>CM060962.1:293832200-294369700 GCA_030765045.1 Tenodera sinensis | reverse complement strand
GAGGGAGGAAGGGAGGAACAAAGGGAGGGAGGAAGGTAGGAAGGGAGGGAGGAAGGTAGGAAGGGAGAAAGGTAGGAAGGAAGGGAGGAAGGAAGCAAGCAAGGAAGGATGGATGGAAGGAAGGGAGGAGGAAGTGAGGGAGGGAGGAAGGAAGGAGGGGATGGAGGGTTGAAGGAGGGAATGAAGGAAGGTAGGGAGGGAGGAAGGGAGGAACGAAGGGAGGGAGGGAGGAAGGTAGGAAGGGAGGGAGGAAGGTAGGAAGGGAGAAAGGTAGGAAGGAAGGGAGGAAGGAAGCAAACAAGGAAGGATGGAAGGAAGGAAGGGAGGAAGAAATGGAGGGAGGGAGGGAGGGAGGGAGGAAGAAAGGATGGAAGGAAGGATGAAGGGAAGGAAGAAAGGAAGGGAGGGAGGAAGGAAGGAAGGAAGGATGGAAGGAAGGTTGAAATGAAGGAAGAAAGGAAGGGAGGAAGGAAGGAAGGATGGAGGGAAGGAAGCAAGCAAGGAAGGATGGAAGGAAGGGAGGGAGGAAGGAATGGAGGGAGGTAAGGAGGGAGGGAGGGAGGAAGGAAGGATGGAAGGGAGGGAGGAAGGAAGGAAAGAAGGAAGGATGGTAGGAAGGATGGAAGGGAGGGAGGAAGGAAGGATGGAAGGAAGGATGAAGGGAAGGAAGAAAGGAAGGGAGGGAGGAAGGAAGGAAGGAAGGAAGGATGGAAGGAAGGATGAAATGAAGGATGAAAGGAAGGGAGGAAGGAAGGAAGGAAGCAAGCAAGGAAGGATGGAAGGAAGGGAGGGAGGAAGGAATGGAGGGAGGTAAGGAGGGAGGGAGGGAGGAAGGAAGGATGGAAGGAAGGATGGAAGGAAGGGAGGGAGGAAGGAAGGAAAGAAGGAAGGATGGAAGGAAGGATGGAAGGGAGGGAGGGAGGAAGGAGGGAAGGAAGGGAGGGAGGAAGGAGGGAAGGAAGGAAACTCGATCGAAGACTCCAGTAGATTCAAGATGTTTTGTTAATATGTAATTCAAACGCCGTAGCGACTTTCCCAGTTGGTAGGTCCAAAACTGCAAGAATCCGAAGTGCCTTGTTAAATCTAAAGAAGGCCAAAACCAAGCAGCAAGTAGTTTCATACGACAGTGATTGCTCCATGATTAGGTAGAAGAGGTACTACATTTCACCCAAAAATTAATACCAGGAATCTTACTGGAAATACACGTTTTAAGCTCCCTTAAGTCGGAAAAAAGCATTTTTAGAAAAAGGTCCGTGTCGATACGTGTGTGAACAGCATAATTAAAAACAAATACGAAACTTGATAATTAAATTGCCCTTCTTTCAAGGGTGCCAAAGAAGATTTTCAAGAAAATCCCTTCACCGCAAACTACCAGTTAAATTAAAACCAGAATTATTGATTTTATCAAGAATTGCTACAACGATTTTGGTTAAAACCCCATATGTTTAAGATAGTTTCACGACAAGTGAAATGTATGTCTCCAATTTCTTGGGAATAACTTCTGAAGTTCTCTTCATTCTGAATTACTTTTGCATAACTTGTAAAGCGTAAGATATACACAAAGTCTTACTATACAGAAATTGCAGATCTCGTTAAAGTGCATAGAATATGTCAAATACCTTTTTTTTTTGGGGGGGGGGGGGCCAGCCATTTTCGACATATTCCTTTTTATTCGTTTGAGTTTTCAAATAATTACACTTTTTTAAAATAGAAAGTCATTATTTGTTTTCTATTGCTGGCCATGTAAAGAGAATGGAATGTCAAAGTCATCAGATAGCGACCAGCTCTTAAAATATTTGACTATCTCTTATGCCCATTGTATTCTGCTATCCCCAATGTACCCGCCTACAAGGAACAATGTGATGAAGCAATTTCTACAAACTTTTGTCTAGTTTAACATGAAGTAGCTTTTTATAAATAGTGTGTGCCAGAATGAGTAGTCAAAGTCACGTGAGTGCAAACATCAGATTTGTTCCCATTTTACTGTTGGTCTAGCCCAGAGATGTCCAACGTTTGCGAAACAGGGGAGTTTGGGTTTACCTCTTTCCACTGTACCTGGAATTTGCCTTTGTTTAACCCCCAGCCGTGCATTGTATTACAGTGGTGGTTTGGTTATACTCGTATGTACGTTGCGTTTGATTTACGAAAGCACTTTCAAATCTTATACGATAAACATGTATTCATTAGTGACTTGTTTGGTACTGCTTACCTTTAAGAAGTTTATCAATATCTGGTGACAAAGTCGAAGTGCACAGCATTAGAAGATGCACCAAGTGATCGTCGCGTAACATATTGTGATATATACAGACTTTTAATATATGAGTTCAATTTGGAGAAACTCTGTTCGCAAACATATGTACTCACTCTTATACACATTATTATTGTAAATGCTTATTTCTCTATATCTTATATATTTAAATGAGCAATTCTTGTACGTATATTTATTCCGCGCAACTTGGAAACGGCTCTAACGATTTCGATCAAATTTTGTAATCAGATAGGGTTTCGCTTTTTAAGTTCAGCTATATAGGTGTAATTCCCGAAAAAACGCTATTTTACATAAAAAATAACATTTTTTATTCCCGCCTCTACGGTGCAATTCTTGTATATACTCATGGTATTTCAGAAATAGCTCTAAAGATTTGATTAAATTTTTGTATACATGCATATTACATTCACAGCGTTTTCTCTACTCAATTTTAGGTAACCCATTCACATCTCTTTCTCTACTCACTCTTCTATAAACATTTTTCCATAAAAACGTGGTTTTGCACCAAAAAACATTTTTATCCGCACATTTAAAATAAGTCATACCATGTTCTATATGTTTGAAATATAAAAGCTATTACATTCACACTGTTTTTTCCTCTCACTTTTAGATAACACATTCATATCTCTTTCTCTACTCACTCTTCTACAAATAAGTCATGCAATTTTCTGTATGTTAGAAATAGAAATGCTACATATTATATGCATACTGTTTTCTCTATTCACTTTTAGGTAACACATTCACGTCTCTCTCTACTCACTCTTCTACAAATAAGTCATATAATTTCGTGCATGTTTGAAATAGAAATGCTACGTATTACATGCACACTGTTTTCTCTACTTGCTTTTGGTAAACACATTCATAATAATTGTTCTCTACACACTCTTCTAGAAATAAGTCATATAATTTTGTGCATGTTTGTAATAGAAATGTTGCGTATTACATTCACACTGTTTACTATACTCGCTTTTAGGTAACACATTCACATCTCTTTCTCTACTCACTCTTCTACAAACAATTCATATCATCTATCCAACTTAAATGTTTGTAATATATCTAACTGTTAATATAGAAAACCGCTTAACCGATCACCGCGAAATTCGGCACGTATACCTATGTATTTTTTCATGGGGAAATTTTTTATGGTAACAATTTTACTACACAATATATTACTTTCAGATTGTTTTCTACTCGCATTTCTTTTACGTAGTATGTTCATTTATCCTCTGTTTGCCCTTCAACATACAATTCATATAATATTCTATGATTGAAATATAAATGCAACGTATTACATTCACACAACTTCCTCGATTAATTCTTCCTTTACGAGGCACCATCAGTCTTCTTTCGCTACTCGCCCTTCAACATATAATTCATACAATTTGATATGTTTGAAAAAGAAATACAACGTATTATATTCATACTATTTTCTCTACTCACTATTGTTTTACGTAACAATTCACAAATTACTCCCTATCGTTTATCAACTTCATACGTACCAACGCCTATACATATCGTATGTTGAAGAGTGAGTCAATTCCAAAACAGGTTGACCGATCGCCATGAAAAGTGATATATCTAATTGTTTTCATGGCGAAGGTTTTTATGCAATCCATTTTATCACCCAACGTATTACGTTCACATGGTTTTCTATACTCCTTTTTCTTTTACCTAACATACTACTCCCTCTTCTACAAACATACATTTTTCCATGCACTTGAAATATAAGTGTAACGTATAACATTCACACGGTTTTTCTACTCATTTTTATTTTACTAAACACAATCACATTTCTTTCACTACTCCCGTTTCAGCGAACAATTACAAACAATTCATACAATATGACTGAAACAGAAATGTGTAGTACATTCACATGGCTTTATCAACTAGCTTTTCTTCCTGTAGTATTTGTTATTGTTCAACAGTGCTTTTGCTTAGTGTTGCTCCGGTGCTTTAATAAAAAATAAAGAAATAGTTAAAAAAGTCAAGTAACCACAATTGATGTCAGGAGTGCGCCGAAAAGCACGATATGGAAGAGTTGATGAAATAAATGTTAGCCAAGATGGACATAATGGGAAATAAAATGAATTCCGGAATGCGACAGAGGAAACAAATATGAAAACCGAATTGGAAAAATGTAAACTACGGAATAGAAAGTATAGGAACAAAGATGGACAAAATGAAAACAAAAATGGAAGGCAAACTGAAAATGTAAACTCCGAAACAGAAAAGATGAAGACGGGAATGTCTAATATGGAGGTAGATCTATTGGAGAATACTAACGAGCGACTGGCCAGGGTAAAGGAAGCCATGGAAGAACTGGACGGAAGGATAAAGGACCTTGGCGAATGTGTTAACGCCCTGGAGTCAGTCGCAGCAGCAAAGAACTGAACTCCATAATAGAACAAATGCTCGACGAAAACGTCAAACTGGGTGGATATCTATGGGGGAGGCCTGTACACAGCATTAGACGTTTTACAGCTGAAATGATGGTGTTTATGAAATATTTGTATCTCGGAAATGACTCTTCACAATTGCGACTAAAATTGTTATTTAGTTAACCTTTTGGCTTTCAGCTTATCTAAATAAATATCTTCTCCCACAAAGTACTACTACATTTTAATCGACATAAGCAATTTCGTAGATTATCTTATTGCTAATTTTCTTGTAGGTGCAAGGGAAATAAGTGAATGCAGTAGGCTTTAAGCGGTAGTAAAATTTTTTAAGAGCAGGTTGCTATGTCATGCCTTGAAATCCCTTTCTCTTTGCAGGGTCATGATATAAAACAACGAATAACGTATTCCTATTTGAAAAAGTGTTAGCAAATTCAAGCAGATAAAGAATATCTCGCAAATGTTCCACTCAAAAGGAAAACGAAGTATTTGACATAAATTCCGTGTTTTAACGAGATCTACATTTTTATTTTGTAAGCTCTTGTCTGTCTCTTATCGTTTACCATTTGTGCAAAATTATCTAGAATGAAGAGGTCTTCTGAGAACAATCACAGAAAATTGAAGGTATGACTTAGAAACTGTCATGGAATCGCCTGTTTGTTTCCATCACTGCATACCGACTGCCTGTCCATCAGACTGGAGGAGTGGAGTGGGGCATCACCGCTCAGTGCCTAAAGTTATCCAAAGAGAGAAAGTTGGACATCCCTGGTCTAGCTGCTTATGTCTCTTGTACACTTACGAGGAAGAGTGTATTGAAATAATTTCGCGCAACATTTATCTTAACGAGGAGTAGATTGAAATATAAACTTTTAATTAATAATTTGTAGAACTGCTACGGAAATAAACGATTGTGGGTACGGAAAGTAGTGTGACTGCAAAATATTTCTCTACTACCTATCTCTCGTAAATGGAGCAAGTATTACCATACCCAAAATTTGCAGCCAGGTTTCACAGTAAATATAAGTACGTTCTTTCAACCCAATATAAGTACGTTCTTTCAACCCAATATAAGTACGTTCTTTCAACCCAATATAAGTACGTTCTTTCAACCCAATATAAGTACGTTCTTTCAACCCAATATAAGTACGTTCTTTCAACCCAGTATAAGTACGTTCTTTCAACCCAGTATAAGTACGTTCTTTCAACCCAATATAAGTACGTTCTTTCAACCCAATATAAGTACGTTCTTTCAACCCAATATAAGTACGTTCTTTCAACCCAATATAAGTACGTTCTTTCAACCCAATTTAAGTACGTTCTTTCAACCCAATATAAGTACGTTCTTTCAACCCAATACAAGTACGCTCTTTCAACCCAATACAAGTACGTTCTTTCAACCCAATATAAGCAGGTTCTTTCAACCCAATATAAGTGCGTTCTTTCTACTCAATATAAGTACGTTCTTTCAACCCAATATAAGTACGTTCTTTCAACCCAATATAAGTACGTTCTTTCAACCCAATATAAGTACGTTCTTTCAACCCAATATAAGTACGTTCTTTCAACCCAATATAAGTACGCTCTTTCAACCCAATATAAGTACGCTCTTTCAACCCAATATAAGTACGTTCTTTCAACCCAATATAAGTGCGTTCTTTCAACCCAATACAGCTACGCTCTTTCAACCCAATATAAGTACGTTCTTTCAACCCAATATAAGTGCGCTCTTTCAACCCAATATAAGTACGTTCTTTCAACCCAATATAAATGCGTTCTTTCTACCCAATATAAGTGCGTTCTTTCAACCCAATATAAGTACGTTCTTTCAACCCAATATAAGTACGTTCTTTCAACCCAATATAAGTACATTCTTTCAACCCAATATAAGTACGCTCTTTCAACCCAATATAAGCAGGTTCTTTCACCCCAATATAAGTACGTTCTTTCAACGCAATATAAGTGCGTTCTTTCAACCCAATATAGGTGCGTTCTTTCAGCCCAATAAAAGTACATTCTTTCAACCCAATATAAGTGCGTTCTTTAAAACCAATATAAGTGCGTTCTTTCAAACCAATATAAGTACGTCCTTTCAACCCAATATAAGTACGTTCTTTCAACCCAATATAAGTGCGTTCTTTCAACCCAATATAAGTGCGTTCTTTCAACCCAATATAAGTGCGTTCTTTCAACCCAATATAAGTGCATTCTTTCAACCCAATATAAGTCCGTTCTTTCAACCCAATATAAGTACGTTCTTTCAACCCAATATAAGTACATTCTTTCAACCCAATATAAGTACGTTCTTTCAACCCAATATAAGTGCGTTCTTTCAACCCAATATAAGAGCGTTCTTTCAACCCAATATAAGAGCGTTCTTTCAACCCAATATAAGAGCGTTCTTTCAACCCAATATAAGTGCGTTCTTTCAACCCAATATAAATGCTTTCTTTCAACCCAATATAAGTGCGTTCCTGCAACCCAATATAAGAGCGTTCTTTCAACACAATATAACTGCGTTCTTTCAAACCAATATAAGTACGTCTTTCAACCCAATATAAGTGCGTTCTTTCAACCCAATATAAGTACGTTCTTTCAACCCAATATAAGTGCGTTCTTTCAAACCAATATAAGTGCGTTCTTTCAACCCAATATAAGTGCGTTCTTTCAAACCAATATAAGTGCTTTCTTTCAACCCAATATAAGTGCGCTCTTTCAACCCAATATAAGAGCGTTCTTTCAACCCAATATAAGTGCGTTCTTTCAAACCAATATAAGTGCGTTCTTTCAACCCAATATAAGTGCGTTCTTTCAAACCAATATAAGTGCGTTCTTTCAACCCAATATAAGTGCGTTCTTTCAACCCAATATAAGTGCGTTCTTTCAAACCAATATAAGTGCTTTCTTTCAACCCAATATAAGTGCGTTCTTTCAACCCAATATAAGAGCGTTCTTTCAACCCAATATAAGCACATTCTTTCAACCCAATATAAGTACGTTCTTTCAACCCAATATAAGTGCGTTCTTTCAACCCAATATAAGTGCGTTCTTTCAACCCAATATAAGTGCGCTCTTTCAACCCAATATAAGTACGTTCTTTCAACCCAATATAAGTACGTTCTTTCAACCCAATATAAGTACGTTCTTTCAACCCAATGTAAGTACGTTCTTTCACAGCAATATATGTACGTTTTTTACCATAATATAGTTATGCATGGTTTTCACCATAAATGTATGTGGGTTTTCATCGCAAATGTATATACATTTTGGGGCTCCACGAATTAATTATCATCATTATTGTTGTTGTTATCCTTATCGTTATCGCTATCGCTATCGTTATCCTTATCGTTATCATTATCATTATTATTGTTGTTATTGGTGTTTCTATTATTATCATTGTTGTAATTAGTATTATTAATATTATTACTATTATTATTGTTATTGTATTACTGCTTGCCTATAATAGACAGATGAAACATTGCAGTTCGCCCAAAAATTCAATATGGGGATTTCACTCGAAATACACGTTTTGAAGACCCCCGAATCCCTAAGAGGGCATTTTAGGTTAAGCAGTGTCTGTGCGCGTGCATGTATGTGAATGGGATAACTCAAGAACAAAAGCTATTTAAATACCAAACTTGGTGTTTAATTCAGCATTTTTCAGGAATGTGACAGTAAGATTTTCAAGCAATTCACTCTCCCCAAGGTACCCTTTAAATGGATATTTTGCACCAATTTTTATATTCTTATAATGGCTCTAGCGGCTTCGATTAAAATATATGTTTAAGATGTGGACATGGCAAATACAAGGCATATTTTGTATTTTCTGGGAGTTGTCTGTGAAGTCTTCTTTATTCAGACTGAGGTTTTGTCTCTCAACGAGGTGGCCCTGGTTCGATCCCAGGATTGGTATGTGGAATTCGTGGTGGACAAAGCAGTGTCTGGACGGGGTTTCTCCAGTTTTCCTCGTCTTTCATTCTACCAAATGCTCAATCGCCAGCTTTCCTTTTATCCATTTCGCTCTCATTTCATGTTATCTTTCTCACTCTCATACCAGACTTCGGGCTGATCTCTGATTCAGAGTTTGTATGCTCCTCAACAGTCATCTGACCCCGGGTATCCACTGTTAAGTCCTGCGGACGTCAGTTTTCCATAAGAACAGAGAAAGAATAAGGTAAACCGGAGGAGACAGACAAAATCTGATTGCACGGTCTTTTGTAAGAGATGGTTGTTTTTGCATCGATAGGAAGAGTTAGCGTCAGTCGGCAGGAGCGATAAGTACTGTTTATACACTTGTATGAAAAAGTCACAATTGCTGATTTTTAGCGAGATACTTAAATTTTTTAGCGAGTTCGAGATTGCGAGTCGTAAGATTTAGCGAGTTTTCACACAATACACATACTATCTTCTTTTTCTCGCCTCTTTCAATAGTATTGTCTTAGTTTATATGATATATTTAACTTTTCAAAGAATCACTAAAAGAAGTACTTCTTCACAACAAAACCTTGGTAAGAGAGCATTTAAAACCCTTAATAATCCTTTTAATATAGCGGCACACAAATTGCGCGTCTACATTTGCTGAAATCATCAGACCAAGAGAGAATTCAATGTCCCCGCGTTGCTGGGTACTTCGTTCGTATATATTACGCTTTGTTGCGCTTACCTGTGACGTCATATTTTAAGAATTTATCACAGTCCCAACCTCGCTAAGAGAACCATTATAATTGTCTCTTTTAACATAACACAATATAACACAACTGTCGATTACATTAATCCAATTAAAATATACTCTTTACAACAATTATCACTAATTGATAATCTTCCTGGTGATAAACGAATGATTCTGGACAGAGTCAAACATACATTAAACTAAAGCCAAGTTCACATTTAAATTGTTCACTATAGGGGTTGCGTATACAAATACTGCCTCAATATACATCTCGTTCAAGTATACAATTTATGTAAAATACAATTTTTATGGCGTTGAATGAGTGGTATTGTTTGTTGTTCTGAATTCTCAGATTCTTATATTTTTTCAAGTGATAAGTCGCTACTCGTTTTTGTTGTAGTTATGCAAAGGGCATGGAGTTACAAAGGCATCGGATAGAAAAGTCTACCTTATAGCCTACTTTAATCGCCTTATATTTATAACGAAATGTGTAAACATGTAATGAAATCTCATCTTGATTAACAATTTGACAGAATAACCTTTTGTAGAAGAGTGAATGGAGTAAGTCATGTGAACCCAACACATCAGAGTTTATATTTAGGACAGACACTAACGGAATGTTCTTAGGCCACAGATTGGTGGAGCGAAATCCATAAGTGCTTATAGAGATGGTTATTGTACGACAAAAAAGAAAAGAGAACAGCCATGAATTTCCCTCCATCAATCAGCAGCCTAAGAGCGTTCCGTTACAGTATCTCTGTCTCTATGTTTCTCCCCTCCCATACGTTTAAAACAGGATCGTTCTACTTTGAGTCAGATTGTAAATGGAGCACGTCCGTGCTGTGAAAAGGATGCCGGCTTCGGGGGATTATTCCTTATCTGGTGCATGTTGCCAGTTATTTAATAGCAATTAACAAGATTTTAAGGTTGCCATGGCACCGCTAAATCCGCAAACTTAACAAAAAGGAAGAAAGGCTGTCAAGTATGCAGTCATCCTGTCCATTATGCTATACCACAAAAAAAAAAAAACTTGAATGTCGCATTGTTTTGTTTTCTGGGTGTTGGATTTAGGGGACTGAGAATTAGGATGGACACACAAAGTGACAATTCCTAAGCATAAATTTCTTGACTGTAAAGCGATTCTAAAAGCTTAGAATTTTCAGATGTAGCGTGGTATGATCTAAACGTCGTTCTGCAATTTATAGTCACCTACATTATCGTCTAATATGGGGATCTAATGACCTAGCTGTCGACGGGCCCTTAAACCCTAATCACTCACTCACTCGTCTAATATAATTATTACGAAACGTGAAATATTCTAAATGCCATTTTTTTCTTATGTACATGGTTAGCACAGCGATGTCCAACGTTTGTCAAATAGGGGAGGTTGGTTTTATCTCATTCCACTATACGTGGACTTTGGCACTTACCGGATGTGTATTGTGTTATGGTGTCCGTTTTGTTAGATGTCCGTTGCGTTTGATTTACAAGAGCACTTTCAAATCTTATACAATAAACATGTGTTCATTAGTAACTTCTTTGGTACTGCTTACGTTTAAAAAGTATATCAATATTTGGCAATAAAGTCGAAGTGCATAGCGTTAGAAAATACAGACTTTTAATATAGTTCAATCTGGAGAAACTCTGTTCGCAAATATATGTAGAGCTATACTCACTCTTATATCTACACACTATTATACTTGTAAATGCTTATTTTTCTATGTACTTCATTTTAATCGACATAAGTACTTTCAGAAATTATCGTATTACGAATTTTCTTGTAGATGCAAGAGGAATATGGGAATACAGTAGGCTTTAGGCGATAGTCAAATGTTTTAAGAGGTGGTTGATGTGCGATGTCTTTGAAATCCCGTTTTCTTTGCCAGGGCAAGAGATAAAAAAGCGAGTAACATATTCCTATTTAAGAAAAGTATAAATATTGGCCAATTCAAACAAATAATAAAGATCTCGGAAATGGTTTACTCAAAAGAATAACGTATTTGGCATAAATTGTGTATTTTAACGAGGACCACATTTGTTATTTAGTAAGCTTTTGTCTGTCTCTTACTGTTTACCATTTATGCAAAAGTCATCCACAATGAAGAGGCCTTCTGAGGACATTCACAGAAAATTTAAGGTATCACTTATAAATATGCATGAAATCACCTCTTTGTGTCCGTCACTGGATACCATCCGACTGAAGGAAGGTGGTGGAGAATAGCCGCTAATTACATAAGTGTCCCCAAGGATATATGGTTGGACATCGCTGGGTTAGCATGAAAATTACATAGCTACAGTGACTTTTTTTCGTATCTGCTATTTCAGTTTGGAAACAAGAAAATGTTTCATGATAATCAAACGTAGAATGTCAATGCCGGCATTCAGTTTATAGAAATCAAAATCTCTAATATTGATATACATGTTTAAGGTTCCATTGGCGACATTAACACAGTAGGATGCAGTTTCCGGGCTTGTAGGCCGTGGTTCAGTCGATTACGTTTGTCGATTGACTTCAAAAAAACGATTTTTTTGTTTTTAATGTTAAAAAATATATAATTCTTCAGCTTTAAAATGATACATATATAACATGGTATAGTGTTATTTGTTATAATGATAGTTGCAGTGGTAGACTTACAGTGATGGAAAAAATAGGTATAAAAGTTAGCCAGAATATGAAGGAAGCCTGTATAAAAAAATATATACGTCGACTCTCAGAGACAAAAAGGGCAGTTCAGTTGCTTGAAAATAAAGCTAGAACTAAGAAAAGGAAAAGAAAAAAATGAGGAAAACTTAAGTGAGCAGGAATATGGAGCAGACATTCTGAAAGTATGTGTAATTTGAAAAGAATGGTACTTCAGCTTTGATCGCAATTTCCCGAAACCTTGATTTTTCACACTTCAGGTACACATTTCTCAAAAACTATAAGAGATATTGATATCAAATTTTTATTGTTTATTTATCCATGTTTGTTGAGTACAGCCGGTTAAAGCTTTTGTGAATTAGAGCTATAATGTGGAGAAAAAAAATTTTAATGCTTAAAAATATTACCATATTTTTCCTATGTAGAATTAAATAATTTTTTATGTGCAAAATACAAACTACATAGGATTTATGTTTCACCGGCGATGTCAAGCTATGCTTTATGTTATTCAGATAAAAATTTGGTGCCTGTAGCTTCAAAATCCTACAAGAAAAGTGTACCTGAAGTATGAGGTGTAACATTTTTTTTTCAGGATACATAGTGTGCTTTATACCCCTTTTGTATGGAATTCTTTGAATGTAATTTAATTATTATGTAGTATTTAAATGTACAAATGCTTGAACTATAATCGCACCAAATTTCAATTTATTCTAATCATTAGTAGCTGCTATATTTAAATTGTAAATATTGGTGTAAGTTAACCTCGTGGTGTTAAAATAACCTCCCAGTGCCCTTAAGGTTCCATTGGCGGCATTAACACAGTAGGATGCAGTTTCCGGGCTTGTAGGCCGTGGTTCAGTCGATTACGTTTCGCCCGCGACTCCGCCGAACATCTTCAGAGAAAGTTACTCCATCCTGGTTAACAACTTAACCCTTCATGAAGCAGTCATTTTCTCTGTGATATCTGAAACATCCGGCAATGCCTCATCGACTGAACAAGAGCCTATAAGCCTGAAAACTACGTTTTAAACGCAATAAAAGATACAACAATTGGATTTGGAATCATTTCCGCAGTCTGAAAGCGTGAATGTAACTGTGTTAGAAGACAAAATCTGATGTGTTGCACTCACATGAGTTTCTCTACTCTTGTACTAACCATCCTTACAAACTCTTATTCCTATATCTTCTTCGCGTTAGTTGAGATAAACATTTGCAGAAATTATCTTATTACTTATTTCCTTGTAGGTGTAAGGGGAATATGGGAATACAGTAGGCTTTAAGTGACAGTCAAATATTTTAAAGCTTTGAGATTCCGTTCTCTTTGCACGGTTAACACATATAAAATGAACAACGATGTTGCATTAGACGAAAGTTTAACTTTTCCGAAACTGACACAAATAACAAGGAATATCTCCGAAATGGTTCACTCTACAAAAAATGTATTTGGACAGAAATTGTGTTTTAGTGAGATCTACATGTTTGTATAGTAAGATTTGGTCTATCTCTTACGGTTTACGAGTTATTCAAGTCATTCAGAGTAAACAGGACTACATAGGCTATAGCCAGAAAATTCAAAATATACATTTAATTTGTCATAAAAACATCTTAAACATATGGCATTTAATGAAAATCGTTAGAGCCATTATCGAGAAAATCAAAATTTTCTAAAACTTTTCCATGTGTCAGTTTAGGGTGGAGAAATTGTCTTCAAAATCTTCGTGTCGCATCCTGGAAAAACATTAAACTTAAATACCTAGGTACTTCGGTTTTTAACCGAATTTTCGTTTTTGAGTTATGCTGTCCATAGACTGACAGACATACTGACACACACGGACGTTTTTCTAAAAATGCTTTTAATGGATTCGGGGGGCCTCAAAGCATATATTTCCGGTGAAATCTCGATATCGATTTTTTGCGTCGAATACAATACTTCCTCTACTTACTATACGTAGTAGAGAAATTAAAAATGAATAAATGCAACGTTGAGATAACCTACAATTCAGGAGTGCAAACACCATCAGTTGTTTCTCAAGTCAAAGTGCTTATATAGCGATAGACGTTCTTGTAGGTACAAGGGGAATATGGGAATACAGTAGACCTTAAGCGATAGCTGGTCGCTATGTGATGGCCTTGAAATCCGTTCTCTTTGCATTGCCAAGAGATAAAAAGATGAATAACGAATTCCCTTTTGAGAAAAGTGTAAGTAGTGCAAAATTCAGACAAATGACAAGGAATATCTCCGAAACGGTTCACTCCACACACAAAAAAATGTACTTGGTAGAAATTACATGGGCTTAACTGTGTAGTGAGATTTTCTCGGTTTCTCACGGTTTACTAGTTATGGAAAAGTCTTCCAGAACGAAGAGGACTTCTAGGGACATTCCGAGAAAATTCAAGATGTACATTTCATTTGTCATGAAATATCTTAAACATGTGATATTTTAATCAAAATCGTTAGAGCTATTTTTGGTAAAGTCAAAATTTTCTAAAAATGTTCCGTGTAAAGGATTTTCTTTAAAAACTTCCTATTGCATCCTTGTAAGATGCTCGAATTAAATGCCAAGTTTGGTATTTAGCCGACTTCTCTTTTTTCAGTTAAGCTGTTATTTGACAAACACGCGCTAGCATACGCGTACTTTTTTCTAAAAAATCTTATGTGTTGCACTCACATGACTTTCTCTACTCTTGTACTAACCATTCCTACAAACTCTTATTCCTATATCTTCTTCGTGTTAGTTGAGATAAACATTTGCAGAAATTATCTTATTTATTTCCTTGTAGGTACAAGGGGAATATGGGATTGAGCGATAGTCAAATGTTTTAAAGCTTTCAAATTCCGTTCTCTTTGCACGGTTAATATATAAAAAAATGAACAAAGATGTCGCATTTCACGAAAGTTTTAAGTTTTCCGAAACTCACACAAATAACAAGGAATATCTCCGAAATGGTTCACTCTACAAAAAATGTATTTGGACAGAAATTGTGTTTTAGTGAGATCTACATTTTTGTATAGTATCTTGTAGATCTCTTACGGTTTACGAGCTATTCAAAAGTCATCCACAGTAAATAGGACTACATAGGCTATAGCCAGAAAATTCAAAATATACATTTCATTTGTCATAAAAATATCTTAAACATGTCATTTTAATGAAAATCGTTAGAGCCATTTTCAAGAAAATCAAAAATGTCTAAAAGTTTTCCATTTTAAGGGTAGTTTTGGGTGGAGGAATTTCGTTCAAGATCTTCGTATCGCATCCTTGAAAGACATTAAACTTAAGTACCAACTTCGGTTTTTAACCGAATTTTCGTTTTTGAGTTATGCTGTCAACAGATTGACAGACAGACACACACGGACTTTTTTTCTAAAAATGCTTTTTTTTTTAGATTCAGGGGACCTCAAAACGTATATTTCCGTGAAATCTCGACGTCGAATTTTTGGGTGAAATACAATACTTCCTCTACTATACGTAGTAGAGAATGTAAAAAGCTTCATTTTTTAAATTAAGGGGACTTCAAAACGTGTGTTTTCAATAAAATATGGATATCGATTTTTGGGTGGAACGTAATACTTTTTCTTAGTATATGTAGAACAGAAGGCAAAAATGGTTTTGTTTTTGGATTCAGGGGATTTCAAAACGTGAATTTCCACTAAAATCTCAGTAGCAAATTTTTAGGTAAAATGCAACACCTTATCTACCTACGATATGTGGTAGAGAAAGTAAGAATGGTTAATTTAGTTGTTTCGTTGTTTTGTACTTTGTAACATTAAATATAACATTGCATTTGTAGTGTTTCAGTGTTTGTGTTAGTTCAGAAATAGGAATTCTTATGGTTGAATGGGAAACTGCGTTTTCTTAAACTACAATAAACGAGAGAGAGGAAAAAGCAAAATAGGAAATAGAAAGTTCGCGTAAAGCAAGCAGAAACTATTTCTGTTAGTAAATAACTTCGTTGGATGGTTTTAGTGGTTAACTCATAATGTTGGATGCGAGTGCAGGTGTTAACCAGATGCAGATTGCGCGTGCAGATTGTATTAGATGAAGAGAGGGGAGGGATATATGTACACGTGCGTCCCCAAACACCTGGATCACGCTTACCATGCTTTCTCCCTTCCACTTCCTCTTCTGGACGGCGATCACTTCCTACTGGGAGTCATGAGAATATCCTGACAACACACTTCGTAGCACCATCTTACTATACCAACGCGATCCACACATTTTACTACGCGCGCACACAGCAACCGCTCCGTTCGATACGAACACCGCACGTCGACTGTTTCCCCCTTCGTGCTGCTCTGCTTGAGAGAGAGGGGACCCAACTGTTCTGACTCACGGTCCGCAGGGGGAACAAGGGGAAAGGGGAGCGCGCCGGCGCTATTACTTCATCGAGAACACAACAAAAATTCTACGCCCGAAAACGTTAACAAAACCACCTACGTACAGTGACTTCAATAAATATTCGTCTCCATTCAAAAAAGAACCTAGCAGCCAAATTAGTGCACACAAAATCCTAACCTTTAATGTACAAAAAAACTACGTGTTCTGGTGTTTTTTCAACATTTTTCATCTCGTTAGCTTTATAATTTTTTAAATACATGATTTTTTTCACTTTTTCATGTGTGACGTTTACAAACTTATGTTACATGCATCTAGTAAAGCAAGAATTGGAATTGCTATGAAAATGCTTTTGGTCTGAACGAGGAAAAATGTGCCAAAATATCAACATTTTATACTTTGTTCAGTCTTTTGAGACAGTGGGAGGGGCAGATGGGCAGGAGCTTGCTCGTGTCTCAAGTCAGTTATGCGTGCTGGCACACTGGAACAGCAAAATGCACTCTTTCAAACTTCTGTTACATTGTTTACATGTTCATCCTTTATTCATGCGCTTAATTGTGATTACTTTAACAACTTTTTCTTACGCTGGAGTGATAAATACATTTAATACAAAAAATTGGAGTGCATGATCATATTCACTTGGACCACATTACTTTTATTCCTTTATTAATTATATAAATATATATCAACACAGTTGGTGCTACATACAACCCCCACAAAAAGAACGAAAGAAGGAAATATAAGCAGAACAACGAAACATTATTTACCTACATTGACTTAGATATTTATGTACATTGGTATTTAATCTTAGTATCTTATAGCTTCTGTTTCTTCTTCTTCCTCATCCTCCAAAGACGATGAAGAAGCCATAAATCTATAAAATTCACAAACGGTTTTGTTTTCATCGCATTTCATCTTTGTTAGAGTTGTATAGTTCTGAATATCTAGTTTAATGGTTCTTATTGCTGCACTTTTGCGAACGCCATTTTCAGACACAGTATGTGCAATCGGCGAGTCACATTTGCCGTTCCCTCCTTTGAAGTAATTGTACACATTTTGAATAATGTGTGCCGTCTGCTTATGTGTTGATTTGCTACGTCCTATAGGAGAGGAATTTGCTTTATAAGTGGCAGATGCATTACATATTTCCCACGGCCGCCACATATTTATACAGGTTTAAGAGTTTTGTGCAATCTCTATTGTGCGTCACTACTCATGTCTGAATGACTGCATAAACCTTGCAACTCTGCCTGGGTTGTTTTGGTTCCTATACACGCGCCGGCCACGCGATTTCCTTATCTTCCCCTTTCACTGTCTCAAAAGACTGAACAAAGTATAGCTCAATTTCCTCATTAGCCTTTGATGCCGTCTCCAATATCTCAATGAATCTGATGCTGTCGGCTGCTACAGTTCTGAACTGTGATCTCTTTTTCTTAGGCTATGTGTGGGTGTATGTGAAAATAGACAACGCCAGTTAAGTTGACTGATATATTTAATAGAGGCTACTAAACGAGCTGTTTAAAGTGAGTTGCCGACTGTTTGAACTGTTTCCGAATCTCAACACTCGAAATCGTACCAAGTGAAGTACTATATCTGCTAATTTCTGATGTATCAATTCTTCACGGTTTAAAAATTACTGTTTCCCTAATAGCCTTGAGTTACAGAAATGCTAATCCGAGAATCCTTTTGCGGCGACCGCCAGCTCTGTATAGCCCGTGCGCGGTCTTCAGGGGCATGCCAACAAAACACTTCTAAAAGACTGTAAAATATGAACTTTAGAAATACACACTCATTTATCAAATAAATGGAGCCTGGGACTGAATTGTGAATTTTCTATATTTTTATAGTTATGAAATCAGTACTTTGCACACTTAAGGGTGTTCATGTTATAAAGTAGCACACAAAGTTCCAGCACAATCTGTGTTATAGTTTTGAGGGAATTAATTATTCAGTTTATGCACATTGCGAAAACACCTTAATATTTAAAATACTCCATACGTATAAAAATATCACAAGTTTTATTATTTTGTAAACTCTATGTGCCCAACAAACACCATCAATCTCTGCCAGGAAGAAAAAAATATTTTTAAAGTAATTAATTTCTTTCCTCTGACGGACATTGAAAATATGTTTTAACTTTTCTTGTGTATTTTATTTTTTAAGTTAAATAAATCTTTAGATTTTGAATCCAAAGACTGAAGTTGGGATCACATAAATGCTGGAAAAATTCTAGGAGCATAGCACAAAATTTAAGGCGCATGGAGCAGATATTGTATTAAACATGTTAAATCGAGAAAAACCAATTTTTCTACACACATGTATCATGTTCATAAACAAGACTACCTGTTTGGCCTAAAACTGCCCTGCTGCATATGTCACAACTTCCCTCTTTTGTCTAGTAGTATCCTCCTCAGATTCCTAGCTTAACCACCTCTTTCAGCTGAATTTGGTTGTTTTTGAGCCCTTTTTGGTCCTTGTTTTGTTCATATACTGTCGAAAAAATAAGCAGAAAGGGGCGTTTAAATGTAGCGCACGTGGCATTTAAAGCCTGCGCTAGACCTTTAAAAATGGTAGAGTCTAAAACATTTCACTGGCAACCGATGGCTGATGGTTTGCGAAACATGTATATGCATAAACCTAAAAATAGTCAATTTGATAATTTTTCGGTCAATTTTCAGCTCTAAGGTCCCTTAAGTCCCGCCTGCATTATGGATCCCCAACAACGTTGCTAAATTTGAAACTTCTGCTTCGCCTATAAAACTCAGTTCTTACTCTATGATTTGCTAAGTTCTAAGAATTCCTTTTTTCCTTTCTAATTTTCAGAACTCTGTCTACGTGCATCTTGAACGTAATGGGACTTCAGGAAAGCCGAGCTAATGGCATTCTTGTTAATTTGATTTCATCATAATCTGATTGCCTTAGCTACCCTGACTTACAACTAATTGCCTTTTCCTCAACACGGGAGTTGCCAATGAAATTTTCTCATGACAAAATCTTAACTCATGCTTCTTATATTATGCATTAATTTTAACAGTGGAAATTATGTATTCCAATTATTTGTCTTATTTCCCTATAATTTCTTTATAACATTATTAACAATAACCCTCAATAATTTCGTATCACATTTCATATTATAAGACTAGAAATTTATTTCTCAGTTTAAATCTGTCTTTTGGCATTTTAAGACAAGTTATTATTAGTTTTATAACATTTAAAGCTTACACCGATTTTCAAATTTGTTTCATATATAAGCTAAACCCGTGGCGCAACAGCCCCTTGCGGGCTAAGGCCTACCGCTCGGCAGCTGTATCTCTTATCTCTGCTAATCATAGGCATCGTGAGTGGGGTGCAGTACTGGAAGGTGGGACGTGGTCAGCACCCCGGTCCCTCCCGGTCGGGTGTGCGGTCTTCGCAACCAGGGGCTGCTACTTCCAAATAGCTCCTAACGAGGCTGAGTGCACCCCGAACCAGGTCTCCCAGCGGGAGAAAATCCGCACGCCAGTACCGGGAATCGAACCCGGGTCTCCCGCTTGGTAAGCAGCAGTGCTACTACCGTGCTAAGGATACGACGTTTTCTCAATAGTGTTCAGAAAAATATGTTATCTGCACATAACAGGACAATTCTTAGATTCTCTAATTTGTACTTGTAGGTAGAGGAGGAACTGTATTTCACTCAAAAATTAGTTGTCGAGATTTCACGAAAATACATATTTAGAGCCCCCTAAATACCCCAAAACAGGTCTAGAAGACCGCATAACTGGCCGGGAGGGCTCGGGGCGCTGACCACGTCCCACCCTCCAATACTGCACCTCACCAATGACGCCTGTAGGGGGCAGAGGTGGGGGACGCAGCGGCTGGGCGGTAGGCCATGGCCCCTTGTGGGCTGTCGCGCCGGGGTTTAGTTTAAATACCCCCAATAAATCTCCGAATTACGTCTGTGTGTATGTGATGAACATAAAGGTAAATAGAAAATGTCAACAAAGAGTAAACGAGGTTATTTAGTTCGGATGTGACACTAGGTTTTCAACTAAATCGCCCCACTTCAAAATACTCTTTACATTGAAAAATATGGATATGTTTTTATTTTCTTAAAAATGGCTCTCACGATTTTGAATAAAACGCTATATATGAGCTATTTTCCTGACAAATAAAATGTGTATCTTGAATTTTGTGGGAAGAGCTTGTGAAGTCCTCTTTATTTTGAATGAATTTTGTATCACTAATAAACCGTTAGTTATAAGAACGTATTGCACAAAAAAAAATCTTATGTGTTGCACTCACATGACTTTCTCTACTCTTGGACTAACTATTCTTACAAACTCTTATTCCTATATCTTCTTCATATTAGTCGAGACAAACATTTACAGAAATTATCATATTGTTTATTTCCTTGTAGGTACAAGGGGAATATGGGAATACAGTAGGTTTTGAGCGATAGTCAAATCTTTTAAAGCTGGTCGCTAAATGAAGGCTTTGAAATTCCATTCTCTTTGCACGGCTAAGAGATAAAAATGTGAATAACGACTTTCCCTTTGAGATAAGTATAGGTATTGCAAAACTCGCACAAATAACAAGGAATATCTCCGAAATGGTTCACTCCACAAAAATATCCATTCGTGCTTTAACGAATTGTGCATTTTTGTATAGTAAGATTTGGTCCATCTGTTACGGATTAGCAGCTATGCAAAAGTCATCCAGAGTAAACAGGACTACATAAGCTATAGCCAGAAAATTCAAAATTTACATTTCATTTGCCATAAAAACATCTTAAACATATGGCATTTTAATCATAATCGTTACAGCCATTTTGAGAAAATCAACATTTTCGAAACATTTTCCACGTAAAGGGTAGTTTAGGGTGGAGGACTTTTCTTGAAAATCTTCGTGTCGCATTCCTGAATGATATTAAACTTAAATACCAACTTTGGTTTTTAACCTACTTTTCGTTTTTGAGTTATACTGTCCACAGACAGACACACGCACGCACACACACACGCACACACACACAAACACACACACGCACACACACGCGCGCACACACACAGGCACACACACACAAACACACACACGCACACACACGCACGCGCACACACACACACACACAAACACACACACGCACATACACACACACAAACACACACACATGCACACACACACACACACCTTTTTCTAAAAATGCTTTCTTTTTATTCAGGGACCCCCGGAATATATATTTCCGGTGAAATCTTGACATTGAATTTTTGGATCGAATGCAATACTTCCCCTATTTACTATACGTGGTAGAGAAAGTAAAAAGTTGAAGGTGTACGTATGTATTTCAAAGTACATATCAGAGATAGTTCGATACTACCGAGCATTGTGATATCGATAGTATCGAAGAGCGTGGGAGAGCGTACGAGCAGCAATTTCAGCTGTAGTATCTCTCCAAGCAGGGAAAAAATTCCCCATTATTAGGTTTCAGTTTTTGCTGAACGGTTTTGACTCACTTCCCTTACGTAGCAGCCTGGAAATGAAATTTCCCTTCTCTCAATCCTGTCATCTGGAACGAACTTAGCGAATTTCAGAGTTCAAAAAATGGCGCATCGGCTTCCAATTGTGGTGAAAACTCGTCAAGATATGTAATCGATCTTTCTACCAAACTTAATTCGTTAATTACTCAAGTTTTCACCTTCACAAGTTTATTTCTTGGCCAGATTAAATCAATCGCAATCCCAACAGGTTTATGGTCTAGTCTAGATATAACCGATCATCGACCCAACAGTGAGATGCAACAGAACCAGTCGAAGTACAACCTTACACGACATAAACACTAGACAAAAGAGCAACATCCATCATCCTAGTGCAAAACTTTCTTGCTTCCAGAAAAGCATATACTATGAAACCAATAAAAATATTGCATTATTATTAGGTCAGTTTTTACAATGTATTGTACATCTTCTGACAGCCAAATGTTTCATATAAGTTTACACATTACTTATATAACTATAAATTTTGCTCCCTAATTGCCCAAAACCATTCTTCTCTGTTCATCCATTGTGTCCCTCTGTTAAGTGTTTATCTCTCATTACATCCAAAATTGCATGTTTCCATGTTACTTTAGGTCGGCGCTTTTTCTTCTGCTTGTTAGAATCCATTCATAAGCAAGTTTCGGTATTCTGTGTTCGTGCATTCGCATTACATGTCCAAACCATATTAACTGTTTAGTCGAAATATCATATAGGATATTTTGTTTCACATCCATCTTCTGTCTTACTATATTCTTTCTAATCTTCTCTCTTCTTGATATCCGAGCGGATCTTCTCCAATAATCAATACATCTCTAAAGCTACAAATGTTTTTTATACACGGTTTTAAGTTGCTATGTTTCTGATGCATATAAGGTTGTACTTCTAATAATAGTTATAAATGTTATGTTTTGTTTCTTTTGTGATCTGCTTGTCCCATAATATTCCATTCAAATGTAGATTGCTGTTTTTCCATTCTTTAATTTGTTCTTAAGTTCTAAATAACTTATTCCATCACTTCAAATTTTAATACCCAAATAATTATACTCATCACAGTGTTTTATCACCTGTTTATCTTCAATTATCAAATCTTTTTATTTCCTCCTATTACCATGTAATTTAACTTTTCAAAATTAAATTTCAGACCCCATTTATCATATTGTTCTATCATTGTTCTACATATATTCTAAGTCGTCATATTCTTGTGCCAATAATATCTGGTCATCTGCAAATTGTAAGCAAAAAATTGTGTTCACCAACCATTACACCCATTCTACCACATTTTCCTTCCAATCACACACATATATATTTAATGCTCTTCCTAAAGATCTTAAGGAAAAAGTTGACAATTTCAATGCTTTTAAAATTGCTGCTAAAGAGTACCTATGTTCAAAATCATTTTATTCTGCACAAAAGTATCTGAATGGCAAATTATCCTGTTATTGCTTACGTAACTTTGTAAGTAGTTTCTAACTGATTTAGTGACAAACCACTGTTAATTAATTACATTTGATGCCTGCTCGATAGCTACTTAAATTTATGTGTATTGAACAACCGACAATAGATGCCATGCATTGCTGATTAATTATACCTACCTATAACTAAATGTTGGGGCGCGGTAGGAAAAGCTTAATGAAAGTTCAAAGCTAAGTTTAATTTGTATTTTAAATACAAATTGTGTTAGTTTTATGAGTACAGATAATTTGATTTTGTTTCTGAACCATCCCTGCTTTTTGTTCTCATATTTCCTCAACATTATGTGTATTTTATGCTATACTGTACATTTCCATTGGTATGTTTAATGTTCACGGGTCTTTATGGCTACCGTAAAACGGGGCAACTTTTTCATGCTTTTTTAGAAATATCTTTAAAGAAAATTCAGATATATGTAGCTTCAAAAAATATATGTTATTACTATATATAGTACCTAACTTTCTAGCACACATTCACTTGAAACATATACAACAAGAAAACAAATTTTGAAAAGTGATGCAATGTTATATGTCAGTGTAGAACATGTTTGCACCACATATCTCCTTGCAAGTATATTCCTATCAAATCAGTATTTGTTGCAGAGTTACACTACTATACTTCAAATTACACATTTACAAACAAAATATAATAATCCCAATGTACTATTACAAGTAACTTATTTGGTTTATGTGGCTTTAAGAGTATTTTGACATTTCAGAAACAGTACAAAAATACACATCTTGATACTTTCTTGGGTTCAGAAATCACTTTTACTACATTTCCAATATCATATCAAAGTTTATCTATCGCGACAGGCTACTTCCAGGTTTTACTGGACTTGCAATACAGATTTGGACTCCGTTCTTCTGGATATCTGCAACAAAACAAGGTGGAGTTCACCGACATAGTTGACAAATAAGTTATCACCCATATTACTAGACCTCTGACCAGCCTAATCTGCTTTACTTTCAGTTTCTGACAACCTAATACTGACGTCGGTTACGTCATTTAATACTATTTCCAAATTGGAATCGCTGTCACTTCTAGGTTCTTTTTAATTTTACATTTTAGGCAGTTTATTTTGTCTCTTCTGTATCTTTTGTTCCTCTTAATGGTCATGTATTACATCAAACGATATGATTTTTCCTGCTTTAATTGGAAGTTTCTATTCAGGGCAAGACGATGTGGGGCTGTGGTGCAGTATCTCCATGATGGGATGGCTTTTCACATGTCTAAGATACCTCTCCAAGTAATTTTCATGGGCAAAAATACCCAGTGTTTGTGTTAAATGAAGAAGGCAAAGTAATGCGACCAAAAATTTGAAGTCAGGCTTCCAAGAGGTTGGGTTTCATTCATTTGAACCAAATATTGTTTTGAGAGATTTCTACCTACATATTAACAAATATTAATAATGAAAGAGTAACCATTTGTAAGTACTATGTAGTTTAGAAGTGGACTGCAACATAATTAAAATTGTTTTTTGCAAATGATAGTTGCAGTTCTGAAGAATGGAGAACAAAATAGTGGTGCAAATCGTCCCTTATAGCATGCCGTTGGAGAATTTTGTTCATTCTGTTAATTAAATAATTACCGTGCATTATTTTAAGTATATAGACGCTCTAATCTACATATCTACATGTTGCAGAGATGCACTCGAGGTGCAAAGTTGTCCAGCTTTACGGTACTGAACTCGCTGAACGCAATCCAGTCAACAAAATAATCCTATATTTAGGGAGGGGGAGGGAGTGAGTGAGGGAGTGAGTGAGTGAGGGAGGGAGGGAGGGAGTGAGTGAGGGAGGGAGTGAGTGGGTGAGGGAGTGAGTAGGTGGGTGAGTGAGTGAGTGAGTGAGTGAGTGAGTGAGTGGATGAGTGAGTGAGTGAGGGAGTGAGTGAATGAGGGAGTGAGTGAGTGAGGGAGTGAGTGAGTGGGTGAGTGAGTGAGGGAGTGAGGAAGTGAGTGAGTGAGTGAGTGAGTGAGTGAGGGAGGGAGGGAGTGAGTGAGGGAGGGAGGGAGTGAGTGAGGGAGGGAGGGAGTGAGTGGGTGAGTGAGGGAGTGGGTGAGTGAGTGGGTGAGTGAGGGAGTGAGTGAGGGAGGGAGGGAGTGGGTGAGTGAATGAGGGAGTGAGTGGGTGAGTGAGTGAGGGAGTGAGTGGGTGAGTGAGTGAGGGAGGGAGGGAGTGAGGGAGTGATTGGGTGAGTGAGGGAGGGAGGGAGGGAGTGGGTGAGTGAGTGAGTGAGTGAGGGAGGGAGTGAGTGAGTGAGGGAGGGAGTGAGTGAGTGAGGGAGTGAGTGAGTGAGGGAGTGAGGGAGGGAGTGAGTGAGTGGGTGAGTGAGTGAGTGAGTGAGTGAGTGAGTGAGTGAGTGAGGGAGTGAGTGAGTGAGTGAGTGAGGGAGGGAGGGAGTGAGGGAGGGAGGGAGTGAGTGGGTGAGTGAGTAAGTGAGTGAGTGAGGGAGGGAGGGAGTGAGGGAGTGAGTGAGGGAGGGAGTGAGTGGGTGAGTGAGGGAGTGAGGGGGGAGTGAGTAAATGAGTGATTGAGTGAGTGAGTGGGTGAGTGAGTGGGTGAGTGAGTGGGTGAGTGAGTGAGTGACTGAGTGAGGGAGGGAGTGAGTGAGGGAGTGAGTAAATGAGTGATTGAGTGAGTGAGTGAGTGAGTGAGTGGGTGAGTGAGTGAGTGAGTGAGTGGATGGGTGGGTGGGTGAGTGAGTGAGTGAGTGAGTGAGTGAGTTGGTAGGTGAGTGAGTGAGTGAGTGAGTGGGTGGGTGAGTGAGTAGGTAGGTGAGTGAGTGAATGGGTAGGTGAGTGAGTGGGTGGGTGAGTGAGTGAGTGAGTGAGTGAGTGAGTGAAGAGTGAGTGGTGAGTGAGTGAGTGAGTGAGTGAGTGAGTGAGTGAGTGAGTGAGTGAGTGAGTG
Source organism: Tenodera sinensis (assembly GCA_030765045.1). Classification (NCBI taxonomy): domain Eukaryota; kingdom Metazoa; phylum Arthropoda; class Insecta; order Mantodea; family Mantidae; genus Tenodera; species Tenodera sinensis. The sequence continues at coordinate 294,343,511 of CM060962.1, read as the reverse complement.
AGTGAGTGAGTGATGTTTAAGGGCCCGTCGACATCTAGTAATTTGAGCCCCAAGTCAGACCGTGAAAACAGCAAAACCTCACAAATTTAAAACTTTAAAGATAAAAGGTAAGGTTAAAAAGATGAAAGTTAAAAAGTGTAAAACGTTAAAAAGATGATAGTTAAAAGTTTAAAATCTAAAATAGTGAAAGTTAAAACAGTTAAAATGTAAAATGGTAAAACAGGATACTGCTGTTAAAACACATCAGCTCCTAATAGTCTAAAACCTACGAAAGCTAAAAACAAAAGTTAAACATGCTGCGGGAACACTATGTCTGCGACGAACCGCAGGGCATTATCTATAGCAACTGGTTCGTCGCTCAAAACAGAACGCAGTGTAACACCCAGACCAAGGGATTGGCGCTCTTGAGTGTAACGCGGACAATCTATATAGCTTTTCACTCTTAGAAGACAGTATGGAGTTAAATGGGATATATCTGTCTCTATCTAGCGCATACAAGTTGCCATTAGCCGCGTCCTTTTCTACCCTCGCTCTGTTGCCAGATTCCTAATAGCATGGTATAAATATTCATTTGTTATAAATTTCAGGTTTGAACACATCCTATGCAGAATTTTTTTCTCTATCAGGTTATATCCTTTTCAGAGTCATTATACATTTCTATAGGTCCAAATTTCTTCAGAAAACGTTTTTTTCAATAGAAGTCCGATATTTTCTGTTTGTATACTCATCACGCACTAACTAACAAACTAACTGCTAGAATGCATCTATATTTTTTTCTTACGTAGAGTAAACCATAGTGCTACTACCTGCCTACTTTGAATTGTCTATGTTTACCCAGTTAAGTGTTATAATTTTTTAAATTAAATGTTTTCGGAAAATTTTATATATGTGCACTGCAAAAGTTACGCAGTGTGAAACTTTTTTGTTATTGAGTTTACATCAGGGAACCAGCGAGAACAAATGTTGAGGAAGGTTGGATAAAGTTTTTAAAATAAACCAAAAGGCAGTAACCTCTTTCTTTTATCCAGTAAGGCAAACAAAAGGTATTCATCTATTCAGCGTCAGGCCTGACACAGAAGATAGTATAAGGAGCAGCACTAACATTAGTTCGAAAGAAGCCGTGTGTGTAACTGTGAGCTGTTATTGCGTTATTTGTTTAATATTTTTGTAAATATTTGTAGTTATGGAGGGTGAAGCTAGGAAGGGACGATATGTTGGTAAATAAAGAAGTAAGGAACGCCAAATAATTATGAATGTGTTAGATTATTTTTTAAGTAAAATGCGTGTAAGTAAGGCGGTAAAAGAAACAGCTAAGGCTATCGGGTGTTCAGAAGCAGTAGTGTGTATGATTAAAAAGGAACTAATGAAAGGACCTCTAAGAACGCCATCGAAAAAGAAAGCAAAAAGGGCGGGACTACACAAAACGCTAGGTTAACGCAATATGATTGAATAGTGCAAGGTGGAGTGCGGCGAATTGTTCATTCTTTACTGTTTGCAAATATTCCACCCACGCTGAATATACTTTTGTCACAGTTCAACAGTGATGAGACCCTACCAAATTTCTCAAGGGCCACTCTGATTTGGGGTTCGAATATGAAAGAAAGGGTAACAAGTGCATATTAATAGAACGAGACGATATCGATATCATCAGATGGCGACATATATATCTAAAAGACGTAAAAGGTTTAGGGACCAGGGGAAATCAATTGTTTATACAGACGAGTCATTTGTAAATTTAGGTCATACAGTAACAAAGGCATGGAGGGATACCAAAGTTAAAAGTGTCCGTCAAGCAGCAATTGAAGGGCTAAGTGCAGGACTCAGGGCACCTCGAGTCGCTCGCGGAGAAAGATTCGCAACTAGTACATGTTGCAACACTGCGCTCCATTTAACGTGTGCTGTCTTTTAAGGGTGAGACGCGCTATAGTAAGACGTGCGACACAGAGAGTTGGACGTCGTACGTCGGACACATTAGGGCCGGGTCGCCACGTACGAGTAACAGGTGTGTCCATGAGTGGCGCGAGTGTGACCTATTCTTAAGCGTGTAGAGCCCGTGCAAGATGTCAGTCAGGGGTCTACGGTGTATTTAATCGTCCGCAATGAATGCCAAGATTGCTGCCAAGCCGAAAGAAGATGGCGACGGAAGTACTGCAGCACATCTCAAGGGGACAGTGTCTGTGTAGATAATACCGGCAAACCGCATGCAGACTTGGCAGCTGCATCTGCCTCTCCGTTGCCGGTAATACCCACATTGCCTGGAGTCCACATAAAAACGAACTGGTATCCGCGTGAGAGTAATTGGGAAACCAGTGTGAATTTTTATAATTAAAGCTGAGGTGCCGAGAAACTGCTGCAGGGCCTGGATAGCACTCAGAGAACCTGAGTAAATTATCAAATTTCCAGGAACTGAGCTAGAGATAAAAAGTATGAAATAAAACATGGCAAACAGCTCGGCAGTAAAAACAGAACTGAAGTCCGAGAGGCGGTACTTGTGTTCCTCACCGTTATATACCAAACTACATCTCGTAGCTCCCCCCCCCCCCCCAACTGGGAACCAGCGGTAAATACCGGAGTGTAACCTATATTTAGGGTTACAGAAGTCCCGAATACACGGGATTGTCCCTTTTTTTAAATAAATTTCCCGGTGTCCCAGAAAATGTTTTAGGGACGCCCATTTCTCTATTATTTAGCTAAAAAGAATAGCATTTTCACATTTCAAAATTAGGCTGTGCAACAAGAAATTGATAACTTATAACTAAACTAATTGGACACCAATTATCATTTACCACTCAATCCTTGTATATACATTGATGCAGAACTCCTCATCTGCCCATCGGGAAAATTGGCGTACGATCTATCGATGGCTGCACTGCGATGCGTAAATTCACTGTCGAGTGTTACAAATAACAAATTACTCGTGGCTTCTCAGCTGTCGTTTGTTTTTGGTCGAGGGAAGTGGGGTAATATTCAGGGCTTAGACGCTGCTTTCATTTCGTCATGCCAAAATAAAGTATTCTAATTGTAGGGTTCATTCTAACAGTGGTATATTATTATAAAAACTCACGACGAAGACGTCTCATGCAAACTGTGCCGTTGTACATTTAGCACGAGCACCTTCCACGGCGGGAAGGTGGGCATTATCCAACATACTAAAATACGTACACTTGGTTCGATATATACCGCCCCTACAGCTTCAGGTGGCATTTTACCAAAAGCCTCAGCGGGCGTGTACATAGCAGGAAGGGGTGGCATGTGTGAAGCGTTTTGCTTTTGCTGTTCGACCAAGAAGAAGGTTAGGCACCCTAAGACTGATGTTTTCGTTTTTTTATTATATCATTCTCCGCCTGTGAATCATTTTGGCTAAATTTGTTTCTCAATCCGCCATTTTAAAAGCCCAGAGACACGCGCTCTTTAGTGTTCATATGATGCTTGTAGGTTGTCTGCAGAGAGGCGATTTTCACGGTCAGGCTGTACCTACCTGCAGTTGTTTACATGCGTGAGCGACAACAGTAAAGTCCATGTGCAGGATACCTACGCACACCCCTCCAGCCTTTACTAATAACTATAACCAGTGCATAACACTTCAAAGTGAACACTGAAAATGGAAGAAAATTTTGAATGATACAAGTGCATCAATAGTTGTTGATTTACCAAGATCTTCAATTGCTGCATTCTGACTTATTACAGGACAAGATTATTTGAAGAAACATCTTTACAACATTAGAATAGTAACATCTCGAAACTGTTATTTATTTATGCCAACAAACTTACTGCTGGTGTTTTTAAACACACAAGCCGTGTGTGGGCAATAATTAAGAGATGTGAGATTCCCTTGTGGTCTAACCGGGAAAAAGTACGAATCATCTGGGGAATTTACTGTCGTACTGGCAAGTTAGCCATGGTAGCTTAGTGGTTAAAGCAGCCGTTCGATAAGCGGAAGATCCGTGGTTCAAATCCCGGCTATGGCATTGAATTTTTTTAGTCCTGATTCCACCTCTTAAATTTCTAAAGTGTTTACTGTGGTCCATGAAAGAATAAATGGATATGGAGCATCTTAAAAATTATGATTCTCTTGTGACTTGTGAAAATTTAAGTATTGGGAAACTAGAAAGAGAGTGATTTCATCATTAACAATTGAGGTTTAGACACACAAACACACGCGCGTGTTTACATGTAACGGTTATCAGTAACGATGCTTTCATGGCTATTTTACTTAATAACCGTTCTGCATGGATATCGTTTTTTGAAATGAATGAGCGTTTCTGAGTCATATTTTCACACTGATTGTAAAACTGAAATCCTGTACCACGTCAGGATTTTTTACAAGTTCAGATTGTCATGTTTTAAATATTTTTCGTAATGTACGTGCTATAGTAATATTACCGTGTGCTTATCCTTTGTTAGAAAGGCTCAACAGCTCATAATTTCAACTTTATTACTTAAAATGAGAAATAATGTAACTATTATTATGTTTATATTTTATATATTTAATTTATTTATTTATATATATATTATATTTATTAAAATCTACTAACTATATCCACTCTAGCGAGTGTACAAGACTTCGTCTTCTTAAAATTAACCGGCGATAAGACATTCAATGTTCATTCTTGGAGATGTTTATCTGCAGTATCAGATACATTGCCATCTGCATCCAGTAACACTGAAACTCAATCTCCAGTGGAGAATACTTATGAACCAGACAACTCTAATGAGGATACATCTTTTAATCAAAGTGAGCTTAATAATTTAGTGAGGGATTTAAATTTGCCTAAAGAATCAGCAGAACTTTTAGGCTCTAGGTTAAAAGAAAAGAAAAGAAAGTATTGGCTGAGGGTACATATTTTTCATGGTATAGACATAATGAGAAGGAACTTGTCCCTTTTTTGCTGAAGAAGAAAATTTGGTGTATTGCCAAGACATCCCTGCTGTCTTCAAATTTTATAACATAAACTATAATTCCAAAGAGTGAAGGTTCCTCATAGATTCTTCTCGAAAAGTCTTAAAGGTGTTTTGCTTCATAATGTAAAAATTCATCCTTCCATTCCTGTATCCCTTCTTTTCTTTTATAGGAGACACACGAAAATGTTAAGTTTTTGTTACAAAAACTGCAGTACGAAAATCATCAATGACTAGCATGTGGAGATTTCAAGATTATTGGACTATTCCTTGGTCAGTAGGCTGATTTCGCAAAATATCCTAGTTTCTTATGTTAACGGGACAGCAGAGCTAGGACAGAACACTGGGAAAAGGACCAGTGGATTTAACACCGAACGAAAAAAAATATAAAAAGCGATCTTTTATTAATTCCTCAAAATTACTGTCACCTCTGCATGTGAAATTAGGTTTAATTAAACAATTAGTGAAAACTCTAGATAAATACAATGAGTGCTTTAATCACCTTTGTGTTACATTTGTTCATTATCTCATGAAAAAAAATTAATGCTTGTTTCTTCGTTGGCCCATAAATTCGAAAACTAATGGACAGTCAGTTCGAGAATACTGTGAGTCGAGAAGTGAAGGATGCCTGGAATGCTTTCAGAAATGTTGTTTTTAATTTCCCTGGAAATAAAAAAAAAAACCCCCAAATTATGTTAACACAGTGGCCGATGCCACAAAATTTCAAAGTGATTGGTTGCAACACGAGTGTCAAAGTACATTTTCTTCATTCCCTTCTAAACTATTTCCCCGATAATTCAGGAGATTTTAGTGAGGAACATGGTGAAAGATTTCACTAGGATATAAAAATTTGGAAATGAGGTATCAAGGGAAGTGGAGTGTTCACATGATGGCGGACTATTGTTGGATGTTAAAAAGAGACTGTTCTGAACAATATGCGAGAAGGTCAAATAGGAGAAAATTTGAAGTGCAATATTGAATAGATTATGAATGTGCTTAAAATTATTATTAATTAATGATTAATTAGTGACAAAGAAATTATAATTATAGCCCAGTTTTTCATACAAAATTCTTGTTTCACAAAGCTTTAATTTCATTTCTGTTATTTATGAATATTTTGAAAACCTGAGGTGATGGGAGAAAATGGAGATTATGTTCGAATTCAGTATAAAAAGTCCGTTTAGAATCACCTTTCAGATTCAAAAAAGCAAAAAAAGTCCGTTTAGAATCACCTTTCAGATTCAAAAAAGCAAAAACAGTCCGTTTAGAATCACCTTTCAGATTCAAAAAAAAACAAAAACTAAGTTTTGAAATGCAGAATGGTGATCAGTAACAATTATTAGCTGTAACTGCATACATTTCAATATGATTTACTTTGCTACTTATTGCAATTTAAACAGAAGTTTCTCGAGCCGTGTCCACACTTGGTTACTTCCTGGTTTATAATCGCATTTGCTTCTACATCAATGCACATATGTACAGATAAATTGAGCTATATCAATGGGAACGTAAATATAAACATCACTTGATGCATATATAGCAAAGGAAAATAGGTACATCACAATTACCAACATTAACATGACTGAAGCTAAGTATGTAATAACTTAAATACTCTCATCGGACGTCAGGTAAAACATGGTAATGGCACTTGGAAAGGCAATGTTGCAAGAGAAGAGAAACATTAACGCCCAAACACACATAATTGTCTAACACCACAACATATACAGATAATTTCAGTTAGTTATACAAAGTGTGTCCCAACCTTTAGAGTCCAAATTATACAGATGATAGAAGCTTCTAAACTGAGCATTTTGACATAAGGAACCTACGGTCGGAAATGAATATTTTGGACATCTTGCGATCTCGAAACTGAATGTAAGGGCCGCAAAAGCCATATCTGGAGTGACAATAATTCACATGTGATTCGTAGTCACCAGCAGACATTTACTGATATTAACATGTGGGTAGGAATTGTACAGGATCATCTCATAGGACCTTGTGTCCTGCCATCCCCTTACAATGTCAACACTACCTACCTGTGCTGCCAGTTGTTTGACACTATACCACTTGTCCGCGAGAGGATGTGGTTTCAACAGGACGGGGCTACTGCCCACTTTTAACATGACCGCACTCACCTGAACAATACCATTCCTAATCGCTGGATTGGAAGGCGAGGTCCTGCACCGTGGCCAGCGCGATCACTGAATCTCAATCCTCTGTGCAGACGTTGGTGTAGTTGGTGTATGAAACACCAATAGAAATTAAAGAGGAACTGCTTGCTAGGGTCCTAGCAGCCGCTGTCACTGCCCAACACACACCAGGAATTTTGGGGAGGATGCGACAAAATGTCGTGCGTATTGAGGAAGGTAGTCGCCACTCTGAACAACGCCTACTATGAGCTATACGTTGGTTGTGAGTGGCAAAATTAAAGCAAATTGCAAAAGTGATCTTCAAGATCACGTGAAACCCACAGTATTCATTCCCTATCACAGGCTCCTTATGTCAAAATGCTCACTTTAGAACTCTCTATCATCTTTTGACCCTAAAAGTTGGGGACATTCTGTATGTATATCTGTAGCAAAGCGGATAATTTGTAAGCATTTTTCTAACCAGATGGTAGTGTGAAGCCGGCAGCGGTTCACAACAAAGAACGGTCTGGGCCGGTCTGTCTCACTCCACTGGTGGTATGTGTGTAAAAGCGCTCAAGGTCAGGCTGCCTCGCGCGACTGTTATGAACACTTGGCAACAATCAGAGCGGCAGGACAAAAGGGACTTTCAAGATTATTCGGGAAGAGTCTGGTGGACGGCGTATTTGTATAAGTTCGATAAAGTTCCATGCAACGTCATCCTCGCTATATAAGGAGGCGAGGCGACGAGAGGAGTCGCTTAGAACTTAGTTACAGACATGAGTCGCCGGAAGTCAGTCAGTTTTTAGTTTCAGTGTGTGTGTGTGTGTGTGTGTGTGTGTGTGTGTGTGTGTGTGTGTGTGTGTGTGTCAGCTGCGTGCGGTCGCGTCGAAAGGAAGATAGCGAAGCAATTAATGAATGTCGGTTGATTGTACCAAAGAGATATTTTTGACGTCTGGCGGAAATCCAGCAAGAACAAAGAGAATATGCTTTTTAACTACGTTCTAAAGAAAAGCGCTATTGAAAGTCCCCCAGAAATTTTGCGCATTACTATTAAAAACACGTTACATTTGTTCTGTTTGAACCTAAAGGTCCGCTGGTTCAAAACTCCTCTCCGACAAATCGTGCACCGCGCAAATAAAAAACAATGAATTACTCAAAATGGAGCAAACTCAGCAGCGAAACATGGAGTAATGTTTAGAACAGTACACACACACATTTTGCCATAATGAGATTAGCATAAACTTAAAGTGCATACCTTTAGCTTCAACTTGCATGGCTAGAATACACAAAGAATATCACCACAGTTAACCACTCAGTGCGACAAACTGACGTTTGCTATCGCTTTCCTGCCTTAAAAGGTGATTTTTCTTTTAATTTTGACTGTCTAGATTGGAAAACCGCACAGTGTGTACCCCTACCCTGAAACATGATAAGAAAATGAGAGGGAATTCGTCACATAATAAAATCCATCCCAACAATCGCCTACCAATTAGGCAAACCCGCGAAAAACCCAATGTCGGATTGGTCTGTCCCAAAGGGAGTCGAACCGGAGCACTCGAATTTGGAGCCGTTAACGCGCAGGCATCTTGCTCGGTCAAGAATCGATTTTAGATTGAGCGAAGCAATACCTTGAACAAAACTCGTTACAATGTAAGCGAATCTTGATATCGGCTTTAACAAAAACTTGTTCAGTTTCTGTCGAGACTAAGCCTAGAGCGAAAGATCGCTTCGGTTATAACATTTTCCGCTACTCTGTTTCTTTCTTCTTACTGTGTGCAAAGAACGTTAAACATAAAGGGAGTTGGCCATTCGTCTGTGTGTGCGACCCCGCAAGTCCGTCTTTCCCAAGTTTTCACAACTCTCTCGAGCAAAAAGTTGTTAAAACTTTACCGTAACTCCTTTTCAAAGCAACAGGAGAAAGAAAAGGATTAAGCTTTCAAACAAATTGCAAACTGAGAGGCTGAAGCTGACACGGATTTCAACATTTTTTGTTTAGAGCTGCTGAGGTTGTCGCCACCATCGATAACAACAGCAAGCATAATTAATACTCCACCATAGAGAAGTTAAAATTCAGTGGTTCTCTCACTCAAGATACTCTATAAGAACTTGCGAAGGGGGACTTAGCACCTCGACCAAAAGGCGATCATTTGAACCTATGCCCCTGAGGGGGCACCCCCAGGAGGATGGATGAGGTGAATGGATCCTAAGGGCTGCCAGAAAGTTGCCACGGCAGATCAGAGGGCAGGGTACCTACATTCTCCCAGTTAGAAGCACCCCGGCGGAGGCCGGCTCAGCACGGTTCCTCTCCCATCCCTTCGGGTTCGTACTCCTAAGGGCGGTACGGGACTCGTAAACTGGCTCCCCTCCCCCCTTGGGCTTGTTTGGGAGCCCCAAAACCTCCTTTCAATCCGGGGGACGAGATTTCCAGAGCGCATGTGTTCCCTCTGCCGCGCTGCTGCCGCGACGCTCGCCAACGCTTCCAACCCTGAAAGAAACCTAACGGGATGAAGTGTAAAATGAAATGATTAATGTAACGAAATGAAGGGAGAAGAAATTTGGAGGATATGGAAATCCTTCTCAGCATTCGCCCGGTGAACCCGGGCTCAGGAGTCGGGAAAGTTGGTCGCACCCGCGACCTCCCAAATGCGGGCCGGCCACAGATATTACTGCCTGAGCCATCCCGCTCGGTATGTCTTGTACATAAACTGTCATCATCCTATCCAGTGATCGTAAAAATGTTTGTCTATAAATTATTTTAAATTAGCCATACTGGCTGACTTAGATTATACAAGTGTGTAGGATACATATATATATATATATATATATATATATATATATATATGTATATATTGTGACTGCCATCCCCTAGGAAGAAGGAATGAAGTGAAGAAATCACAGAAGACTATGGTCCGTAGATAGATAAACCACAGAGACGCGCGGAAGTCCCTAACCGTTCCGGACTCGAAGACCACTCCCACTGCTGAAGCTGCCTAAAGAGTGCTATTAGTGACCCGTGACCAAGCGGCCCACTATTGTCCATGGAGGGTACTCCTTCTTTCGAAAAAGTATCCGAGACATCTGCTCGGCACCACCTTACGCCGCGAAACCTATAAGCACATCTGAAAGATGAGAAAGAAACACAATAAAAGGGAAATCATGGCAGATGAGAAAACACCCAACAATTGCCTACCGATCAGGGAAAACCATGAGAAACCCAAGGCTAAGTGGGCAGTAGAGCCCAGGACTTCCTTAACGCAAGCCTCACACGTTACCACGGAGCCACCTGCTCGGTGCAACACTGTCTTACGCAGGTTAGTAGTAGTATATCTAAAGGGTGTCGACCCATTAAAGCAGCAAAGCGCACCACCCAGTAATTCCTAAAAAATGGCTCTGAGTTTTACGCGCAGCTTATATACTGGTCGATTTTTATTTCATATCAGCTCAGCGAAGTGGCTGATCCGCGGGCGATCCGACTTCGATGCTACCTTGGGCAGCTTTTTACTTTCTCTACTGGTAAGTAGGGGAAGTATTGTATTCCACCCAAAAATTCGATGTCGAGATTTCACCGGAAATACATGTTTTGAGGCCCCCTGAATCCAAAAAAAAGCATTTTTAGAAAAAGGTCCGTGTGTGTGTCTGTGTGTCTGTCAGTCTGTCAGTCTGTCAGTCTGTGGACAGCATAACTCAAAAACGAAAAGTCGGTTAAAAACCAAAGTTGGTATTTAAGTTTAATGTCTTTCAAGGATGTGACACGAAGATTTTGAAGAAAATAGCCCCACCCTAAACTACCCTTTACATGGAAGATTTTTCGAAAATTTTGATTTTCTTGAAAATGGCTCTAACGATTTTGATTACAATGCCATGTGTTTGAGATATTTTTATGACAAATGAAATGTATATCTTGAATTTTCTGGCTATAGCTCCTGTAGTCGTATTTACACTGGACGACTTTTGCATAACTGGTAAACCGTTAGAGATAGACCAAATCATACTGTACAAAAATGTACATCTTGCTAAAATACACAATTCATGTCTGAATAAATTTTCTTGTAGGGTGAACCATTTCGGAGATATTCCTTGTTATGTGTGTGAGTTTCGGAAAACTTAGAGCTTTCGTGAAATGAGTCATCGCTGTTCATTTTTTATATGTTAAGTGTGCAAAGACAACAGAATCTCAAACATTTGACTATCGCACAAAGCCTACTGTATTCTAACATTCCCCTTGCACCTAGAAGGAAATAAGGAATAAGATAATTTGTACAATTGTTTATCTCAACTAACAAGAAAGAAGATATAGGAATAAGAGTTTGTAAGAATGGTTAGTTCAAGAGTAGAGAAAGTCATGTGAGTGCAACACATCAGATTTTTTTAAATTGTTTTAAAAATTATAACAGTTTTAAATATAGTTAATGGCACAAAAATTATCAATTAAGACACACATATTTTTATTTATGAAATGGCGGTTACACCTAATTAAAATATGTATTAAATATTTTTTATTTTCAAAAAGCTGAATAATTTCAAGTGCATTTTTAATTACTATTGTCATTAAAACATTATTGAAATTTTAAGATATCATAAGCTGTGGAGATGTTAAAACTATTGCTTGTAAATCTGAGGAACCAATTTCTATGTAGAGGAGTAGAGAATAAATTTGCTCCGTTGTACATAGTCAGATGGTCAGGAATTTTCAAGAGCCTGACAGTACTAAACAAATAATTGTTCTCACCTGCTACAGTAAAATATATGCAGTTTTAGCCACCCCTATTCCCCTTGAAGCAGCGTCCAGTTCACTCTTGACACTCTTAAGATTGCACATATTATGGATTTAAATTGTCTGTTGATGAAGAAGTGGCGATGAAGAAACTACAGATGAAATCAGTCAACTTTCATTATACAGTGAAATGTCGAAGTAGAGGTTTATTACGAAAGCTTGCCTGCTGAAAATAATTTGATCACATCAGAATCTTCAAGTTCAATTTCTCATGAAGCAATGTTGATGGTTGAAGAAATTTACGAACATACTATGGACATGCTGGCCAAAGAAATACTTGACTAATGAACTTCGTCATGAAAATGCAAACTGTGATGAGGAACCTTTCGAAAATGTCGAAGACCATAGCTTCATCAGATGGATATGAATCAGAAGAAATAAAAAAACAGATAGACCATCTTTATTTGGATTACAAAAATAGCCCAAAGGTTTATCCTATGTGAAATCTAAAATATTACAAAAATAAAGCATATAGCTGGTTAAAAAATAAGGGATATTTAAACCGATGGAAATAAGAAATAAAAAATAAGGAAATAAATTGGGTGAGGACGCAATAATCAATTGCTGGACACATGATCATTTTCTGAAGACCCGGAGAGTTATGAACAAGTGACTACTGGAAATTTATAATAGTGGGTTTTAGCAGCAGCATGATAATTTACAGATTTTGAATTTAAAGCTTCCGACAGCTAGGTTCATAAATTTAAAAGTAAGCATGAAGTTCGTCAAAGACAAGTAACAAAATTTGTTTCAAACAAAGAAACAGGAACGGTCGAAGGAACCTCGGTTTCTGCAGACACTTTTCGAACCCATGCGTTAAAATTGATATCGAATTTCAACAAAAGTTTTGTTATCAACAATGAATAGATAGGTAAATTATTGCAGAGTGTTTACAAATGTATTTTGTGACTTATTTTTACAACTCTGAAAAGAATACTTCAGTTTCGGTTTTCTCTTTTGAAGATGTCAGTATCAGTATATAACAAGACGCTGGCTCAAAGGGGAACCAAAACTATTTTTCCTATAAAGGCACGACATGAATAAAGGACAGATACATATGAGTAGGGTAAAGTCACAACTCACATGATCCAAAAGCCTAAATGATGGTAAACAACCGAAAGCTAATTTGTATTGGTTAAACTCAATTTCCATTTGGGTGGAAGCTATTGTTATGAAAAAATATGCTAAATATTAAGAATTACCTTTCAAATTGTGTTAAGTAATGAACCATGTGAGTTTTGACCCTAATCTTCGGATCATGCGAGTTTTGAAAAGTACCCTTTTGGAGCAAGTGAGTTTAGAAAATGACTGACTTGCAACATGCGAGTTTTGATGGTAAGCATTAAAAACGACACTTGAATGTCACCAACAAAAGGAGTAAGCTGACAACTGAAATAAATTAAATAGTCAATTATAATTGAACAATTGTTTAGGAAGGTTAAAGCTTAGTTTATCTTTGCAACTTCTGCTGGCAACCTTGCTAATTTGGCTTGGTTTCTTTTCCACATTTCTGGAGCAGCTGCACGTGGTGCAATAGTTGACACCTTTTCTTCCATCACTATAAGTATGAAAATGTTTACAATTTAATCGCTGAATTGGATGGTATTTATAAACAACTGAAGCGCAGTCCTTCCTCAACCTAGGTACAGAGCGATACTAGAGCAAGGGGTGAAGAGAGGTGAGGGAATTGCCGATCACTGATTGGTCGAAAAAGCAATGGAACCAAACTCACAAGACCCAAAGGATCAAGAGACTTGACAAACCGGGACGTTTGTCGCCTATTTCAACATGGATCAAGTGAGAAATGTAACCGAAGTTCTCTGGAATCGTATTCTACACAGAAAACCGAATTGTGACATAGTGCTACCTCCATTTTGTATTTTTTGGATCATGTGATTTATGACCCTAACCTACTCACTGGAAAGGTCCTACTCCAATTATTTGTTTGTTTTTAAGACGCAAGCTTAATTTTGGTCCCCGAGTTCAAAAAGCAGTAAATGAACATGCGCATTTTTGTAGTGTTTAACGCCCACTTTTACCATATACAGCACCGCAGGCGGCGACACTGATGATGCATGGAATGAAGATGGAGCACCGGTGGAATGAGATGGCGGGGGAAACCGGAGAACCCGGAAGAAACCCGCCCCAGCGCCACTTCATCCACAACAAATCCCACATGCGGTTGCCTGGGATCGAACCCGGGTCACTTTGGTGAGAAGTGAATGGTCTAACCACTCGGCTACGGCGCGACCACAATGAACATGCGCAAGAATATAGAAATGTAATGACGTATTGTGGATAGGTATTGACAGGACTGCATATTGACTTTCTCAACCACTCCTTAAAGTCTTATGTGGGAAAAGAAGTTTCTATAAATTATTGACTCTTGGGGTGGACAGACAAAGCCTGAGATATAAGACGAAATCTTTAAGGATGACGAGAAATTCTTCACTTGTACAATTAAAGTGATTCCTTCAAAATGTACTCCTCCTGTTCAACCTTGTGGCATCTATTTTTATAGATAAGTAAAAAATGTAATGAAACTTATATAACGTTGCGCTTATCTGATTGAAAATAATACAGAAATAAATTTCCGCGAAGACTGTATAAAATATAATCAATAGCGCATCATCAACTGTCATCGCCAATTTTGACTTTCTCTACTACGTATTGTAAAGCATACGAAGTATTGTATTCCACCCAAAAATTCGATGTCGAGATTTCACCGGAAATGTATGCTTTTAGGGCCCTAAATCCAGAACAAGCATTTTTAGAAAAAGGTTCACTGTGTGTGTGAGTGTGTGTGTGTGTGTGTGTGTGTGTGTGTGTGTGTGTGTGTGTGTGTGTGTGTGTGTGTGTGTGTGTGTGTGTGTGTGTGTGTGTGTGTGTGTGTGTGTGTGTGTGTGAACAGCATAACTCAAAAATCTGATGTGTTGTTCTCACTGACTTTCTCTACTCTTGTACTAACCATTCTTACAATCTCTTATTCCTATAATTATTCTCTTCGTGTTAGTTGAGATAAAATTTGTACAAATTATCTTATTGCTTATTTGCTTTTAGGTGCAAGGGGAATATGGGAATACAGTAGGCTTTCAGCGATAGTCAAATCTTTTAAAGCTTTGAGATTCCGTTCTCTTTGCACGCTTAACATACAACAAATGAACAACGATGTTCCATTTCATAAAAGTTTTAAGTTTTCCAAAACTGACACAAATAACATAGAACATATCCGAAATGGCGCAATCTACTAAAAAAAATTATTCAGGCATAAATTGTGTTTTAGAGAGATCTACATTTTTGTGCAGTAAGACTTTATCTATCTCTTACGGTTTACGAGTTATTCAAAAGTCATCCAGAGTAAACAGCACCATATAGGCTGTCCAGACACTGACACACACACACACACACACACACACACGGATCTTTTTCTAAAAATGCTTTTTTTGATTCAGGGGTCTCAAAACTTATATTTCCGGTGAAATCTCGACATCGAATTTTTGGGTGGAATACAATACTTCCCCTACTTACCAGTAGAGAAAGTAAAAACGAAAAGTCGGTTAAAAACCAAAGTTGGTATTTAAGTTAAATGTCTTTCAAGGATGCGACACGAAGACTTTGAAGAGAATAGCCCCACCCTAAACTACCCTTTACATGAAAATTTTTTGGAAAATTTTGATTTTCTTGAAAATGGTCTCTAACGATTTTGATTAAAATGTCACATGTTTCAGATATTTTTATGACAAATGAAATGTATATCTTGAATTTTCTGGCTGTAGCTCATGTAGTCGTATTTACTCTGGATGAATTTTGCATAACTGGTAAACCGTTAGAGATCGACAAAATCTTGCTGTACAAAAACTGTAGATCTTGCTAAAATACACAATTTATGTCTCAATAAAATTTCTTGTAGGATGAACCATTTCGGAGATATTCTTTGTTATGTGTGGGAGTTTCAGAAAACAGAACTTTAGCGAAATGCAACAACGTTGTTCATTTTTTTATATGTTAATCGTGCAAAGAGAACGGAATCTCAAAGGTCAAAAAGATTTGACTGTCGCACAAAGCCTGCTGTATTCTAATATCTCCCTTGCACCTACAAGGAAATAAGCAATAAGATAATTTGTACGAATGTTTATCTTAACTAACATGGAGATATAGGAATAAGAGTTTGTTAGAATGGTTAGTGCAAGAGTAGAGAAAGTCATGTGAGTGCAACACATCAGATTTTTTAGTTATGCTGTTCATACACATACACACAGGCGTGCACGTAATTTTTCTAAAAAGAGCTTTACTTTTATTCAAATAATCTTAAAACGTGTGTTTACAATGAAATGTTGGTATCACTCCACTGCGTACCTGGTAGAGAAAGTAAAATTGTTGATTACACATATAGATAAAAGGAAGGTTGTATGTTAACAAATTGGAAAATGAATTTTTAAATCATAAATATTTCATACTTTTTGACGTGCAATACAAAGTTGATGTCCTCGTATTTTCACCAACTTTCAAAGGTACATTCCAGTAAAAATAACACACTGTCACATTGTTTGTTAACATCTTGTTAAATTTTAACGTTGTGTTACGAGCTTTGAATTTCCTCAAGCTTTACCAGCAAAACATTAACATCCATGAGCAAAACGACCGAGAAGGAAGTATAGGGCTTCTGATTAGAGTACACAAAAAGCAGTGTCGCTGTGGAGGAGCATGTAATCTCTTTGACTCTGAGTACGTTTGCTCCAATGCAACATTGAACTACGGCGTGAAACAGAGTTACGTGTAATGGTAGTCATTTATATTGTGCATTTTCCTGATGTAACTCTACCTTTTCTATTAATTTAACGAATAATTTCTTCATTTGTTTATAATATGGATATACAGGATGGAAGGCATTGCTTCGGTCATACGTTAACCAAGGATTCTACATGATGAGTGTGACAAATATGTACAATACAATTATTGTCAATACAGAACCGTTTCACAGAAAAAAGAAAATTATTTGCGTCAAATATTTGGAGCCATAGTTTTATGACGAATTGATATAAATGGTTTATTATTTAATTAACTGTCACGCAAACATTGTCACGGGAATGAGGCCGTGGATTAGTATCATCTTCTATGTGAGAAACTATGGAATAATATTGAGATTTAAGACTTTTATATGTCATTTTTAATAGAAAATCTTGTTTAAAGCTCCGAGTTTCCCTGCTTTGGTTGTGTGACATTGATAGTTTATATACTCTGCCTTTATTTATTTACTATTCGAAGAAGAAATTTCCTAACCTGGTATTGTGTACTTTTGTTTGCTGGGCATTTCTTATGTGTTGTGATGAAAGCTATTCTTCCATATACCAGAGCAAGTGCATTAAGTACTTGAAACATAGGAGGATTTATTTGTGAGTGTTAAATTATTAGTGGAACAAGACTTCATGATCACACAATTTTATGATCTTAATAGTGGATCTAACTGGAGGCCTGTGGTTTATTTACTTACATAGTTACCAGGTATTTCTACTATTGGAATACTTATTAATTACTTATATTAGCAGTTTATAATAACAAAATTCTGCTTTGAACGTCTTACTTAGTAAAATAGATGATTTTATGCCAAAAAATAACTCTGGCAATTCAGTGGCATGTGATTCGAGTATTAACCTCGAAATGAGCAATAGCAACAAACTAGAAAACTGCTGTCATATTACATCGCAACACTCGTCACCACCGTGTGCGTTCATCAATTTCTACAGCCCTTCGTAGAGCCAATTGGGAGGTCTATGAAGAGGTCCATTGCCTGTCTGAGGATGGTAGCCATCGAAGAGCAGATATCGTAGCCATCAAGAGGGATGCAGGAAAGGGTCTCATTCTTGATCCAACAGTAAGAATGGAGCAACATTTACAGCAGGCGACACAGGTGAACGAGGAAAACGAAGCCATCTACCAACCATGCATTCCTCACCTTAGTGAGAGGTATAATGTACCTGAAAATGCATGGGAGGTAAAAGGACTACTCTTTGGTGCCCGCAGAACATGTTTTAAATTCACAAGTACCTGCCTCAAAGCACTGGGTGTGCAATGGTCCGAAATTGTAAATATATGTTTACATGTCCTAAAAGACTCTTTATATATTTTAAATAATCACTTATATTCCATGTGTTAACTGTTATCTTCTTGTTATAATAATTTAATGTTTCTTTAGATATTTTGAATCTTAATTTTAATCATTTGTTTCTTCTTAAAATTGACTTTGTCATATATCTTTGTATTCTGGATCTTTACGGTCACCTGCAATGTCAGGTAGATGTCACAATTTTTGTTTGTGAAATATATATATATATATATATATATATATATATATATATATATATATATATATATTAAATCAAATCAGATAGTGCATCAATTCCTTGGCCTTGGTAGTAGGTCATTCTATATACCAGTGCATTGGAGTGTAGACAATAGTAAATGTGGAAAGAATCATAGGTGAAGGGGGCAAGGAATTGATTCGTTAGGGAAGTATAAATTTAGGTTCCAGAAATATTGGAGGATGTTGCGTGCAAGTGTTTTATAACAACTGATTCAAACGATGAAGTGATCAAAGAACAAAACGTGTAACAAAATTATAATTGTGAAAATGATGGAAATTAAATAGACAAGCAATTACAAATAGTATTAAAAAGAAAGCAGTTGAAGCACGGAAGCTCCTTCCCAAAGAGCACAACCACATGTCCAGTGTATAAGCGGCTTTCCCAAACATCAATATCAAGTGCTGCCGATTCCATCTCGGTCAAGCATGGTGGAGAAGATTCAGAGTTTCGGACTGGGACCTGTATTTCGGATAGTGCTCAATTTCTAAGGCACTTGCTTGAACTAAAACCACTGAACGATTTAGATAATTCTTCCACCATTGAAAAGCTCAACTCGCCCTACAGGATATGGGACTATGAAACTTTTTCCAATTCCATTTCATAAGTTACTAAAATATTAAACATTATTTGCAGATGCCTTGTTTGAAATTTAAAAAAAAATTAAATAAATTAAAAAAAAATAAAATAAAAAAAAACTTCTGCAAATGTTTTTCTCTGTTAACATGAAATGGATAGAAGAACAAAGTGTTGTAAGAGTAGTTTGTACGTACAAGAATGAGTAGAAAAAGTCGTAGGAGTGCAACACATAAGATTTTTTTTAAAAATTCATAAAATGTACAACCTTTCTTTGTAAGGCATTCAAAACTTACAAAAAAGGCAATTTATCGCCTGCAGTTTTACTTATGAGAGCCATTTTAGAGCTAAGGAATTTGTTAAGGATATATATGTATGACTGAAATTTCATTAAAATCAAGAAACACGTTTATTTTAATTGTACAAAATAATTGAAACATAGCAAATATGAAAAATATGCAGTTTGCCTCCAAACGCCATTTTTAAATGCCATACTGCATGTTTAAATTTCGCGTGGATTATAAAGCGAGCTACAGATGCTGTTCGCTTGTTAACGATATTTTCAACATTTTTCTTCCTGTATGATGTTCCTTGTGGAGCACTTTTTGTATTACACCAATGAAATTTACAACACGTGTTCACGGAGACATAATAAATAAAAATTGCTCTAATTTTTGTATGAAATGTGTCTAGGCATATATTTTGGAATTTTCAAACACAAAAATTACACTTTTTTTAGGTACAAAAACATATTTCTAAACTTAAAACTTTTTGGAGCCTAAATTGGAGACACAGAGAAATCTAGGACAACGTAAAAAAATACATTCATTTTGTACTTGGTGTTAGAATATTAGTCGAAAATTTAAAATCTCTTATCGTGAGGGACTTTGTTAGTGATGTAACAAAAAATAAACAAATTCTAAATAACAATTTCTAAACTGTTAGAGAAAAACGGACGAAATTTAGGTTGTAATATGTTTGTATTGCATTACATTTATGGTATAAATTTAAAAAAATCTAATATGTTACACTCACATGGTTTTTTCTACAAGGGGAATATAATAGTAATAGTAATAATAATAATAATAATAATAATAATAATAATAATAATAATAATAATAATAATAATAATAATAATAATAATAATAATAATAATAATAATAATAATAATAATAATAATAATAATAATAATAATAATAATAATAATAATAATAATAATAATGAATAATCTGTACAGGACTCCACTTAAAAGAAGTAGTCACTTGAACGATTTACATAACAGTAAAACATGTATTGCTTTTATTTTGAAACTGATTCCCATAAGCAAATATATGATGTGCTGCATTCACATGACTTTTTACCCATTTTCAACATAGTATTACAAAGTTTATTCTTCTATCTACTTCATGTTAATCTAGATAAACATTTGCACAAATGTTTCCTTTTTTACATATTTCATTGTAGGTACAAGGAGAATAAGGGAATACAGTAGTCTTAAGCGATAGTCAAATCTTTTAAGAGCTGGTCGATATGTGAAGGCATTGAAATTCCGTTTAACTTTGTAATGGCCACCAGAAAAAGACGAACGCCGATTTTGCACTTTATAAAAATGTGAATGAATTCAAACCAAATACAAAGAATACTTCGGAAATAACGAACGCCACAGTAGTTATTTATGTAACTAGTGTATAATCTGACTGTGACACGAGTATATGTTTTTAGGAGTTTCCCGATGAAAACATTATATACGTGTTACATACAACTTTTATGCAGTTTTAGTATTAAAATACGTAAAAATTATTAATAAATTTGTCAAATGAAAAATTACGATGTATCAGAGATCACAGATATGTAACGTAATATTGTTGCTAACCAGATGTTTCAATTGTTTCAACACGTAGAGGAAAACAGAAGGTAATTATAAAACTATTGAAAACATGGATTGTATTCCGCTTGGCATTTTGAGCGAAACCAAGAGTGCTGAGAGTTTATTAACTCCACAAAAACCAAAAGATGCTTACGAAAAAGAATATGAAACATTTTTTCGATGGAGAAACGAACAATGACGATTTCAAGTTTTCTTACAGACACATTGGAGAAAATTATGTTGTGGTCGTGATGACGTTATTGCTGTCTTGTTGCCATGGTAATTACGTTATTCATTTCTGGCACTGGTGACAGATGTAGGGTAATTTTGTACGATTTATGCCGTCATAATAAACAGTTTTTAATGTTAGAATTGTATACAAAACGTATTTGGCATAAATGGCGGACTTTAAGGAGATCTACATGTTTTGTGCAGTAAGACTTTATCTGTCAGGTTTACTACTTATGCAGAAGTCATTCAGAATTCATTGCCTGTTCCCAGAAATTGAGTACATTCATTTTAGTTGTTATGAAAATATCTTGAGCATACAGTATTTGAATCAACATATTCATGCCCAGGGTATGGTATGGTATGGTATTTAATCGATTTTTCGTTTTTGAGTTATACTGTTCAGTCAGACCTACACATAGCAGCCAGATCATAAAATATCGCTTCCCTATTTCTACTGTACCTATAAGGAAATATGTGTAAATATTTATCTCAATTATCGTGAAGTGGATAAAATAATAAGCCTTTTTAAAGAATAGTTTGAGAAAGACATATTACTGCCAGCCCAGAAATTTTAATGTAAGTCGCTATTCGTTTTTTTGTCGAGATCTGGAATTTCAAAGCTGTCGCATAGTGATTCGCGTTTTAAAAGTCTGGCTATCGCTTTAGCATTCTGTATGCTTCTTATATCTGCAACGAAATGGGTGGGTATGTAATGAAAGTTTGTCTCTATTACAAGAAGTAGAAAGAAGAGTAGAGCTTGTAAGAATAGTTTATAGAAGAATGAGTAGAGAAAGTCACAATGCCCACTGGGGAATCTAGAAACAAAGAAGTTGCCCTGCACTCCAGTGTGGAGAGGGCCTGAAGGAAGAATTCACTGATAGCTCCAGGGACATCCGAAAACTCATAGAAGAAAATCTGATTTAGTGCTGGGAACGAGCACATCGTCTTCATTCTCTATGAAGTCAGTAATATGCCTGAAGCTAAGAGCAGCGAAACGTCCGCAAATATTAAGCTACAGAATTTATGATACATATGTGCACACATTACACTATATGTTATGAAGTAACCTTTGTGAACGTGCAAAACAACACTGACATACAGCACGAATTTCTAATAGAAAATATTGTCAGTATACCGGGTGGAAGGGAAGTCATTACATTAATTTAAACCAGTGGTAGATCTCGGTATTTGGTACACATTTTGTATCTTACATTTTTGTCTCTGACCATTTCCTACGGAGATATTTTAGTTTTGTCGAAAACAAGCTGGCAACACTGCAGATTGTGTGGGTGTCGCTTTCCCTAGCTCAGTACATAAACACCGTAAAGGTGCTTCTAGAGAAAACAAACTCATACCCTGCCTTGTCCTTCCGTGTTTACTGTGCGAGTGTAGGCCAATCACAAGCGTTAGCTCCCAGGTCATTATACAAAAACGCTCGACCTGTTTACATCCACAAACTAGGTCAATTCCCTGACCAACCTCAATGCAACGTTGTCGACTTACTGCACGTCTGAAAAAGCTGCTCGTAGTATTCCTTCACGTCTTTCAAGTGATCAATTGTTTCGAAACCCTGTGTGATGTTCCATAATTACTACCGAGACTATGTCAGAAATAAGTTACTCTACGCATCTTACAAGTAACAAGCTGTTATCGTCGTATATTCTTGTGGAATTACGCATCCAGTTTGTATAAAAAAAGCTATTTATTTTTTCGAAATCGTCTGATCAAAGACCAAAATGTCATTCGACTTTTTTTGTTTCTAATGCTTCTATGAGGCACATATTAGAAGGAATGTAATGACTTCCCTTCCACCCTGTATTTCTAGTGTAATGTAGCTAGCGTTAAGTAGAGTCAAAGTGACCAATGTGAACATTCCAAGTACTGGAACTCTATAATATATTGCATTTCATTTGTGTCGTATTAATTCACACTTTCGTTCCCTCTACCGTCTACATATAGCAGGTAGAGGAGATGTTGCATTTCAACCAAAAGTTTGATATCGACATTTCATCGTTACGTGTTTTGAGGTCCATTGAAAGCCCCAAACCTTATAAATGTGTGCGCCTATTTGAAAACAAGCATAGCTCAAAAACGAAAAGTCGGATAAATACAAAACCAGGAAGCCCAGCGTCTTCCAAAGATGCGACATGAAGGTTCCCCCCCCCCCTTTTTTTTTTTCCTTGAAAAGATTTAATTATTTTGATCATGGTTCTAACATTAACATATGTTCTAATGTATTTGCGTGACAAATAAAATGTATATTTTGAATTTTTAGTGAACAACCTGTGAAATTCTCTCCATTCTGAATGCATTTTATATAATTATAGATAACTCGTAAACCTTAAGATATGAATAACAACTTAGAACACAAAGAATGTAAGTCTCGTTAACACACAGCGTGCATGTCAAAATGTAATTGTTGTATTACTCATTTTCGAGACAATCGTTGCTCTTGTTAAACCAACAATGTTTTGTTTCTCGTGGTCGTGTAAATGCTGGAATTTCAAATGCAACATATGGGACGCTCTTATTAAGGATATGACTTCCTATTCACGTTCGTCTATCCCCTTGTACCTACAACGAAGTGGGTAATGGAACTATTCCTGCAAATATTTATCTTGATTAAAATTAAGTCGATAGAAAAATATTCATTTTGTGACTAGTTTGTAGATGAGATATAAAACTTAACAATAGTAAGTAGAGAAAGTAATATGAATGCAATACATCACATACACACATTTATATATACAATTATATGCACGTATATATTTTTACTTCACATGTTTGGATTTTTCTACGTTACCAAAATAAATGTGTGATTTTGGCAACATTTTCTTCATTTTGTGCGTATTTCCAGTTATTATGTTCAAAGCTATGGCCATTGAAACCCAAAGCAAATTTAACATTTGTGCAACCGTATATGTGTGATGTAATAAGGGCCCATTTTTATAGACCATCCTGTCATGTCACTGCGATCACTAGTATTATCACCAAAATACAAACTTTCATCCTTGGTGCTGAAGAATCTTGCTTAGTCTCATTTAACATTAGCTGACCTGCAGATGGTTGCGAGTCGAACTCTCCTGCCATCGTTTCGGAGGTGGTCGTAGCAGTTGTGGTACTTGTAGAAAGAGTAGCAGGACGTTTGGTGGTAGTGGTGGTGGTGGTGGTGGCGGCGGCGGCGGCGGAGGGTGTTTTACTCGTAATAAGGGTAGTAGGACGTTCGGTAGTAGTGGTTGTGACGGTGGTAGTGGTGGAGGGTCTTATGGTAGTAGTTGTAACAGGGTGGCAGTCCAGTTCTACAAGGACTTCATCCCATTGTTTATTGTTGCAGATCTGTGGAACCACCGCAATTTTTCGCCCTCTTGCCCAATCACGAGCATTTTTCACATCACAATCACAACGTAGTGGATTGTTACTAATATTCAAAAGACGGACCATCTTCAACGGGTTGAAGTCTTTCACATCTAAAGTTGCAAGGCAATTGCCCGCAAGTATTAGTGTTCTCAGCTTGGACTGTGACTTGAAAACGTCGTTCCCAAGTGGAGCTGTCAGCTGATTTCCTTCTAGATTTAAGTACCGAAGTTGTGCAGCACCAGCGAAAATGCTGGTATCTAATGGAGATCTCACAGCTGCATAATCCAACCATAGAAACTGTAGCGAAGAAGGAAGAGGGGAAAGTTTTCGAAACTTGTTATGAGACAGTGACAAATTCTGCAACGTTTCAGGAAATAATTCAGCATCTGGAAGAGTTTCTAGAAGATTTCCTGTTAAGTTTAAAATCTGCAAATTTAGTGGAAGATTCGCAGGGATTTCTTTTAGAAGATTGTAAGATACATCTAGCTTTTTAATAGACATTGGCAAGACGAAAATGTGGGTAATGTTACATCTTGACATCATCAGTGAATCTAAATTTTTGAATTCAGGTAACGGTGGAGGTCTTAGCCAAGGGTTGCCTGATACATCGAGCACCTTTAGTGATTTCACTACAGGAAGGAAACATTCTTGTGAAAGTGTTTCCAACATGTTATCGTTCAACAAAAGTTCTTTGAGGCGAATATTAGAGGACAGAAAATCCTCAGGCAGGAAATGAAGTTCGTTGTTGCTGAGATCCAACGATTCCAAAAGAATATTATTGGAAAATTGTTCAGAATATATAATATGTAGACGATTACTCGCCAAAGATAGCACTTTTAGGGCAATCATTGTAGTGAAGAGGTTTGGGGGCAGCGCCATTAAAGCATTGTTATGTAGCATCAGTGTCTCAAGATTCCGTTGCCCAGAAAACACCTCCGGGCTCAAAGTCATCAGCAGGTTGTTGTTAAGCGCTAGGAATCGAAGTTGACCCAGCCAAGCTAGCAAGTCACGATCAATCGTTGTTAGTCGATTCTCCTTCAGATACAAACGTCGTGTTTGACGCACTCCTTGTCCAGAAAAAAGACTGGGGTCTAATGTGAGATGTCCCGAACCACTACAGTCGATTTCCATCGGTCGTGGACACCGACAATCAAGAGGACAGGTTTGTTCCGCAGTTGACTTTGCTAGCCACAAGGCTATCACCCACCACGACATTCTTGGCGAGCTAGTGATAGTAGCTCAGCAAACTCACACTTGTCCACCTAATCTGGTTAGTTATTAAATCACAGCTGAGTTAAATCATAAAGATTGCTATAATAATCAGCACATCAAATTACAATAATTACTTCAGTTAATGATTAAACAACACCAAATTAAGCTTAACAGTTGAAGAACGTTCCTACGATCTGCTTGGTTCAACGTGCTCGCTCCTCGGGTACTGTGGGAGCACAATAACACGAGAAGGACCCACCACCGGACACTCACCCCATTGGTCAGTCATGTCCGACGTGAATGGACGACTCCTGTTTACTGGACAGTCGCTATGACAACTTCCACTGTCACTATTCATGCCAGAAAATTTAATCGATATCGCACAGTGACGCTTTTCCTTTCGGCGAGCAATGAATCAATTTACTCTATGGATAATGTTCTTTCTTTAAGGACAATAGGATAATAGACTTTTGTTCCGAAATTTCTCAGAATGCAATGCTCAATGTATTTCTCGGTATCGACGTATTGTTATCATTAATAAAGTTACTAAGGTGCCGTGATAAAAGCGGCACTTTTAACGTGAGCTCTCAGCACACAAGACACTTTACACCATACTTGTACTTCCACTCTTATAGCATGCTATTCTGGTCGGTTTGAGCCCCACAAAACATTATCAGTGTCATTGTTTGGCAACACTACGCACAATCGTGCCCAGTGCATTATACCGTAACTAAAGCCGCAATCATGACCAACAAATTAACATGGAGTAGGGAAACGTTGCTAAACTTAAGGCCTGTTTAGGATGCACTTAATTTAATGGAACATAGAATATAGTTGCTTCTGATTGGTAGCTCTAACTTCCACAAACATAGATGAAGTGGTCTATCTGACCCTAGCAGCTTCAACTGAAAATAGTCAATTTTATCACTTTTTTTTTCCTGTTAAACGTTAAAAAACAAACGAACGAAAAAATATCTAATGCGATACATTCATTTGAGTTTCTCTGCCAATTACAAATGCATATAAATCCATTAAATCTGTATTATTCACACAAAAACCTACCTTTACCTTCTCAACCACATGTAGTCAGTAGAAGTATTGTATTCCACCCAAAAAAATCAATGTAGAGATTTCACAGGGAATACATGTTTTAGAACCTCCTGAATCTAAAAAAAAATAAAGAAAAATTAAAATAGACGTCCGTGTGTGTGTGTGTGTGTTTGTGTGTGTGTGTGTGTGTGTGTGTGTGTGTGTGTGTGTGTGTGTGTGTGTGTGTGTGTGTGTGTGTGTGTGTGTGAACAGCATAACTTAGAAACGAAAAGTCGATTAAATACCAAACTTGGTATTTAAGTTTAGCATATTACAAGGATGCAACATTAAGATTTTCAAAAGAATCCTCCAACCCCAGACCACCCTTTACATAAAACATTTTTGGTCAGTTTTGGTTTTCTCAAAAATAGCTCTACCGATTTTAATTAGAATACCATGTGTTTAAGATATTTTCATGACAAATGAAATGTATATCTTGAATTTTCTTGGAATGTCTCCAGAAGCCCTTTTCATTCTGGATGACCTTTGCATAACTGGTAAACCGTAAGAGATAGACAAACTCTTACTAAAAATGTAGATCTCGTTAAAACACACAATTTATCTCAAAAAAGATTCCGTAGAATGAACCATTTTAATCTTCCCTGGACATCCAAAAAGAATGGCATATCAAAGCTATCAATAGCAACCAGTTCTTAAAAATTTGACTATCACTTAAGCCTACTGTATGCCCATTGTACCTACAAGGAAGAATGTAATAAAACTATTACTACAAATCTTAACCTCGATTAACGTGCAGTTACAAGAGTGAGTAGAGAAAGTAATTTGAGTGTACACATCAGATTTCTTATGTCGCGGAAATGCAAAGAGAATGGAATGTCAAAGTTATCACATTGCGACCGGCTCTTCGACAGTCGCTTTAACCTACTGTATTCACCTTTACCCATTGTACTTAACAGAGAAATATGTAACTAAGGAAGCTACTTCTTACAAACATCTATCTCGATTAATATGAAGTAAGTAGAAGAAAAGTGTTTTTAAGAATAGTTTGTACAAGAGTCATAAAAGGAAGTCATGTGAGTGCACACATCAGACTTTTCAAGATTAAAGTTGACCAAAGTCACTGCGCTATACGGTTGGTAACAGTAGCCAATATAAATGCGTTCAATCAAACTCACGAAGCAGTTCAATTCCGCTACAAAAGTTCTTGAAATGTATCCAAAATATACAGTGACTAACAAGTAAACAACTGATCATTGCAAATTTATACTTAGATATAAATTCTTTACGGACAAGTTACGTTGATATACGTAAGGGTTATTAAATCATCAGTCCCCCAGTGACCTGGACCACACGGATCCTGAGTGTCATATTATAAAATGTATAAATTTGAAAGAATAAGTATTAATTTGCTTAATGTTTTACAGTGAAATAATATCTAGTTTTCAATAACATAAATGTAACAATTAAATACTCAACAATTACATGGTCTGAAAGTTAGAAAATGTTTAATCTGTAATAATGAAGATTAGAGTAAGATTTATTTTCATTTTACCTAAATATCTGGAACGAATGGCTCAGTATCTGCAATACAATATTCTTAATGTGCTGGAATTTAAACTTGAAGGCTGGAGTTTGGGTGTAGCCAGGAAGGTACCCCTCTCGTCCCCAAAAGAATATTGATAGTTAATTTGTCTGTTGCTCGTGTATTGAATTTTACGGAGGAATGTTAATAAATGTTAATAAATTGTTTGTTTTTCTAAGTTTGCTTCTTCTGTTTGACGTGTATTTCAAACCGAATCTAATGATCTAACATCATTATGGTGTTGTTCAGCTTAGGTATTTATGGCTACGATGTCTATTCTCCGGTTTGAGTCGTTCGCAGAAGCGTAGTGAACTTCCCCGTGTACCTCCCAGCCTCTTGTTGCAGGATCTCAGCTGTAGTGTTGTGATGGTGGTTTCCCAGTACTCCGGGAGAATCTCAACACATGGCCCAGGGTTTCTATCTCGTTGCAATCAGTTTGGCAGAAAGTTCTTCTGGGAACCGACCTTACTACGGCCATATTACACGGCATTTTCCTAACGTTTATATACTCACAAATGGAGAGGGGTGACTTACTGAACATTCCTGAATTAGCCTTATCATATGAAAGTTTTGTTTATTCAAGATTAAATATATTTTTAAAGCTAAAAACTCAAATGGTAAGCGCAAACTTTATTGGTATTTCTTACTACACGCTGTATTGCTGCTTGTTTTTTCCGAAGACAGCATAACTTAAACGCATGTACTGTTACCTGCTGTTGATATAGGTACATACTCGCCGGGGACTTCCACTGCAGGCTCGACAGGCTCCTACTATAGTCGCCGCCACGGTTGCGCGCAAGACAAATATTCAACGATGCCACAGTCACGTGTTTTCTAGCCAATCAGGCACAGTCTGTATCAGAGCGCGGGTGAGAGTACTTGCCTACAGTTTAACAGTGAAATTAAATAATTCCGAGCACTAAGTCCATTCCATTGTGTCATAGTTTGTTAAGTGTTCCGACGAAGCAAGGAGCAAAACACGTTGCTTCACAGTCAAGCCTGAGAAATGGTGTAGAATGTGTATAAATACTTCCTGAGAAAGATAGGAAACAGTTGCAACGCAGCACTTCCCCTATTACCCCTACCTGCGCGTTATATCTCATTTACCGCCATCGTTCCTGACGGCTGCTCTAAACACCCTAGAAGAGAAGGACTTCAGACTAGCGAGCGAAAGAGACACACTAGCCTATTTCGCACAGAACGGTTCCAGCACGGTTGATTAAGTATTCTGCAAAGGAAAAAACCTAAAGCTAATCAAACAAGCACAGTGGCCCCTATAAGGAAACACATCCCGACAATGACAAGCTTTAGCATAGAAACTCCACAAACGAGCAAACAAGTGAAGGAAACCAACATATACACCAGAAAAATAGAACAGGAAAAACCAAGAAAGCATCGAAAAAGTAAGGGAGCTACTAGGTGAAGGCAAACTGCAATCGCCACGGACGTAATGAGAAAAGAGAAGAAACATTGCAGGCACTACCCATAGCAAGAACACACAAACCGCCACCAACATACATATATAGAAAATATACCAATCACTAAGAAAATAGTGGAATACACAGAGAAGCAAGAAATCTAGCAGAAGATACAAAATCAGATCCATTCTAAGAGCAGGAGGAACACGCGTGACGGAATGGGAAAATAGTTTCTCAAATATCCCTCTTGGTTGAGGGCGACCTACTTCATGGAGTGCTTACCTACATCAGGCTGCAGAACGACCTGCCATACACAGAACCGTATCAGGAAACGGTGAACATCAGAGACAAAAGAAGAGGAAATAGACGTCAATTTCTACACCAGCTTAGTCACACTGGAAGAGAGTAAAAGCACCAGAGACCGGTCACAAGACTCACAGCACATGATCTTCAGCGCAGAATGTGTACAAACAAGTGTGCGTTATATGAGCAAAAGTACTGGACGTAGGTACCACATCGTAGAGTGCAGAAACAAGAACTGACAATAGTATATTAATGCTCAATAACACAGAGTACTGCGCATGCAGATGCTACAGTACATAGTGCAGAGGTCAATTTTAGTTTTCCACTCTGTGACTTCAGCCAAGGCCGCTAAATAGTAGCGGTGTTACTTGCACTGGAGCCCCAATGTCATCAAATGACTTTCGCTGATGTCGTTAATACTCGCAGCAAAAGTAAATACATACACATATGGACACAAGTATTCACACAGCGATCAATAAAAAGGAAAATGTTTTATGTTGAACATTTCTAAACTAAAAATCGCAAACATTTGTGACACATATGAACTTCAAACATTATATTAGCGTACTTATATATTGGCATTAATTTATAGTGTTTCATAAAATACTATATATAATGTTTCTCAAGGGTTGCATTTAACGG
This sequence comes from Tenodera sinensis, assembly GCA_030765045.1. Taxonomy (NCBI): domain Eukaryota; kingdom Metazoa; phylum Arthropoda; class Insecta; order Mantodea; family Mantidae; genus Tenodera; species Tenodera sinensis. The sequence goes on along the minus strand of CM060962.1, from coordinate 294,313,112 downwards.
GGACATAAGTATTCATACAGCGATGGTAAACACAGACAAATGGCTATCTGATAATCCACAATGTGTCTGTCAGCTATAGCATGCTAGTCGTGCTGTATGGAGTGACTGGTGAGCCACAGAAAGTCAAAATGGGTCGCACTGTAGGAAGTCGTTTGATAATGCACAGTGTCATTAAACATTTTAAAAACCCCATATGCTAATAAATGAAAAGAGAGTGAGTCGCCCACAGGAACTAAATTCTAGAGAACAAAGACAGTTGATTAAAATGGTGAAGAAAACCCGAGCTTGCCTTTTCTGAAATTGCTGCATATACTATAAAAGAACAGTATGGGAAGCATATAACGCTCAGGACAAAAACACGACTCATCAATCGTACTGTGTTCTACTCCAGGGTAACCAGAAAGAAGCCAAATATCAGCAGAAAAAATCAAAAGAGCAATCTAGTGTTTGCAAAGGAATATGTAGGAAAGGACAATGCATTCTGGGAAAGGGTTTTACTGTCGGACGAAAATATGTCATAATGATGGCCGAATGTGACTGTTGAGAGAGCCGAATGCAGCATTGAATTTTCAAAATTTGCAAGCAACTGTTAAACATGGAGGTGGTGGTGTTATGGTCTAGGGATGCATGGCTGCTTCTGGTAATGGGGAACTAGAGGGAAATATGGACAGATGTGGCTACAGGTAATTTCAAGAACAGTGGGGAGAAGTTGAATTAAGTGACAATTACTACAATAACCCCAAACATACTGATGAGATTGTCCATTTGTGGTTGCTATATAATATGTCACACAAACTGAAAACACCTGCACAATCTCCAGATCTCAACTCCATTAACACCTATGGAGAGAGCTGGAAGACAGAATAAGAAAACACTACACATCCAGCAAATCTCAACTACAACAGCTTCTTGTGACAGAATGACAGAATATTGATGCAGAAACAACTAGAAAACTTGTCCACTCAATGCCCAAACAGCTGAGAGAAGTAATTTATAGAAGAGATTGGCGTGCAAAATATTATGAAGGTTTATTTTATATTTTTCTCTTTGTATGTTGTACATATACACAATGCTATGTTCCTGTACGAATACTTGTTCACCTTAAAATTCAACCTGTGAGAACAAAGATTTTATTTATGTACTAATGTAGAACAAAGTAAATGTAATTCTATTATATCTGTACTTAAATAAGGTGAAGTTCATATTGTGAACTTTGTTCTAAGTTTTGCGACCGGCAACTATTCAAAATAAAATATTTTAGTTTGTATTTGCAACTGTATGAATACTTATGTCCATAAGTGTATATCCATTCGACTTCCATATATTGCTTCTCTGAAAAGAACTCACTCTATAGAAGAAACGCGTATCCTCATAACAGATTTAGTCTTCAATATCTTCAGGTTTATACTTTCTTTTTTAACCGACTTCTGTAAATTCCTTTTTTCTCAACTCTGTAATTATATGCATTACACCTTCTTCTCCTTCTTTTCCTGAGTACGCTCCCCTTATGTAGGACTTACAAGCCAGTGCCTAGGGTCAGACGCCTATCGGGGAGCACAGGAACCTATGGACCGGACAGAGTGAAGACCTGGAAGCGGGTGGTAAGCCAAGCACCAGGTATGAGAGTGAGGAAGAGGATGATATGAAATGCAAGCGAGATGGATGAATGGAAAGGTGATAATGGAGCAATTGGTGGAATGAGTGGCGGGGGAAACCGGAGCACCCGGAGAAAACCCGCCCTGATGCCGCTTCGTCCACAACGAATACCACATGCGGATCCCTGGGATCAAACCCGGGCCACCTAGGTGGTAGGCGAGCGCGCTATCCGCTCGGGCACCTCGCCGCCTGCATTACCTATTAATATTATTTAATTCCACATTCTCATTTATATCTACTCTACTATGATTAGTAACTAGGAGAAGTATTGTACGCCACTTCAAAATTCGATGTCAAATTTTTTTCGGAAATATATGTTTTGGGGCCCCCCTGAGACCGAGGAAAAGCGTTTCTAGAAAAAAGATCCGTGTGTGTGTGCACTCACATGACTTTCTCTACTCTTGTACAAACTATTCAGCTATTCCTCTATCCACTTCATGTTAATCGACATAAATATTTACGGAACGTATCTTATTGCTAATTTCCTTGTAAGCGCAAGGAGAATGTGGAATACAGTAGGCTTTGAGTGATAGTCAAATCTGTTGAAGCTGCTTGCTATGTGTTGCCTTTGAAATGTCCTCTTTGCATGGCCAAGGGATAAAAAAACAAATAACGACTTTCCAATTGAAAAAAAAAGTATAAGTATTGGAAAATTAAGACAAATAACAAGGAATATCCCCGAAATGGTCCACTCCGCAAAAACACGTATTTCACATAAATTGTGCGCTTTAATGAGATTTGCATTTCTTACGCAATAAGATTTTGTCTATGTCTTCCAGTTAGCGGTTATGAAGAAGATGACTTCAGTGGACATTCCCAGAAAATTTACGATCTACGTTTCATTTGACATGAAAACATCTTAAACACGTGATATTTTAATCAAAATTGTCAAAGTCATTTTTGAGAAAAATAAAATTTTTGAAAAATGTTATATTTAAAGGGCAGTCTGAGGGGGATTATCCAGAAAATCGTTGTCACATCCTTGCTGAACTTAAATGCCAAGTTTGGTATCTAACCGATCTTTCAATTTTTAGTTATACTGTTCACAAGTGTGTGAATGTGTGTATGTATATGTATGTGCATTTTTACTTTCTCTACTGGTAAGTAGTATTGTATTCCACCCAAAAATTCGATGTCGAGATTTCACCGGAAATACATATTTTGAGGCCCCCTGAATCCAAAAAAAAGTATTTTTAGAAAAAGGTCCGTGTGTTACCCTTTTTCCTCCCAGACATGCACCGAAATCCTCATCAAACTGCGATTTTACGAAAAGTGCTATACGCAGTAAAGTTCATGGTTATTTTTTCAGAAATGAACCGCCGACTCTTAACAAAATTTTGCATGCGGTAAATTCTGACACGGACTTGCCGAATTTTTCAAGTTTACTCTCCACCGTTTGCTGATAGATATTGAATTGAAGTTTCAAAAGCGAGGCAGAAATCAGTTATAGTGGACAGAGAGGAAGGAATCCGATTAAAGGTAACCATTATGTTACTGCATGATTCTTTTAATATTCCAACTCATAGATTTAATAAATTAATGTGTAACCCAGCTCTATTTGTCTAGAAGTTAGCGCTGCTATATATACTGCTAGTGTTGCGAAACTTTTGTGCGTGCCTGTACGTCTAACACGTGGCGAGTTGAGTCAACTCCGCCTTGTTGTTTACAGCAGGACTGAACTAGGCTGAGACATGGTATAATTACCACATTTTAACATGAGAAAAGTTTTCTAATTAAATACTGTGCAAGTTGAAGAACCCAAGATCTTTAGCACCAAGTACGAATGTTGGCAATCCTCTTCTTCGCTGAGCACAGAAAGCCGCAGTTTGTAGAGGATTTCGGTGCATGTCGGGGAGGAAAAAGGGTAACTGGCGCACGCGCACTTGCCTTTTCTCGATGGTGTCCTTGTGCTAAGCACATCTCATACTTCATTGGAGGCTGGAGGTTGAATGCTGACGAGTAACTCAGCGGACTGTTTAAATCGTTTAACAATACACAACGGAGTGTCTGTTTCAAGATATCATTTTCTTGGTAGGGGAAAATAATAAAATGAAGTAATTTTGACTCTCTTCTTTTAACTATGTGCTGTAGCACATAAGCACATTAGGGCCGGCCGCCACTGGTCATAACTCAGACACCAAGCATTTCTGGACATACCTACGTTGTAATGGACTTTTTCATTATCTGTATGTGAAGAATGCACACCTGAATTTATGCTCTCTATTTTTGAAACATTCTATATATAGATATATTATTTTAAAGCTGATGACTAAATTTTTTTTAAAATTAAAAACCAAAAATTTATTTTTTGTAACCAATCCACTTTCTGGCGTCCTTAAATAATTAAAATTTCATTTGCTACAGTTGTGTAAATTGTGAAGATAACTGCTAAACAAAATTAGAACTAAACTGTTTCCATAGCAAACAAACCTTACATATGTAATAAATAAAATCGTTCATGCAACTAAATAACAAAATAAACAGAAAGAAAGAAAAAGTATTTTGTTGCCATTTACAATTGTTGCTCATGTTACACCTGTAGATAACAGCCGAAAATTTGGTTTCTTTATCGTAAAATATTCCTTTCAACATTTTAATTTTGTCGTGTCTGAACATTTTTCAAACAATAAGCTAATTTTAGTTTCACTTGCATTATTCCTTACTTACCAAACATAAGCAGGTTTAACTGCTGATACTAACATCTGCAGACTGTTATTAGCTAGCTTTCTAAAGTCCAACTCTATGTTTAGCAATCACACCTGTAGTATGAAATGCTTTACTGGTTTTATGGAGAGAGATAAAGCATGCTTCAGATAAGATAAATTAACCAGCTATACCCAACAGTTAAGATTTAGAGAGCTGCCTATCACTGCATGACTTAACTATAATGGTATGCAAGCATATAGTATAGCCTTGTGATTTGTAACCAGGAAGCACTATTTCCTCTTTAAGATTTTATTACATCTTTTGATCTCAGAAGAATCTATGAAATAACATGTAAAAAATCTGATGTGCAATACTCACAACTTTCTTTTCTAATTATAAGTTTACACAATATATGCAATGATTGTTATATAATTATAAAGAATAGCCTGGGAACTTTAATTACAAATGCTGAAGTATATGATTACAGTACACATACTAAAATAAATTGCATATCCATTGTGAGTTATAAAATTCTAGAGTCACTAAACTATTCTTTCTCGCTGTACATCTCAGTAAGTTGAACAGTTGGGTGATAAATAATGTGGCAGCAGCTACACATCAAGGAGACTCAAGGCCAGCTATGTCACACCACTACGTTCCTATGTAACATGCAACAATGATGGCCGAGAACAGAAGCCATTTTCACACAGCTTTGGAAGCTTCGAGTGCAGGCCTTGTCATCAGAATCTTCACAATCTTCAATTTCCAGAAAAATCGCCAACACCTAATTGTCTGCTATATAAGTGAGCGGCATGGACAGAGAAGTCAGATTTTAGGTCAGTTTTAGTGATCCATTAAAGGATGCACTGTAAGTTACTAGTCAAATTAGCATTTCAACTCTCATAAAACTCATTGGCATGGCTTTGTTCAGGAGGGAAGTAAAGCAAGTGGTCCAGTGTTGTAGATTTACGACACGTGGAAGAACTTCAAGATTGACAAAAGGGCCTCTGAGCAGAATTAGTGGTCTTTCATGCCTAATACAGAAAGAGAAGCTGAGAACTAGAGCAGTTAGTGTCCATAAATAAAACTCAATTCAATTTTGCACTTCAGTTCAGGTTATTGCACCAGCTGCAGAGATTCTAACTCCTATCTCTTCCTCTCTTTTTTCATACTCTTCCTCTATTCCTTTTGCAAAATATATTCATATGAAGTTTTGAACATTTTTACTAAAACTACTGTTAACAAAAATGGTGTTACATTTACCTGACTCTCTCTACTTAACTATTGTTATAAAAGCTTATTGGTCTACTTTTTGTTAACACACATAAACCTTCATTACTAATTTATTTATTTTGTTGCAGGCATAAGCAGAATACATTAAGTTAAAGCAAGTCCAATCTTTTCAAAGCCAATGATGACTTTGAATTCTATTTTTCTTTTTTCCTTGTTTTTTTTATGAACACAAAAAAGAATGAAAAGAAAGAAAGAAAAAATAAATAACAGCAATTTCCAGCTGATAAAAAACTAAATATCTGAAAATTTAAACCAGTAACAAAGAATACTCAGAAATGGCTAACACATTGACATAAATTGTATGCTTTGACTAGAACTAAATTTCTTTTGAAGTAAGATTTTGTCTACCTCTTACAGTTTATTAATCACACAAAAATGGTTGAGAATAAGCAGCACTTAAGACTTTTTCCAGAAACTTCAACATCTACATGTTATTTGTCATGAAAATACAGCTTACACCAGTGCTGTCCAACTTTCCCATGTGCTCGGGCTACATTTAACTCATGCCTAAGGAAGTTCAGGCACCATCACAACCACCGTTAGGGCAAGTACGCTTCCTTTGAGGGAAAAAAGGGAAAATGCTGGCTAGGGAAGTAATGAATACAGCTTTTGGTGTACAAAACGTACTTCATCTGTGTGTACTGAGAAGATATTCAAAAGGATATAGTTTTGTCTTAAAATTTGAATTAATATTAGAAATCATGGGAGTAAAAGATTGCTTATGAAGGGTGCCAGAAAAATACATCACAGGCACCATGGCGCCCACAGGTTCCGCATTGGACAGGCATTTTAATCAAAACAATTAGAGCCATTTTTAAGAAAATCAAAAATAACAAAAACATTTCCCTATGAAGGGCATTTTTGCTTGGAGGGATTTTCTTCAAAATATTCACGTTATATCCCTGGAGGGTTCTGTACTTAAATATTCAGATTTGTATTCATGCAACTTTTTTTTAAAATGATGTTGCTCATACACACAATGGACCTTTTCTAGAAATGCGTGTGTGTGCCTGGGTGCATGTGCATGTGTGTGTGCTCAGAGCACTCTAAACATCTATTTCTGGTTAAATCTCAAAACAAAAGTTTCGAGTGAAATGCAATTTTTCCTCTACTTTAAGTATGTAGTAGAGAAAGTAGAAAAAAAGCATGTGCCAAATCACAAGTCCGGTTAGTTTTAATGTCACTTTATTTCTTCTGAAACTGTTAGCAAAGTACCAAATCTATTACAAAAGCCACTGTTGCGCATACAGAATCACAATTCCTACTGTTCTGTTTTATTAAAGCCTTGCAACTCACAGCTGTTCTAACTTCCTTGACACTGCTACGTTACACAACTCTCTCGCAAACAACTGAACTTCACTGTTCGCAACTCACAACCAATATTAACCAGCTCGTTGGTCCATACTTATATAGTCCATACCGGCAAGTTCTTTGGAATCAAAGCTTGTGCCCTAAACAAAGCCCCTGCACTTCGAAAGCTTCTAGAAATGCATACAACGGCATTTCTTCTGAACTATCCATTGCCATGTTGTTGCCAGCCAGCACTTATAAAGGCAGTGCTAACAATCTCTTTTTGAAGCATGGGCATCGTAACAATAACTAAAAGATTTAATAATATACAAACTCAGATCTCTTTCTTCTGCTTGTTACAGAATTGGAACTAAACTGTTATCTCAGTAACCAAAAATTGACAGCAAAAGATTCAGAATATTGTATCTAATGGGCTAATGTGAATAATAATGATGGAAGTTAGTTTAACTTCCACATGAAATATTGCAATTAAAAGACTAAGAAAAATTATTTAATAAGTTTTGGTAAAAATTTTTACAAAGTTTAATGTTGAGTGAGGTATGTTAATTATAAATTTCCACATTTTGGGGAAAATTATTAATATGCCATAAAGTGTTAAGCAGGAACTTACATAGCTATCAAGTTAGGGACCATTCAGAATGACCAACATAAATATAAATAGCAGCCATTTGCAAGATAGAATTACAAGTTGGGCTAATATGGTGGACTGTGAAGCAACCACTGACAGTACACACTACAAAGAGACAATGTATCTCTACCTACATCTCTGCCAACCTTCGACTGAGTTTCATATGAAATTCTTATAAGATAAAATATTATGACTTTGATTGTGATTAGTTGTATTTAATACATTTTCCACTTTGCTGTCATAACCCAATGGCAGACTCATTGCCACATCTTTTGTAAATTATCTTTTCTTTAATTTTGTCACTGATAGATTAGTGCACACAATCTGAACATTGGTGGTACATCATCACATGCTAAGATAAAGTTCTTTGCAAAATAATACTGTCATTTTATCAAGGAAATCATTTAAATTTCCAAACTTGAGCAAAGAAAGATATGGTGAGATGTCTGGTATTGGATACTTCCCAAGTTGTTGCAATGTTTCAGTCTGCCCTATTGTTGATGTTAACTGATACACAGATCATGATATCTTCACACAGAAAATTATTTCTTTGAGGAACCATTGAGTTATGAGATTAAGTAAAAATATTGAAATAAAGAAGCAAGTTTTATGGTAAATAAGTAAAACTACACTGTTACATTTACAAAATATTGGAGTTTTGATCTGAATAATGGATATAGAGTAGTTGCTGAGAGTTTATTAACAATAACAGCACAAAACACCTATTGAAAAGAAGGGAAACTATGCTGTGAAACTGTGTCAACGAAAAGCGCTCCAAGTGGGCTACGTTGGAGCTAAAGTATTAGAAATCGCTCTCCCGAATGCTCACGCTGCTGGTAGTTCCTACACCTGTATTTTTCATACCTGCTCACCTGTCAGTCTCAGCTGATCATATGGCCTCACGCCATATTGCTACCGTTGGGGCATTAAGTTTAACATGTGAGCTTCCATAGTTGTGATTAGTTTTTAATATTGCTGCACATTAAAGCTCATGCAAATTAACCTTTATTTGCTTTAATAAATGCGGCACTCTCAAAAATTGCAATCACAGCTATGGAAGCTCATGTATTAAACTTTGGGCGTCATTGGAAGCAATATGGCATTAGGACATATGTTCAGCAAGACTGACAAGTAAGCAGGTATAAAAACAGGTTATTTATTATAATTCCTTTTTATTAAAATTTTACAATAGTCTGTACATCAATAGCTTTTATGAAATATTACTGAGTTCTCTAATTGTTGCAGATTTAATGACTGGTTGTCTTAAAGCAACAACAAAATATCTTTTTCAATTCTGACGCTTCCAGTAATTACTCTGCATGGCATAAAGTAAAATATTTTCTACTTAAATGAGCTGCCTCAAAGTTTTTGTGTGAACTTGCAACTAAACATTAGGATGTGGTATTTGACAGGGAAATGGGAACAATTACACATGTGTGACAATTTTATTTATTCCTTCTAGCATCCCGATAGTGTTACATAATTTGACATATCTGCATAACAAGCACAAATAACCTCACAAAGAGGCTTCTGCATACATTATACACAACACTGTATCCATACTCAAACACCTGTTTTTTTATTCACTAGATCACTATCAGCATAGCAAAAAATGTCCTCTAACAGTTTCATGTCATTTAACACTTTTACACCATTTCACTCTATATTCAGCACCAGCACTGGACATCAAAAAGGCACAGCTTGTGAGGTTATACACCCACAATCACAGGAATACCTGTAACTCCAACTTTCCATTGTGCATATCCTAGAAATGAACAAAAACAATGCAACGTATAGCAACATTTATGTATAACTAAAGTCTAAGTAATGAAAGTAACCTGGGTAAAGAAGGGCTAGGCCATTATCCTGTTTAAATTTAAAATATAGATAATTTTAGATGGATTATAATTACGCTTAGTAGTCAAGCTACATTAAAGACGAATCAAGTTATCTGCATTTGTAGTGATGCATGTGACATAGTACACATTGTGCAGAACTGGTTCTGTCCATCTGCTGTTCAGACAAAACATGCACAGCTTCATTCTTTTGGTAGCTCACCTACTAAGCTTAGTTATAATTGATTTAAGTAGCTGTAAATATGATTATTTAGCAAGTAATAAATTTTCTGCCAAAAGCCGCAGGTTTGCATTCTTATCACTCTCGTGACAACTTTAGCCGACATATTATTATATCAATATGCTCTATTAAACATATAATTTGGTTAACGGTCTAGCTAATACCACTTGAGTGTTAGATATCAAGAGTATGATTATCTTGAATTATAGGCATTCATTAAAATATCAATCATATATGTTAACATACTTGTATATTAATGTGCATATAAATTTATTTATGTAAATTTGGTTTGGTTCGGCAAATACAGAACACTGAACTCTTGAAGGCAATGTCAATTACTTACTTGTGAAAAAATTGTTTTGTATGACAATTCTGTATTTGTTGAAATAGGTTATGATGAGCACGATTTCTATTATCCACACATACTACATAGTTTGTTGAATCCATTTGTATTTTCTGATGTGATTGTGTTATTGCTGCATTTGCTTATTAATGTAATTTAAAATATGTGAAGTGATGATAGGAGAACTGAAGAATATAAAGAAAAGGGTATTATTTAAGGAAATTGAAGCTATTAACTGTGGAGCAACAAGTAAGAACAAATTAGAAACTGTTGTTAGCTAATGCTGGATTTCTGACAATGAAGTCATTAATCCTCTTGCTCTCCAATATTTTTCACAATGATATTGAAGAGACAAATTAGAAACTAAAAACTTCACTTATCTTAGTAATATTACAAGTTCTTGATGCAAAGCTGACTAAAGTTTTGAGTTGACTCCAACTGATAGCTTTGAGAATGAGTTGAAGTCAACTCGAAATTTTAATCAGCTTTGCACCAAGAACTTGCAATATTACTAAGAAAAGTGAAGTTTTTAGTTTCTAATTTGTTCTTACTTTAAAAGGGTATTATATTTATTAGAAAATGTTTGATGTACAAACACTGATATGAATTAAGCCTGGTTGACAACCACACGGTAATGGTAACCAGAATGGAAACCAGAACACATATTATCGATCAGCATATCGTTAGCAAAGTGGAGGTTGATATTGTGCATTGGAATTCATTTGTTTCTAATGGACCACTGATATATTTTTTTTAATATCCTGTAATTTTGATTACTATTCCACATCTTCTAAGGGAAAGTCAATTATGTATTTTACAAGTTGTGCAACAAATGGATGCAATTAACTGCCACATGTGTGCGAAAAGCTATGATAAATGTTTTGGCAAATACACTATCTCCATCCAATATCATTGGTACAGTAAGAAGCTCCTAAAACTTATTGAAAATAAATAATGTACCTTCAGATTCTAACTTTAGTTTCCTCCTTTAGTCTGTTCCTCGCCCATGAACTTACACAGAAACATGATGAGACATGACAGAATGATCAGGTGATGAGAATCACTCTCTAATTAGCTAGTTTTTTGTCTTTGATATAGACATAAACATAAAAGCTTGGAGCTAGCAAATTTCTATGTATATGTTAAGGCAGCTATAGAAATATCTAAGAGTTAAGGCAAGGATGAATGAAAATTGGCCACACTATGGCCGAGTGGTTAGATTGCTTGGCTCTCACCAAAGTGACTCAGGTTTGACCCCAGGTGTCTATATGTGGGATGTGCGGTGGGCACACTGGCACAAGGGTGAGTTTTCTCTGGGTTCTCCAGTTTCCTCTGCCCATCATTCCACCAGTTGCTCCATCATCTTTCACCATCATTTCATATCATCCACTTCCTTGCTCTCACACCAGGCTTTGGGCTGGTCACCCATCCTCACTCCTCTGTATGATCAACTCCTGTTACGAAGACCACATATGCTGGCCAGGAAGGCTCAGGACGCTGACCACGTCCCACTCTCCACCATTGGACCCCACTCATGATGCCTGTAGTAGGTAGAGGTGGAGGATCCAGTGGCCGGGTGATAGGTAAAAGGCTGTAATGTCACAGAACAGAACAGAACAGAACATGAATGGAAATTAATCTGAACTGTTACTGGATTTTATGCAGTGATGCATCAGGAAGCAAACCATCCCTACTCCTCATAGTCTGTTAACCTTTGCAGACAGCACTCACCATACTCTCTTTACTGTATGTCAGAGAACCTTGGTTGCTTTTGTTTACATTATTAAAATACATATATCATCATCAGCATATATTTTTTGAAGCCAGCTGCTTAAGAATTTCTATGCCTAGTTATAGTTTTATGGCATGTTTATGTTGTTAGCCTATATGAATGTGTGAATTAAGAAGGTAACATGAAACAAGCTTCCATACTCTAAGTTTCATGGTGAATGACACCTTGTGTTTAATTACCACCCTAGAGGAAAACGTTGTTTGGTTCGCCTCTGAAGCAATGGTTGGAAAATCCAGCTTTGAGCCTGTCACAGGCCCTTGGCCTAAAACTTGAATGGAAGAACAAGAAGAAGATACCTTGTTGAAATACCAATTGGTTCAGCTGTTCTTGAGTAAAATAGGTAAAAAGGGAATATGTACAATTTTAAAACTGTTATTTTTCAATTCATGATATATAATACTTCCATTATCAATAATTTATCCAAAATGAAAGTTTAAAAGCAGCATTTTGTTTACCATTTTATGTGCAGATTAGACAAAAACGTAAGCTGCTGAAGTGAGAACACTTAACAGCTATAAATCAAACTTATAACTCCAAATTTTGTTAATCCTTCTTAATCCTAGATGGCCAGGTTTGATATATTTGATGCAATTGTGTTTCGCTCAGGTTTCAGATTTCTTAGTTAGTTGGCTTGTTTTTTCTAAATTCTTGTTATGCTCACCTCCAGCAATAAAATACAAGCATGTACAGCTGTTTTATATTGTAAAAACATTAAATTTTTGTAATAAAACTATTGTGGTTTTTATTTTTTTTAAGATTAAGAAGAAAAATTCATGCAACTGTGGTCAAATGTAACACCATCAGCTTCCAAATATGCCATTACATCACTTATTTTATTGGGCCCTTCCCTTCCTTTACCACAGGCACATTTGACTGCAGTTGCTGGTATTCAAACTCACGAGGTTAGGCTTTGAATGTGTCAGTCCATAGCACAACTCTATCGATCAAAGCCATGCAAACCACTTTGTGGTGCCTCCAAAAGGGATATGAAAACTGGTTTAGTAGATAGAGGAAGAATGGCAGTTGTAGCAAAATAATTCTGTCTATAGAGGGTTAACTTAAAGGTTGTATTGCTGACTGTACAACAAATAAAAGTATATTACTATGTTCTTTATTCAGATTCAGATTTATTCACCAATGTAATAAAAAAATGTTACAAGGTTCGTCAAGATATACATGCAATACTTAAAATATATATTTTCAGAGATTTAACATTTTATTTACAAGAGAGGTATTATTTAACATGTGCAAAAATTCCTATTTTATATTCTTCTACTGAACAAAAGACATTTTTGATAAGATAGGCTTTAATTTCCTTTATCTTCTTCCCTTCTTCATTTATGGTTTTAATTATGCAAGGTAAGTGGTTATATAGATCCTTTGCGTTACTCTCAATACATTTATTTTCTAATGAACCTCTTAACCTACTTCTAAAATAATTTTGTTTACGTCTAGTGTTGTGGTCGTGTATGTTCACATTTTTACCTTCTTTGTGGGTTCTGATTACAAATTTAAGACATTCATATATATATAAACATGCATAGGTTTTCAATCATACCTTCACAGATCAAGGTTTGTGCTGTCATAATTTCATTTGTTATTGGTGGTTACATATTACTATAGGTAATTTTGCCAAATACAGGCTTAGGGACCATGTAGCGCAGCATATGAGGAATGAAAGTAGCAAGCAGTAGTAAAACATTTGAATGACATAAGAATTATGTAGATGGCAGTGTGTAAAGATGGGAATGGAGATAACTTCTGACAATGCATGTACATAGGTGACACAGACACAAAGAAGGTGAGAAACTCTTCTTGTTCACAATCATAATTTTGGTAATTACAAAAAGGGCAGGAAACTCCATTCTACTTACACATACATTTCTCAATTTAACCCAAAAGATCTGCCAAATGTAACACTGAGCACTATAATTATTACAGAATAAATGAGGATTCCTTCATATTACAATCAAATTAATTTATGAATCACATAACCTGAAATAAGTCAGAAGCCTTTAGCTAATGTGGTTGCGAATGGGTAGATAACCTTGAATGGGAATATGTTTCTTAAATATACGTTTATGAAAGAAATATAACCTTGTATTTTGGAGGTATAAACTGTATAACCTGAAATAACTTTGAAATCATCTCAATGTGCTTGAGATATGGCAGGTACAATATGAATATACATAGGTCTTAAAAAAATTAGTGGCAACACTGCCGTATTTGGTGCTATCAGGAGTAAATCAAGTGAGCTGATAACATTGAAAAATAAGAGCGTCTAATGTTTGTTAGCTGTGAGTTTGAAGACAATAATTTTGCTTATTGTGACATTTTTAGTAAGTTTAATTGTAGGCTGTTATCTTTAGTGCTCTAAATGTTTAGTAAATACGAACATAGATGCTTCATTAAAATTCAGGTTGCAAGAGGTATCAATGCTTGACAGTGCCATACAGAATTATTATAAGATTCTGGTAGAAGGACTTTACCATATCGTACCGTGGCTAGGTGGGCGAATGCATTTCGTAAAGGAAGGGAGGACCATAAAAAATGTGGAGCTGGCAGACTGCAATCAGCAAGTGATGTGCATGTGAATGCTGTTAGAGCACTGCTGGAAGAACATCGTTGTTGGACTTGTATTGAACTAGTAAGGAAAGTTGGATTTGCTCCTGGTACGATTCTCCACTTACTTAAGAAGTTAAAGATGAGGAAAAGCTGCACTCAATGGGTTCCACACAGTCTTACAGAGGAAACAATGTGGCAGAGGATGAAAACAGCGAGATTACACTTAGAACTCAGGGGTCTCCGTCTAGGGGATATGTGAATAGCGACCACAAGGTACCCAAGCTGAGCAGAACATTACTTCCACTTACTGGTGTTTTGCTCCTCACTGTAACTTTTCTATCTGACCTTACCTTGGTCATCTCTTGTTCTCTTCCAACCCCGATGCTATTAGGGTTCCTGAGGGCTAGGGAGTCTTTATTTTTCCAACCTCTCCATTTCTCTAATTTCTCTATAAAATCTTAACCCCTAACATGCTGACCTGTCATGGCATGTAATACGTCCTCTGATTGGTAATCAGAGGATATGGTCGGTGAATTTATTTTGATAAATCTCCCGGTCAGGTCGGTGAGACCCGTAAACCAACGACAGGTGTGGTCCTCCAGACACTCTGGGGGTTGTGAGAGAGCGATGTGACCGCCAAAACATAAAAATATGGTGCTCTCTAAAAAGCGGTTACTATTACTGCTATTGTTCTCTTGTGAAGAATATTGTAGAGCAAGAGGATTAATGACTTCATTGTCAGAAATCCAGCATTAGCTAACAACATATATACAAACAGGGGAAGGTTAATAAATTTAGTGTTTTGAATGTACCTCAACGTGAGCTTGTTCTTTGTATTTTTCTTGTGATTCTTATCACTCTGTTCTATAATCTAAATATTTTGAGTGCATGTTTCTTTTTTTCTGATCCCCATAAAATAAGCCCATAGTTTGCGAATGTGTGAATGCATAACATACTTGCAATACACAAGTCTCATCCATGACTTGTGCCTCTTGCTTTAGTATGTTGTTGTTGTTGTTAGCTAATGCTGGATTTCTGACAATGAAGTCATTAATCCTCTTGCTCTCCAATATTTTTCACTGATGGATGGGACATTAGAAGTGGCTGGGCATATTTGAAGGTGGTCTCGATCCATTTCCTCTTGCAGATCGCATAGAGGACAGAGTGGTGAAGAATATATCCCAATTCTGTTTAAATGTTTTGCCAGACAATCATGTCCTGTAATCAACCTGAAAGTTGCAACTGCTGTTTTTCGAGGATACTCAGGAATTACTGTTTGAATGTTTGATAGTTCCCATCTGTTATTCTTTGATTTTTCATAGTAATATTTTTCAATAATTTTTTTGAATTGAGAGTTGACTAATCTTTTAGCTGCATAAAATAGTAGATTAACTATTGATTTCTGCACATTGCCGGTACCCTTTTTTGCAAGAAAATCAGCTTTCTCATTACCACTCAGTCCACAGTGAGCTGGTATCCATTGGAAGACTAGGTGTTTTTGAAGTGCTGTTACATGGGTAAGGATTTTCCAACATTCTATAATTGTTTGGTTTTTTTGGTAACAACCTGGAATTAATTGCTATAATTGCTGCCCTGGAATCTGAGAGAATAACTGCTTGCTGAAAATGTGAAATTCTGTACAAAAGATTTTGTAGGGCCATTCGAATTGCTTCAATTTCTCCATCAAAGTTAGTAGTTCCATAACTTAAAGATTTGTAATAGGAAAAGAGGTGACATGTGACTCCAGCACCTGCTCCATCTTGGTTTGATATCAATGATCCATCAGTATAAATATGGAGCCACTCATGTTCTGGAAATCTAGTATGGATTGTCTCTAATGCCAATAATTTTAGAACACTAGTTGGAGTATCACTTTTTTTAACTTCTTCTGTCAGGTGTAAATAATATGTGATGTCTAATGTTTGTGTCAGATTGACTTTAGATATGAAGTTTTCCTTTGAATTAGGAAGGTATACATTCTTCTTGATGTCTTGAATTTTGGAAAGAAAGCTCTCCTGAGTCTTTAGTGTATGTGTAAAATTTCTCTTGTGCCATGTATTGAATGGGAGTCTGATCAACTTTTCGTGTTGAATAAGAGCCAATTTTCTATTTCATATTCAATGGGGCATTGGTTGGTTAGTATTTCCATAGCTGCTATTGGTGTGGTTTTGATAGCACCTGTAATTAATCTCAGACTTTGGTTTTGAAAGATGTGAATCTTTTTTGTGTTTGCTATTACAAGAACTTCGCTGCAGTAAGTAAATAATGGCTTTATATATACATTGTATGTTGTGTTAAGAGTTGCTCTGGAACATCCCCGCTTCATTTCTGTTAGACGTTTTAACAGTGAAAGGCACCTCTCTGCTCTTTGTATTACATTTTCTATTTGTTTGGTCCATGTAAGTTTAGTATCAAATGCAACTCCTAAATACTTTGCTTCCTTTGTTTCTGGTAATTGTTGACTCTCAAAATTTAGTTTTATTTTTAGTGGCTTTTTTCTTAGAGAAAAGATTTGGTAGTTTGATTTTGTTGTATTAACAGTCATTAAATTTGCTTTGGTCCACCTTTGTAATTTGGTTAAGGATTGTTGCATGGTTTTTTCTAGTTCTGTACTTTTGCTTTTTGGTTTTGAAATCCACATATGTATATCCCACTGTTTACTTTCTTTGAGATTTTTTGAATATGTTTGGTCCATTTTAAATTTTTATCTATAATTAAACCTACAAAGTTAATTTGCATTACTTGTTTATCTTGTTTATTTTGAACTGCCAGGGTGATTTTGAATTGTATTTTATTGCTAAAACTAATCTGCATCCATTCAGTTTTGTTTATGTTTAATGTCATTCCTAGTTCTGCTAAATGTATGTTTATCACCTCCAATACCGTGTTTGCTTTGCTCTGCACTTCTGCCTCTGTATTTGCAGTTATAACTATTGTAGTGTCATCTGCAAATCCAATAGCTATTCCTCCTGCTTTGTGTATATTTTCAAATAGAGAATTTATGTACAGAATAAATATGTATGTCCCCAGCTTCGAGCCCTGCAATTTATTTGTGCATTTATAAGTACCATGATATATACATTACAAGGAAAAAACCAAAAAGACAATAAAACTAAATTTTGAGGATCAACAATTACCAGAAACAAAGGAAGCAAAGTATTTGGGAATTATATTTTGATACCAAACTTACATGGACCAAACAAATACAAAATGTAATACAAAGAACAGAAAGGCACCTTTCAGTTTTAAAACGTCTAAAAGGAATGAAGTTGGGATATTACAGAGCAACTCTTATACAACATACAGTGTATATATAAAGTCATTATTTACTTACTGCAGTGAAGTTCTTGTAACAGCAAATACAAAAAAAAAAAAAATTCAAATCTTTCAAAACCAAAGTCTGAGACTAATTACAGGTGCTATCAAAACCACACCAATACCAGCTGTAAACCAACACCCCAGCTCTTATTCAACACGAAAAGTAGATCAGACTCCCATTCAATACATGGAACAGGAGAAATTTTACACATACACTAAAGACTCAGGAGAACTTTCTTTCCAAAATTCAAGACATCAAGAAGAATGTAAACCTTCTTAATTCAAATGAAAACTTCATATATAAAGTCAATCTGACACAAACTTTAGACATCACATATTATTTATACCTGACAGAAGAAGTTAAGAAAAGTGATGCTCCAACTAGTGTTCTAAAATTATTATTGGCATTAGAGACAATCCATACTAGATTTCCGGGACATGAATGGCTCCATATTTATACTGATGGATCACTAATATCAAGCCAAGATGAAGCAGGGGCTGGAGTCATGTGTCACCTCTTGTCATATTACAAATCTTTGAGTTATGGAACTACAAACTTCGATGGAGAAATTGAAGCAATTCGAATGACCCTACAAAATCATTTGTATAGAGTCTCACGTTTTCATCAGGCAGGTATTCTCTGAGGATTCAGGGTGGCAATTATAGCAATTACTTCCAAGTTGTCACCAAAAAACCAAACAATTATAGAATGTTGGAAAATCCTTACCCATCTAACAACACTTCAAAAACACCTAGTCTTCCAATGGATACCAGCTCATTATAGACTGAGTGGTAATGACAAAGCTGATTTTCTTGCAAAAAAGGGTACCAGCAATGTACAGAAATCTATAGTTAATCTACCATTTTATGCACCTAAAAGATTAGTCAACTCTGAATTCAAAAAAATAAAAAATAAAAGATGGGAACCACCGAACATTCAAACAGTAATTCCTGAGTATCCTCGAAAAATGGCAGTTGCAACCTTCAGGTTGATTACAGAACATGATTGTTTGGCAAAACATTTTAACAGAATTAGAATGTATTCTTCACCACTGTGTCCTCTATGCGATCTGCAAGAGGAACCAAGACCACCTTCAAATATGCCCAGCCACTTCTAGGGTCCCATCCATCAGTGAAAAATATTGGAGAGCAAGAGGATTAATGATTTCTTTGTCATAAATGCAGTATTAGCTAGCAATAACATATTATATATACTGCACTATATTAATCAAGAGATCATATTTTCATACATTTAAATGTTTAGCACTCTAACGTTTATAACCTATATATGTATAGACATTCTTTGTCTACCTCTACTACAGCTACATTTAGCTGCTCACGGCAGCTGTATTTTATGCCATCTGTATGGTAAGTAAGGACAAACCATTTTGCATTATATATTTGTGAAGTGCTCAACAATCAGTAGGTCAAATCCTGCTACCATTTTATGTTGAGTGCTGCGGTCATCTTTTCCACAGCATGATAATTTTTATGCAACAAAGACTGACTGTTGTCACTGTCCACTCCACCAAGCCAGCCAGTAAACTGTTCCTCAACTGTGGCATTACCTTCAGGTGCATGTTTATTTAAGGCTGCATACATCTCCCGTTTCATGGTAAGTTGTTTAGGTGCTGTCCCATCCTGAGGACGTACCTGTGCTCCACCGTTCAGACATCCTATACAAGAACAGCAAATCAAATTAAACAAAATTTACATAAAATTATTCAGCACATAATTGTACTCCTAGCTATACAAATATTATAAAGAGAGAAAATTGTATGTTTGTGTATGAACTGAGCACAGTGGTTCTATGGTAATGTGAGTGACTCACATTTGGGAGGTCCTGGGTTCAAACTCCTGGGGCCAACCAAGCTGACCATAGGTTTTTCATAGTTATTCTCAGCTGCTAGGTGAATGCTGGGCTGGATAATTTGATACGCAAATTTTGGTATCATCCCTTTCACTACTATAAGGGTCACTGTAAATTTTGAGAATAAATGCAATAAATTTTTTAAAATTTAGATATGATCCTTGCATTTTTTCAAAGTATGCATTGCATTCAATACAATGTCTCATCCTTTCAAACCATTTCTCAAATACTGAACACCACTCTTCTTTGGAAAGAGTGCAAATACATTCTTCATAAGCAACTACTGCAGTCGTTTTGTAGTGTTTAACTCCTGCTTTTACTACATATGGCACTGCAGGCGGTGACACTGATGATACATGGAATGAAGATTGAGCACCAGAGAACCCACCCCAGCACCACTTCATCTACCACAAATCCCACTGGCAGTTTCCTGGGATTGAACCCGGGCTGCTTTGGTGAGAAGGAATGGTCTAACCACTCAGCTGCTATACTACTACAGTTTCAGGTGATACTGAACCCAAATTTCTTTCTTTTATTTTAGGGAATAGAAAATAGTCACTTGGGACCAGATCTGGACTCTAGAGAGGATAAGACAACTATTGACTCCTGATTCCTGCAGAAATAGTTGTTTTCATGCAGTATGGGCAGAGGCATTTTCATGGTGCAACAAAATTTCAAGCAAACCAGTCTTAGGATGCCTTGTTCTCAGTTTATTAAAGAATTGTGGTGGGTATTTTGTGGTGCATCATCTGGCAGAATTTCTCCATCAAGAGCAATTGTTACAATATAGCCACTAGCACAGAATAATATACAAATCATCTTCTTGCCAACGCTTCTTACTTGCCTCACTTTTGTTGGGGGAGCCTCTCCTGGGAAGACCCGGACCAATGATAGTCACTTGATTTCCAAATCATATGAATATTCCAGCTTTTCTCATATGTAACAGGTTAAATAGATTTTAGGATCTTCCATCATCAAATTTTTCTATGATTTCCTGGCACACTGCTCATTTGTGAGAAGATGAAGGAACCAACGACTGCAGAGCTTCCTTTAAAGATCACCCTCACTGCTGCCAATCCAATATTCAGGGCTTCTTGAATCTGATATATGCAATGATTGTCTTCCTAAAATATGTGCTCTGCTTTCACCACATTTTCATTTGTTATTACTGAAGCTGCATAGTCTTCATCTTCGAGGGAATCGCTTCCTCTTCTAAACTCTGCAAAACCATTGATAAATGGTAGATTGTGAAGGGCAAAGATCTCCAAATGCATGATCCAGTCTTTCAAGACATTCTCACTCCCCTAAACTGACTATAAAGTATAGAAAATCATATAATTGAAATGCTCTTGCTAGAGGTCCATCCTAATGTCTGATGTAGCAACAATGAGTGTACACATATAGCAGTGTGATGCTGCACATTGTTGGAACATCCGGTGTTTGCACATGTTACTATTTGAGCTTCAATATAAAGCTAAGAATAACTGCTTTGGCTTACCATAACTCATTGTTGCCCATCCTCAAAACCTTCAGTGATCCTTCTTCAGCACTGTACCAGGCACTGGGTTTATCACTCATCCAGGTAAGTCCTTGTAGGTCCTTGGAGGTGCAAGTACTACATAGAGAAGGGTAATCCCAAGCAGTAAACAGTAATCTTAAAAAAACACTCAACAATGACTGTTAATTCTTTCATCATTAAAAAGACTTTCTGACAGACTTGGGGCTGTAAAAGCCCTGTAATTTCACTTAAATTACTCAAAATTAAAAAAGATTTACAAAGCCTCTGTAATTAATATTCAGGAATATTTTCACGCAATCCAACAAATAAGAGATTGATAACCCACAATGTCTTATTAACCGGGTTAGTGCCCGCCATATTGAATCTATCTCACGTTGTAAACAAACCGGCTCTTTGTTCTCGGTGGATTGACTAAAGTTAAAGTTGTAGTAAATTATATTTGTATTTGTATTATATTTGTATTTGTTTCTTTAAGGAATTGTATGTAATTCTGTGCCTTTTGAAGTTAAAGTGTTGTGTTTGTAGAAGTGCTTTAATTTAAATAAGTGTGAAGTGAAGTGAAGCTTTTTGAAGTTAAAGTGTGATAGGGTTTTACGGAAGTGCTTTAGTTTAAATAGTTAAGTGTGAAGTGAAGTGAAGTGAAGCTTTTTGAAGTTAAATGTGGTAGTGTTTACAAAAGTGCTTTAGTTTAAATAGTTAAGTGTGAAGTGAGGCTTTCTGAAGTTAAAGCGTGGTAGTGTTTACGAAAGTGCTCTAGTTTAAATAGTTAAGTGTGAAGTGACCGGAAGAATCTAAGTAATAGTATTGAGAAAGTTTATCAGTGTAATCAGGATTTTATAATAATGAGTATGAAGGCTTGTGACCTTAGCGGTAATTGTGGTGCGTGTCGCCGAAAGGTTAGTCAAGGTGTGTACTGTGAAGGATGTAAGTTTTGGTTTCACTGGGCGTGTGGCGGTATTGTGAGTGGTGATGTGAGAGATTGTGCTGAGTGGTTCTGTGAGCTTTGTAGGTATAAGGCTTTGGTCAAGCAGCAGGAGGAAACCATTTCTAACCTTAGAAGAGAGTTAGAGTTTGTCAAAAAAGAATCTAGAAACATGAGTGTAGTTTCAAACCATTTGGAAATTAAATCACCAGAGTTTAAGGTGCCCTCTAGACGACATCTAGGGAAGAAAAGGCGTTTCTCTGCTGATGACCAACAGCAGATCAAACTGTGCAATAGATTCAGTGCCCTTGGAACTGTTGAACAACCCTCAAATCCTCCTGAGCAGGTTATGGATGAGAGGTGTAGGAAAAGCAAAGTTTTGTTACTTGGGAGTAGTCATGGGAGGGGCATAGCATCCCTGCTAAAAGAGGATTTGGGGAACGATTTTGATGTAGTAGGTATAGTTAAACCCAGTGCTGGGCTTTCTGATGTCACTGAAGATCTGGTAAAACTTACTCAAGGTTTTACTAAAAGGGATCATGTTGTGATAGTGGGTGGGCCAGGAAATAGCCTGGATAGAGATCGTAATTACATTATTGAGAAGGATCTATATGACATCAGTAAGACCAGTAGCCATACCAATGTGGAATTTGTTGGACTTCTTCAGAGGCATGACAAGCCGCAGTTTCATTGGAGGGTGAGGGATATGAATCTGCGACTTGAAAGTGCCCTGTTGAGTCCTATCACTTCCCACATTGAAATGATAGATGCTAAAGGGATAGGCAGAGATGGTTACACATCTCATGGTCTTCACCTTAACTCTGGAGGCAAAAAGCAGCTTTCGCAGCTAATTGCCAATAGAATTAGGGATAGAATTCCTGTTGTCAGGCGTAATGGGCTTTTTTTAGGTTAGATGAGGTCCCCAAATATAACCATAAAAAGAATATAATGAAAAAAGATGTACATAAAGGGATAACCATAAACAATATTAATGTACAAAATTCAAATAATACTAAAAACTCTTTTTGTATATTTCACCAAAACATAAGAGGTTTAAGAAACAAGACAGATGAACTTTCCCTTAGCCTTACTTCTGAAAAACTACGGCCACATGTAATATGTCTATCTGAACATCATTTAACACAACAGGAATTCTTACCGATTTCATTACATGGGTACTCTTTGGGGACGACGTTTTCAAGACAAAACTTACAAAAAGGAGGGGTTTGCATATTTGTAAGAGATGATGTCCCTTATAAGGTTATAAATGTTTCTAAGTTTTGCATTGAACAGGACATAGAGATGTGCGCAGTACAGTTAAATATAAATGAAGTAAATTTAATAATTATAGCTTTATACCGGTCACCATTAGGTAACTATGAGGTGTTCAAAAAGCAATTAGAAGGTTCCCTAAAGCTTCTTTTTAAACCTAAAAGAGAATTAATTATATGCGGTGATATAAACATTGACTACTTAACTCCTAATTCTCGGAGGGATCAAGTCAGTTCTATATTTGCAACACATAACATGTCCCACACGGTAAACTTTCCCACAAGAATACAAAATACTTCATCCACAGCAATAGATAATATGTTTATAAGTATAGATAGAATAAAATCACACACCATTGAACCATTCGCAAATGGCCTATCAGATCACGAGGCACAAATATTACACTTGAAAGAAATAAATCTAAAGTTAAAATCAAAATACAAGCATAAAAGATCCAGAATAATAGATGAAAGTAACATAAAAAGTTTTAAGCAAGCACTAAAACAAGAATCTTGGAATGAAATTTATGTAACGGAGGGACTAAACAACAAGTTTAATAAATTTTTGCAGCTGTTCAAAATTAATTTTGAAGCATGCTTCCCAATTAAATATGCTAAAGTACACAATCGCAAGCAAAATAACCCCTGGATTACATTAGGCATTAAAACTTCATGTAGGCGGAAAAAAGAATTATATCAGGAAATAAAATATAATAACAACAAAAATTTAGAAATTTACTATAAAAGATATTGCAAAATCCTCAAAGAAACAATAAAAGCCGCTAAAATATTGCATGATAAAAAACAGATATGTAATTCTGGAAATAAAATAAAAACAATTTGGAATATAATAAAGAGAGAAACAGGAAGGTGCGCCCAAGAAACCCCCCCAATAATACTGAACACTGATAATCTAGTAATTAGTGATCCTCAGATGGTAGCAGATACTTTTAACAATTTCTTTCTGAATGTAACAGACAAATTAAACATCAAAGTTGGAAACAAGGAACCGTCCCTAAACTTTTTAAGAACTTCATTAACTGATGAAATCCCTAAATTTAACATGGATATGACAACTGCATTTGAAATTAACAGTGTAATAAATTCCCTTAAGTCTAAAAACTCGTCTGGATATGATGAAGTAACAAGCAAAATGCTAAAAGCATGTTCACATGAAATAAGCATTCCTCTCAATTATTTATGTAATGAATCACTAAAGACTGGAATATTTCCTGACAGAATGAAATACTCAACTGTCAAACCCCTTTTCAAAAAAGGCAAACAAAATGATGTCTCAAATTACAGACCAATATCCCTCTTACCAATATTCTCGAAAGTATTTGAGAAAGTAATGTTTAACAGACTGTATAATCATATGGAAATTAATAATCTGTTTGTCCGAGAGCAGTTTGGATTTAGAAAACGAATATCAACCAATAATGCAATCTACAAACTCTCTCATGAAGTGTTGACAGCGTTAAATGATAGTATGCATGTGGGTGGCATTTTTTGTGATCTAGCAAAAGCATTTGATTGTGTAAACCATGAAATTTTGATAGGAAAACTACAGTTCTATGGGATAAAAAAATGAAAATCTAAATTGGTTTATATCATACTTAAAAGGAAGAAAACAAAGGGTCGAAATCAGCAATCCCAACCAGTATAACAACAACACATCGGATTGGAAATCAATTAAACATGGCGTTCCCCAGGGATCGATATTGGGGCCTCTATTATTTTTAATCTACATAAATGACCTCCCACTATACATAAATAACATTGCTAGTATCTATCTATTTGCAGATGATACCAGTGTCCTCGTCAAAAGCAAAAATTTAAGTGAGTGCGTTATCAAATTAAATTATGTACTAAACTGCATGTCAAATTGGTTTAAAGCAAACAAACTGTCAGTAAACCTTGAAAAAACAAAATTCATTAAATTCATAACTAATCGTTCACCACATACCCATATAGAAATAGGAATCAATGATATTTTACTGGAACAACCTAATGAGGTAAGATTTCTAGGTCTCCAAGTAGACAACCACCTCGATTGGAAGTCACATATTAATTACATTACACCTAAGCTTAATGCAGCATGTTATGCCATCCGATCTCTGGTTAACTTCCACACAATTGACACACTGAAGTTAGTTTATTTCGCTTATTTTAACTCCATTATGGAATATGGAATAATGTCCTGGGGAAATTCAGTGTATAGTAAGAACATATTCCTAATACAAAAGAAGGTTATACGAATAATATGCAACACCCATAGAAGGCAGTCATGTAGAGATCTATTTCGGAAACTGGGTATATTAACCTTACCTTGCGTATATATACTATCTATTTTAAAATTTTATGCTAACAACCAGAATTGCTTTACAACTAACATGGAAATTCATACGTTTAACACTAGGCAAAAAAGAAATATACATCGTCCCAATGCCAAACTCTCTTGCTTCCAGAAAGGTGTTTATTGTGAAACAATTAAAATATTTAATGCTCTCCCCAGTAATCTAAAGGAAAATGTTAGCAATTTCAGAGTTTTTAAAGCTTCCCTCAAAGAGTATCTCTGTGATAAGTCATTTTATTCTGTAGAGGAATATTTAAATCAATAATCAGCCTAATGTCAGATCAGTTGTATTGTTCAATAGGTACCAATTAGGGAATTTAGTATAACAAGGGTAGCTGAAAATACAATAATGACGTGCAGGCTACAAAAAGCCAACTAATTGATTACAATTTAAGTGCCAATATTAAGTAACAGTGTTAATATGTTTGTTGATATTTTGAAAATGTATATTTGAACAATCATGTTGGACACGCTTTATGTAAAAGTAAGGATGTAAATAGATATTCTGTATATATGAACATAATTGAAATGTTGTCTACTCTGTACATTACATACTATGTAAGAATTAAAATAGGTATGCTATGATTAATGTGCACAGTTAATATTTTGAGGTCGCTTATCTTAAATTTGACACACTTAACACATGAGTAAGAATACTGTTTACTAATAAGCTAAATGTACATGTGTAACCTGTTAGAATGTATTACTTAGCTATAAATTTGGACTGCTTTTTCATACAAGCAAAAATGTAAACATTGAAGCAATGACACAGTCTGTAAAAGCCAAGTAACATGATTTTGTACATGTATAATAACTATGTAAGTGTCAATGCACTAGAAGTATTATCTTCATCTCGTACTTAACAGCAAAACATGAAACCTATACATGTTTTGCATGTTTTTTATGCATTTAATTGTAAATGCTTTTGACATGTTCTATGTTCAAGGTCTGACTGACCATCACTGAACCTACAGAACGCAATCTAATCTAATCTAATCTAATCTAATCTAATCCAAAACTTCATGGGTAATCAGCCATGTCAGATTAATGAACATCGAGCTTTTGGCCATTCCAAACTCCATGGCATTCTTCAGGATGAATGCTTTAATTGTAAGGTCGTGGAACATACTGAAATCAAATATTTACTGACTTAACAAGGAAAGTAACTTTCTGGCCTCAGCATTTACTCACTAATTAGCAGCTTATGGTGGATAAATTTAATCACAGAGAAAAGTGCTGTTGCTTAATGCCCAATTAGAATATATATTGGATATACACTCAAAAACAGTTATGACATTGAAGAGACTAACGGTTTACGGTCATTAAGTAGCAGAAATACTATCAAGTGCAGCTACAGTACTCAGAATTCAGTATTTGCAGAGTCTAATGTTTATGTAGTATTGTTTGTTTGCTAATGCTGGATTTCTGACAATGAAGTCATTAACCTCTTGCTCTCCAATATTTTTCACTGATGGAGTATTGAGTATTGTTTAAGGGCCCGTCGACAGCTAGGTCATTAGGGCTTCACTGATGGATGGGGCACTAGAAGTGGCCAGGCATACTTGAAGGTGGTCTCGGTCCATTTCCTCTTGCAGATCACATAGAGGACAGAGTGGTGAAGAATATATCCCAATTCTGTTTAAATGTTTTGCCAGACAATCATGTCCTGTAATCAACCTGAAGGTTGCAACTGCTGTTTTTCGAGGATAATCGGGAATTACTGTTTGAATGTTTGGAAGTTCCCATCTTTCATTTTTTGATTTTTCATAGTAATATTTTTCAATACTTTTTTTGTATTCAGAGTTGACTAACCTTTTAGTTGCATAAAATGGTTGATTAACTATAGATTTCAGTACACTGCTGGTACCCTTTTTTGCAAGAAAATCAGCTTTGTCATTACCACTCAGTCCACAGTGAGCTGGTATCCATTGGAAGACTAGGTGTTTTTGAAGTGCTGTTAGGTGGGTAAGGATTTTCCAACATTCTATAATTGTTTGGTTTTTTGGTGACAACTTGGAAGTAATTGCTATAATTGCTGCCCTGGAATCTGAGAGAATAACTGCTTGCTGAAAATGTGAAATTCTGTACAAAAGATTTTGTAGGGTCATTCAAATTGCTTCAATTTCTCCATCGAAGTTTTGTAGTTCTATAACTTAAAGATTTGTGATACGACAAGAGCTGACACATGACTCCAGCACCTGCTCCATCTTGGTTTGATATCAGTGATCCATCAGTATAAATATGGAGCCATTCATGTTCCGGAAATCTAGTATGGATTGTCTCTAATGCCAATAATTTTAGAACACTAGTTAGATTATCACTTTTCTTAGCTTCTTCTGTCAGGTGTAAATAATATGTGATGTCTAATGTTTGTGTCAGATTGACTTTAGATATGAAGTTTTCATTTGAATTAGGAAGGTATATAGTCTTCTTGATGTCTTGAATTTTGGAAAGAAAGTTCTCCTGATCTTTAGTGTATGTGTAAAATTTCTCTTGTTCCATGTATTGCATGGGAATCTGATCAACTTTTCGTGTTGAATAAGAGCTGGGGTATTGGTTTACAGCTGGTATCGGTGTGGTTTTGATAGCACCTGTAATTAGTCTCAGACTTCGGTTTTGAAAGATTTGAATTTTTGTTATATTTGCTGTTACAAGAACTTCACTGAAGTAAGTAAATAATGGCTTTATATATACATTGTATATCATGAGTTGCTCTGGAACATCCCCACTTCATTCCTTTTAGACATTTTAAAAGTGAAAGGTGCCTCTCTGCTCTTTGTATTACACTTTTGATTTGTTTCTATAAGTTTGGTGTGAAATATAACTCAAATATTTTGCTTCTTTTGTTTCTAGTAATTGTTGACCCTCACAATGTATTTTGATTTTTAATGATTTTTTCTTAGTGAAAAGATTTGGCAGTTTGATTTTATTGTATTAACAGTCATTAAATTTTCTTTGGTCCACTTTTATAGGTTGGTTAAGGCTTGTTGCATGTTTTTTTTCTAGTTCTGAACTTTTATTTTTTGGCTTTGAAGTCCACATTATTAAGTCATCGGCAAATAGTGCACACTTCATGCCTGATTCTTGTGTTTGTTGTGGTAGGTCATTAATAAATATATTATAAAGTGAAGTGCTGAGCACTGCGCCTTGTGGTAAGCCATGGTGTACTTATTTATATTTCAATGTATTGCTTCCACATCTGGTAGCAATAAAGCATTGAGCTAGGAAATGACATAGCCATGAAAACATTGGACCTTGTATCCCTATTTTTTTTACTTTCTTTAGTAGTTTTGTTCTGCATATAGAATCATATGCACTTTGGAAATCAATAAAAACTAATATATTATCTTATTTTCTATTGAAGGAGTCTTTGATTTCTTGACTCAGAAGTAAGACTCGTTCATTTGTAGAGTGGAACTCTCTGAATCCAGCTTGACATGGGGATATTAAATTTTGTGATTCTAGAAAACAATTTAGCCTGTTTGACACCATTCTTTCCATCACTTTTGCTATTATGCTAGTAAGAGCAATTGGTCTATATATTTTTATTTATGATGCGGTTTAATTTTTCTTTGAGATTTGGACAATTATTGCTTTTCTCCATTTGGCAGGTACAGTGGTTTTCCAGGATAGTTTGCAGTTTTAGTAGTTGTTGTTTTGCTGTTTTTTATGTAGTATGTACAGCAATAAAATGCCAGTAAAATGTAAAAATTGAGGAAAGAGGTAGCAACAATGTAAATTCTTCAAATGTCAAACAAAGTCTTAGATAATGAATGAGAGAAAATTTTGAACATGTTAAACACTTACTGTAAATGCTGTATAGCATAACAGTCAATTTGAAATCTACAATATCTAACAAACAAAAATGAATATTGTTGGCTAAGGGGTAGTAAGGGGTAGTGATGCGCCTCCTATAGCCTCTCCTACCCAATTCCCATCCTCATCCTGCCCGTGGTGCACCCTGCTTTTAACAGATGAGGCTCTGGGGACCGAATCACAGCGGTATAACTGTTTCATCTAAAATGGAGGAAATGTCATTTACATATGTGCTGCCCTATCACAGCACAACAGCGTCCCTCAGAGGCACATGAGGGGAAGGTCGGTGGATCTAAATATCATCTATTTAGTCCTCCCGGCTAGGTCCGATGGACCCATTGACCAACGATAGGTGTGGTCCCCCTTGCAAAATGGGGGTTTAAGTCGGGTGATGTAACTGCCACATTGTAAAACTGGTGCCCGTTAAGAAAACAGTTACATGAAAGCCACATACATGAATATGAGTCCTAAAGATAAACATTCCGGAGTTAAAACTGTCCCCCAATCGGATCTCCGGGTGGGGACATCTTTAGGCAAATTTCATCATTGTTCCAATACTTTAAGAATTCTACAATGGAATGCAGGAGGCATGTCCCAGCCTAAAAAACAAGAGCTAATGAAAATATTAAAAGACCAAGATATAGATGTCTTCACAGTACAAGAAGCCAATATATCACAAGAACAGGAAATATACTTTGAAATGGATCAGTACACTACACATATACTTCCAAAGGCTCGTCAAATAGCAAGTGGTATTCTTACAGGGATTAAAAGAAATATGAAAGCTACTATCCAAATCCAAAAAACAATGGAAGAACAAGATAAATCAGAAATAGTTAAAATTGAAGTATGGAAAAGTAACTACCACTATAGAATTTACAGTATCTACAATCCTCCAGACAATACACTAGATCTAAATTCTATTCCCATAGAACCCAAAAGTATTTTAATAGGTGATTTTAATGCACACTCCCCTAGGTGGGGCTACAGAGATATAAATTCAGCAGGAAGAGTCATAGAAGACCTATTAAACTCGTCAACAATGGAATTAATATTTAATCCAAATGATCCACCCACTTACCTTCATTATAATGGTTCGGCTACAAATCCTGACCTTCTGATGGTGTCGTCTGACATAATTGACAATACAAAAAGAGAAATAATAGAAGACCCAGGTTCAGGCCACAGAATCACCATAAACTCCATAAGAGGTCTAATAAATAAAAGTAACAAACCAAAAGTTAAAACTTCTTGGAATTTTAAAAAAGCAGATTGGTCCAGTTTCCAAAATGAGATAGAAGGGAAGTGTAATATACTGTTAGAATCAGAGTTCAAGTCAACAGATGAAATGAATAAAAAAATTTGTGAAATATTATTGACAGCAGCCAAAACACATATCCCCAAAGGAAAGTTAAAGAAATATAGCTACTTTTGGTCTCCATCTTTATCTAAGTTAAAACACGAAAGAAATATAGCAAGAGTCAAAGCCGAAAGAACCAAGTGTCCAGAAGATGTACAAAACTGGAGAAGAAAAGCAGCCATTTTTAAGAAAGAATTAATTACAGCAAAAAGGGCCAGTTTCACAAATTTTGTAGAACATATGGACTATAGGAAAGATGGAAATAAAATATACAAATTCCTTAATAAAACAAAATTATCAAAAAATACAACTGAACCATTAAAATATAATAACAAAAGCTTAACTACAGATAGGGAAATAGCAGAATCCCTTAACAAGTTTTATGCTCAGTCACAAAGAGTACCCCAAGCGTATAAAAAACAAGATAAGGCTATCCAAAAAACTATCAGAGAAACTAGTAAGCCAAAAGGTATACGAAATGATATTTTTATTCAGGATTTTAATGAAACAGAACTGGATTTAGCAATAGAACAATTACAGAACAAAAAATCTCCTGGACCTGACAAGATCCATCCAGAGTTTATTAAACACCTTGGCAGGAAAGGAAAAGAAATCCTACTTAAACTGTATAACACGTGTTGGAGAATGACTGTACCTTCCGACTGGAAAAAAGCCATTATCATCCCGATTTTAAAGAAAAACAAACCCTCAAACAATATTAATAGTTTCAGACCAATATCTTTGACCAGTGTTATTGCAAAAGTGATGGAAAGAATGGTGGCATCTAGACTTAACTGGTTCCTAGAATATTACAACTTAATTAATAGTTCACAGACCGGCTTCAGACAGAATCATAGTAGAAGTGAAAATGTACTCCTACTAAGCCAAGACATCAAGGAAGCTTTCAATAGAAAGGAGGATACCTTGGCAGTATTCATTGATTTTAAATCAGCATATGACTCAGTCTGGAGAAATAAATTAGTTGAGAAGTTGCAATCAATAGGTGTGAAAAGTAACATGCTTAAGTGGATAACTCAGTTTATTTCACAAAGATTTTGTGCCACAAAATATAATACATACATTTCCAAATATAAACAAACACACCGAGGACTTCCACAAGGTGCTGTTCTGAGCACAACACTCTTTAACATATATATAAATGACCTTCCATCAATAATAAAAACTTTAGAAACCAAAATTGCTCTATTTGCTGACGATGTAGTCATTTGGACTTCAGGCTCTTCAAAAAAACCTGAATTAATTAAAGACAGAATAGAAACAGCCCTAAACAAAGTACATGAATGGAGCTCCAAAAACCTCATGACTATCAATGTGGAAAAAACAAATTATGAATTATTTACACTAAAATACAAACCAGTTAATATTAGCATAAATTATAATGGTAAACCACTCAAAGCAGTTGATGATGCCAAATACTTAGGCATCACTTTCGACAGAAAGCTAAGTTGGAAAAAACATATAACAAACATCTCAGAAAAGGTTGAAAAGAAATTGCAAATCCTTAAAAGATTAGCTGGTGCTAAATGGGGCTGCTCAAGGAGAGTCCTTAACACAACATACAAAATGTATATTAAACCAAACCTCTTGTACTGTTCTGAAGCTTTAATAACAGCAGCAAATGCTAACATCAATAAACTTGAACAAATACAAAATCAGGCTCTTCGCCTAATCACTGGAGCAGTTAAATCCACACCTATTGATGCCATGCTTGCCTTAACACGGACCCCATCAATAACAACAAAAATAGAAGAACAAGCATTGCTCCAACACGAGAAAATGTTACGACTGCCAAACTCTAAATGGACAGAAGAGAACCTCCCCCCTTCAATCCTTAAAACTCATAGTAGTTTCCTAGAAAAGGTAACACAGATTAAATCCAAATTGAACATTCCTAACACCAGAGAAAATCTACTTATTAGAGAAAATCCATTGGAATTATTGCAACCTACCTTCAATTTGGAATTAATAGTGGAAATAAGTAAATCAGACACACCAAAAGAAATACAAAAACTTCTAGCTCTGGAAACAATCAATACTAGGTATCCCACAGAAGAATGGCTGCACATATATACTGATGGATCCTCGAAGGAAAACCTTACTGGAGCTGGAGTTACATGTTCACATTTTTCCTTTTATCATTCTGTTGGCAGAGACACAACAAATTATGATGGAGAAATAGAGGCTATATACATTGCTCTCCGACAATTATTAAATCTTCCCTTAAATAAATTTAACAAGGCAGTAATTCTTTCGGATTCTAAAGCTGCAATTCAGGGAATATGTTCAAATACTACAAAGAAGTCAACAAAAATTAGAGAATGCTACAAAATGTTAACACAACTCCAAAAAGTTAATAAGACTGTTCATCTCCAATGGATTCCAGCACACTGTGGAGTCATGGGGAACGAAGCTGCAGACTCACTTGCAAAGAAAGCCACAACAATAACACAAAAGTCTAAATTCAATTTCTCATATTCCTCAATAAAACGCTTGATCATTAAAAATTTTTGTCATTCATACCTACAAGAAATAGAAACAAATGCCAAAGATAAAAAATGGATTACACTACTTTCCAATCCAGATATAATCCCCCAGAGACCAAGGAAAACAGCTGTTGCAGCCTTCCGACTATTGACAAATCATGACTGCTTGGCAAGTCATCTCTACAGAATAGGTATCTCAGCCTCACCGATATGTGTCCTGTGTAACGATCCAGCAGAAATGAATGAAGAACACTTGAAGACCTGTGAAGCATTAAGATCAGAAGAAACTACAGTTCAAAAGTATTGGAAAGCACGAATGCTAATGGCTTCATTGCCAGATGCAAGGCACTAGAAAACAACAACAACATATTGTTGGCTAATGCTGGATTTCTGACAATGAAGTCATTAATCCTCTTGCTCTCCAATATTTCATAAATATTGAAGAGACTTAGCAGTAATAGTAGCCGCTTTTTAGAGAGCACCATATTTTTATGTTTTGGTGGTTACATCACTCTCTCACAACCTCCAGAATGTCTGGAGGACCACATCTGTCGGTTTACAGGTCTCACCTACCTGACCAGGAGAATTATCAAAATAAATTTGACCATATCCTCTGATTACCAATCAGAAGACGTACTACGTGCCGTGACAGGTCAGCATGTTAGGGGTTAAGTGATTATAGAGAAATGGAAAGGATGGAAAAATAAAGACTCCCTAGCCCTCGGAAACTCTAATGGCATCAGGGTCAGAAGAGAACAAGAGATGACCAAGGTAAGTTCATAAGGTCAGATAGAAAAGCTACAGTGAGGAGCAGAACACCAGTAAGTGGAAGTAATGTTCTGCTCAGCTTGGGTACCTTGTGGTCGGCATCAACTTATCCCCTAGATGGGGACCCTGAAACAGCATTAGTATGTAATAGAGTGCTTCATCAAACTATTACAGGAAAAAATTCATATAGGAGGGGAAAATTGATGCAAGAGCATTAGAATGGTGTGAAACAATTTTGACAACTACGCACGACAAAAAAAAAAAATAAAAAAACTCTGGCCCCAATTAACATGATTTCACTTGCCTATCATAATCTAAATGCCAAAAGAAGCACTGTTTCTCATTAAATGGCTTTGTTACCGAAAAGTAGTACATTCAAGTTTTAATGGCAATGTGAGCAACAATGATGAAGTAATTATTATTTATTTATGCCAACAAACTTACTGTTGGTGTTTTTAAACACACAAGCCGTGTGTGGGCAAAGTTTAAGAGGTAGAACCGGAACTTAAAAATTCAATGCCACAACTGGGATTTGAACCACAGACCTTCCTTCCTTAGGTCTGTGGTTCAAATCCCAGTTGTGGCATTGAATTTTTAAGTTCCGGTTCTACCTCTTAAATGATGAAGTATTTAAACATTGACATGTTTAATACCAATACTCTAACTTCACTTTCTGTACCAGGTGGTCTTGAGACATGTTTCAGAGACTTATGCAGGGATTATGAACCTAACAATGTGATTTAACGTGACAGGACATAATAGGAAAGCCTAACACAATGTATTAAATGGAGCTATTTAGGGTTGACTTATAGGATTTAACTTGAAGAGGTTGGCAATGCCAAACTTTTCCTTCACGTTATGTCAAGTTTGGCGGTCACGTGACTAACTTGAACCAATCGGCAAGTAGTGCCATGCAGGAAAAAACTTTTTTCTAGGTAACTACTTGCATCAAAACTTTCTTTGCTCCTAGAGAAGGTTAGTCATATACATTATTCTTCTTTCTTTTCTTTACAAAAATGAATGTTGAATTTTATATTTCACCAGAAACATAAATTCAAAATACATAATTTTAAACAATAAGTTGAAATATGCAATGTTGTACTAAGCGATTTTTTAAATATAACATTTTCATAGGACTTAGACAGGACCATTAGATTTTCCTGTTATAACCAATATGTCCTTAAAAGCAATATCAGTATAACCAGTTAGGCTGTATTATAATGTACCAGTCGTAAACATTCACACGGTACTTAGATTCTCAACAAATACTGAGTATTTATTTTACAAAACCAAATTAATACTAAAATTCAAAAACTCCATATCGCAGGTTTGTGCTAATAAATAAAATGTAAGAAAAACTATTGACAGTAGAATCAGTCAATCGAACAGCTGAACGATGGAGAGGACCCTCTCCAAAACTATAAATAAATATTATTACAAGTAAATTGCGCAAAATGTGTTTTTAAATATCAACATAGTTTTCAACTTATTAATATACTCCACTGTTTTAAACACTTCATTATCATCAGCTTTAGATTTTATACTAAATTGTTTCCCTTTCATAAACAAAGCAGTAGAGCTCCAATGCTATTTACCCTTAAAATATTTTAAAACTATTTGATCAACACAATAATTGGTTTTAAACTCAATATTGTGTTCAAACTTTGAAACACAAAATATAATAGCTTATATTAAGCAAACTAATAAGAAATTAAAGCCCTAAAAGTGGAATCATATCATCCCTTTTATATGTTTACAAGTATTCGGAAAGTACCTTTTGAAATTGTAAATAAATACCTATAAGATCACCAAAGTTTGCTTTATGCTTTTGATTACAGTGGTGTTTGACATTGTTATGCTTTATATTTGCAAATTGAAATCTGCATATTAAACAGCAAACTTTCCTGTTTTTGTAACTTTCAAAGAATTCTCCCTGCCACCTATTAAGAAACAGACATTCCGATGAAGCCCTACTCACCACTGAATGAGGTGTCTGAAACTGAACAGCAGTGAAGGGGAGGAATGGCTGGTGGAGTGAGGAAAGAACACATTTCAGTGGAATGGCCCTTTTGAGCCAATTTTGCTCATGCCTGTTATAGAATGACTGGCATCTTTATCAAAAAGAATGTCACATAACCTGGTTTCACACACAC
This sequence comes from Tenodera sinensis, assembly GCA_030765045.1. Taxonomy (NCBI): domain Eukaryota; kingdom Metazoa; phylum Arthropoda; class Insecta; order Mantodea; family Mantidae; genus Tenodera; species Tenodera sinensis. The sequence continues at coordinate 294,276,945 of CM060962.1, read as the reverse complement.
CAACACATGGGAATAAATTAACTGAAGTATTATCATACAACCAGACCACATTTAACACTAATATAAAACTAAACCCGCAGCACAACAGCCCTTTCTGGGCCAAGGCCTACTGTCTGGCCACTGCAAATGGAAATGTACAAGTTAACAACTCTTTGTTAAAAGCGGAAGTATTTAATCGGCAATTCGCTTCAGTGTTTCAAGTAAAGAGCAATGCCAGTATTAAAAGAACGGAGGGGCCCCCTATGATCGTGAAACCAAGCAACATTCGAAAAAGATTATTTAAATTAGGGAAATATAAATCAGTCGGTCCGGACGGCATTTCAGGTGACTTTCTTAAAATTGGAGGGGAGGCAATCGTGCCATATATGCTGAGGCTATTCAAAATAACGGTAAATAATGGAAGTATACCACAGGATTGGAAGCAGGCTATAGTCGTTCCTATTTATAAAACAGGGGATCGAACCAAAGCAACAAATTATAGGCCAGTTAGCTTGACATCAGTAGTAAGTAAACAAGTTGAGCATCTTATAGGGCAATACTTAAGACGAGAATGGGATAATTCACACTGGCTCTTTGAAGGACAACATGGGTTTCGGAATGGACACTCTTGTGAGAGCCAACTAGTAGCTATTTGTCAGGATGTAGCTGATGCACTCGATGCAGGCGGTAAAGTGCATGCAATAGTTATTGACTTTACTAAAGCGTTTGACCTTGTGCCTCATGGACCACTTATAGAAAAACTTTGCAATATGCAAATAGACAACAGAGCGATTATTTGGATTCGGGAATTCTTGAGCAGACGAACCCAAAGAGTGCGGGTGGGAAATAGACTATCGTCCCCTACCGAAGTAACCTCAGATGTCCCCCAGGGTAGCGTGATCGGGCCGTTGCTTTTCTTAGCATATGTAAATGAGTTATGGAAAGGGATAACATCACAAATTCGGCTATTTGCGGATGATTGTATAATCTATAGAAATATCAAGACCGAAGGTGACATTAATAACTTGCAAGAAGATTTAAACAAAATTCAACTCTGGGCGCAATCCAATCAAATGGAGATAAATCCAAGTAAAAGTAAAACAATTATATTTTCAAGGATAAGAACAGAAGAAAATGTGATGTATAAATTAGATAACAAGAGAATACCCAGGGTAAGTAGCACTAGATATCTAGGTGTAATAATAAATGAAAGATTGGAATGGGGGGAACATGTAAACTTGATCACTGGAAAAGCCTGCAAAGCATTACACTTTGTAATGAGAATGTTAAAACGCAGCAATGGGAAATCGCGAAATTTAGCTTACACATCCTTAGTCCAACCAATATTAGAATATAGCGCGGCATGCTGGGATCCATATCGGGCTGGTCAAAAACAAGCACTCGACAGAGTCCAAAAACGAGCAGCTAAATTTGTTGATAGAGGAAAGCGATTTGAAAACCCTACAGGCACTGCTACCTCCCGGGAATCATTGAAGAAAGGTAGAAAACGGGCAAGGCTATGTGCAATTTTTAGAGCATATAAGGGGGAACCTGCATGGAAAGATATAACAAAGCGGTTGTTGACACCATCATATAGGGGAAGGAATGATCACTCTAAAAAAATAAGAAATAGGGAACAGAAAACTGATATAGGTAAATTTTCCCTTACCAATAGAACAATTAATGACTGGACCAATTTGACTGCAGAGTTACTGGAGACTTTGCCTCCAAATGTAAATAATTTCAAAGAGAGGTTAAAAAGAAATCCTGTATAGTTACCATAGTGCATGAAAGGAATTGTATATATGTTGTAAGGAATTGTATATTGTATTGTAAGGAGTTGTATATTATATTGTAAAGAATTATATATCATGTTGTAAAGAACTGTATATTATATTGACAGCGCTGCCACCGGGCCATGCTCTAAGCAGTGAAATAAAGTATCTATCTCTCTATCTATCTGTCTGCCTATCTAGCCAGCCAGCCAGCCATCTATCTATCCATCCACCCATCCATCCATCCATCCGTCCGTCCGTCCGTCCGTCCGTCCGTCCGTCCATCCATCCATCCATCCGTCCGTCCGTCCGTCCGTCCGTCCGTCCGTCCGTCCGTCCATCCATCCGTCCGTCCGTCCGTCCGTCCGTCCATCCATCCATCCATCCATCCATCCATCCGTCCGTCCATCCATCCATCCATCCATCCATCCATCCATCCATCTATCCTACATGTCTGCCCACTACCAGCATTATCAGTGGAGTGCAGTACTGGGATTTGGTCAGCACCCCGGTCACTCTGAGCCAATTATGCAGTCTTCATAGGTAGGGGCCATTACTTCTCAATTAAGTAGCTCTTCAATTGGTTCCTCAGGACCTAATGACCCTGAGTGCACCCTGGACTAGAGAGAAAATGCCCATACCAGTACTGAGAACCAAACCCAGGTCTCCCGCTTGGTGGTTAAACCATGCTAAGGAGACAACCAAATAATATATACAGTTGAACCTGATTTATACGTATGTCAAGGGGAAGAGGCAAGATTGCGTATAACTAAGAATTACTTACTACTAAGATTTTGATAATGCATCATATTTTTTTTTAAAAAAAGCAATACATTGGGTCTACATATGTACAATTTTACAAACAACACAGATATCATGTATGAAGAAATGTGTGTGTGTGGTCTTGAATGGTTTTGCAGCATTTTATGCTGTTATAGTTACTGTTATTTTTGTTTTTGCAATACAGTAGTGCATTAAATATATAGTGCATTAAATAGTAGAATATTTAGTGTTGGGAAGTGATTTAATCCAAAAGTGCTATTGCAGAATAAGATTTGCCGAAGGTGAGTAGGTTCATGTGTTATGTGGTAACAATGTACAAGCATTATTATTGTTTGAAAGCATCTTAATTTAACCCTGCAATATTTGAGGTTGAAAATAATGCTTTTATTATGTAGGTTGGCAGTACTGTTTTCTGGTGTAATGTCGGCCATACTGAATTCTTGGGAACTGCCAATAAGCCGTTTCCCCTATATGTACAGCCAAAGATCCGTGGATCAAAACCTAGTTATGGTTGAGAGGTAGAATCAGGACTGAAATTCAGTGCCATAGCCCGGATTTGAAGCACAGATCTTCTGGTTCATGTGCGGCTGCTCTAACCACTGAGCTATCATAGCAACTTGCCAGTATGACATTAAATTCCCCAACCAATTCATATTTTCCCAGTACACCACTATGGAATCTCACATCTGAAATAAGTATTTTATATCCCAGGTTTAAATAACCATTAGATGGTAATTGTCATTCTACCTCTCAAACATTGCCCACACATGGCTTATGTGTTTAAAAAAACCAGCAGTAAGTTGGTTGGCATGAAAAATAACAATTACCCAGTTATGGTATTGAATTTTTGAGTCTGACTCTACTTTCTAACTTTTACAGGTTACTGGTCAAATTTTCAACTTATACATTAGCAATTACTTTATCAAACCCATAATGGATCAATGAACGCATTCTTGTAATTCTTTCTTAAAACACTTATTCAACATTAATGTGAAATATTTACCTGAGGGACATGCCATAACCTCAACATAGTGATAGTCAAACTTCCCTCGCTTCAGTTTTTGGATTAGGTTCTGAATGTTGTGAAATCCATTAGCTATGGCAAATTTCAAGACCACCTTTCCATCCTGTTCCAATATTACCTCCCACAAATCTAAGTTTCTGAAGAAGAAAGTATAACACCCATTAACAAATTCTCTTCTGAAGGGAAACATTACTTAAATTTTGTGTGTTTTTTTTTTTTTTTTTTTTTTTTTTTTTTTTTTTTTTTTTTTTTTTAAATAAGAAACAATGCTACTCACCCAAGAGAGCTGTTTTGTTTCAAAAAGTTCTTGAGCTGTGTGAATAAAAATATGATCTGCATAACCTCCAAAGCCAGATGCTTTATATGCCCATAATTCTTTGCTCACGATCTTATTTTTGCCCCAGGGTAGTCAAGGTCTACTTCTTCCATTTCTGTCAGGGTTTGTCCTTCTGATATAAGCATCTGCTCAAGTTCAACTAGAAGCAAGAAAGAAAACTTTTATATTAGTTCTATTGTAATTCTGTTTAACTACAAGCAATTGCTAATATTTAGGGACTTAAGGGGAGGCATCTGTGAAAATGACTAAAATCCACAATTTTTATCACAATGATGTAAATATTTGTATGCATGTATGCCAAAGCATATCTAGTAGATATATGAAATTTAATTTTTCTATGTAAGATAGTTTTTCCAAAAAAAAAATTTATTGGGGTTTTTTTTGCGGCAATTTTAGTGTAGTATAAGAAATGCTTCATATAAAATATTGTTATAAATAAAGTAAACTCTGGCTATATGTTTCTTTTGATTACATCTACAAAACCTGATATCTGTATTTAGTATGTCAAATAGTTTTGGAGAAATAATTTGAATACATTGATGACCATTTTTTTTCAAATTATTAATAATTTTCGAAATCAAAATTCAATAACAATTAGAATATTACATCCAGAGTATTTAAAATACCAAGTTTTAAGTAGCAACTATCTAAGAATATGTGTGCAAAATTTCAGACATCTATAGTAGAATCCCGACTCTTGATAACTTGACATCCCATGTAACTGGATAGCCTCTTTTATTTTTTTTAAAGAGTTTTAAAAGTTTTAAAAAAGTTTCAAGTTAAACTTCACTAATAATTTCTATTACCTACTATAAGGTACAAATAGTATACGTAAATTTTAATTACTGTATGTGTACAAGCTACCGCAACCTCCGTCACAGTAACAAAAGGGCTGACCACGTCTTGACCTTCGATATCTAGTCAGAACAGAAGCAAGTGCCACACCATTGTCACGAAATCAAAAGCTTGCCATTAATAATGTGGATACATAGCACAAACGCTTGCCTGGAAGGTTTGAAGGTTTATTGCTTTACCCAGTACACAGGTATTTTTAGATGTGACAAATGTGCAGTGGTTTATGATCAAGTTCACTTTTGTATTTATAAGACCATAGGGGTGTCAGGTTATATTTCCGACTTCCATAGACCATGCATAATTAAGTACAGTACCATCTCACATTATCAGCAAAGTCTTCTTTATTTCAAGAAAGTAAACAGAGACATTTCCCTAATCATCAATTTGCATAATGTCACTCGTGCACATTCATTTGCCACATGTACAAAATACCTGTGTACGTGGTAAGCTAAACTTTCAGTTACAAATTTCTGGTTACAGTACAGTTCCTCAGATTTCAGACTTACTGTTAGTGTTGCAGTAAGTTGTGTTTGTGTCAGTGAAAATGTTCTTGCTGTTGTTAGCTAATGCTGGATTTCTGACAATGAAGTCATTAATCCTCTTGCTCTCCAATATTTTTCACTGATGGATGGGGCATTAGAAGTGGCCGGGCATATTTGAAGGTGGTCTCGATCCATTTCCTCTTGCAGATCACATAGAGGACAGAGTGGTGAAGAATATATCCCAATTCTGTTTAAATGTTTTGCCAGACAATCATGTCCCGTAAGTGACCACAGGCAGGCAGGCAGGTAGGAAGGCAGGCAGGTGTATTTTAACGAGATCTACATATTTTGTATACTAAGATTTGGTTTATCTCTAACGATTTACGAGTTATTCAAAAGTCACCCAGAGTAAACAGGACTACATAAGCTACAGTCAGAAAATCAAAATATAGGTACGTTTCATTCCACATAAAAATATCTTAAACATATGGCATTTTAATCAAAATCGTTGGAGCGATTTTCCAGAAAATCAAAATTTTCGAAGAATTTTACATGTAAAGGGTGGAGCGATTTTCTTTAAAATCTTCATATCGCATCCTTAAAAGATATTAAACTTAAATACCAGCTTTGGTTTTTAGCCGATTTTTCGTTTTTTAGTTCTGTTGTCCACAGACATATAGACAGACACACACACACTCAAACGGACCGTTTTCTAAAAGTGTTGTTTTTGGATTTAGAGGGCCTCAAAACATACATTTCGGGTGAAATCTTGACATCGAAATTTTGGGTCGAATACAATACTACTTATACACAGTAGAGAAAGTAAAAAACATATTTTTAGAAAACGTTCAGTGTGTGCGCGCTCATGTATGTGAACTCGCATTCAGATACACGTAGTTTTAACCTTCTAAATGCATTATTTCCCGTGGCCATTTTGTATAACTAGCAGTGCCTGTATTCTCTGCAAGTTGGACACCCTTCAACGCGTTCCCGCGAGAGGGGCACAGAAGCAGTGTTGCCAATAGACGATCAAGAAAAATAACCAGACAAAAATAAGAAATCCGCTAAATTTCTGTGTTGTCAATGATAGAAACATTTCTGCCCAACCAAATGCAGTTTATCAAGCAACTAAATCCCTATACTAGCAATGTTAAATTTATAAATTTTGCCAACTAAACATCCTCCCAGAAAGACCAGTTTTAGTTTAAAAACAACTAAATGGGCTTCACTGCACAGAAGCCAGTACTTAGAGGGTTCCACTCATTGGCTTACCCCCACCTTTCTTAGAACGGCATCCCTGATTGGCTGATCTAAGCCCACGTGAACAGCAGATAGAGGAAAGCTATCAAGCTTCTAGAATGTTCAGTGAAAGGTATCCTGAACGAAGGCTGTTTTAGTGATATTCTAACAATAACAGGGTAGTATTATAGCTGCAATAGTGTACGGGAAGTATACTGTGATTAAGGTAAGAGTACACATGAATGTGATGTGAAGGTAAAAATCTTTGCAAACAACGGATAAGTGAAAAAGAATGATGCAAACGATGTATTTTAATATTGCTGCATTGGAGTTCACAAGCCTGGTACTCTCGTTAAATTTTGTCAGTATTTAGCATTAAATATGCAGAGTGCAGTAGTAGCCTAGCATGTACCAAACACAGTTGGAGATTGTCAACTTAGACTATTGTAAGTTTAAATAAGGAGCAAAACTGAAACGGTGGCAGGTGGTGAGAAGTCATGAGACTAGTCGGTCTGGGTTGCTCAGTTGGTTAGACGTTGGACTACTGATCCCAACGTCGCGGGTTCAAATCCGGCCCAGACCGATAGTTTTTAAGTGTGCTTAAAAATGACAGCTCCATGTCAGTAGATTTACTGGCATGTAAAGTAACTGTGGGACGAAATTGCGGCACACCGGCGACGCTGATGTGATCTTAATAATTGACAGCGTCGTTAAACGTAAAAATATCAATTTTTAGTTATGAGATTAGGGAGGGGTTAAAAATAAAGTCAAAGGGACGTTTATGAAGAGGCCGTCATTTGTAACACAATTATTTCAGATTATATGGTCATCGGGAAGATTCTATATCTGCTAAAAATGCTGTTTCGTCAGAAATAGTTATGGTGGCGAATCCTGTGTGGGTGCAAAGTTATTCAAAGTTGATAAGTAGTGGTTAAAGAAGATCATGTTGCCCCATTTAAGTTGTTGGGGCCATCGGTCGTCCCTTTGAGCAACTTCCTTTTTCAATCATTTGTGTATATATAATCTTCCAGACGTTTTGTTCAAAGCTTCGACGATTCGACGCCAGGAGATCCAAACAGCTCCGTATCAGCTGCTGAGAGTAGCAGAGTACTACGGTCACACCATCCAATGTGATCCAGAGTAAATAGGACTTCGTGGGCTACAGCCAGAAAATTCAAGATATACATTTCATTTATCATAAAAATATCTCAAATATATGGCATTTTAATCAAAATTGTTAGAGCCATTTTCAAGAAAATCAAAATTTTCGAAAAATTGTCCATGTGAAGGGTAGTTTGAGGCAGAGGAATTTTCTTTAAAATCTTTGTGTTGCATCCTTGAAAGACATAAAACATAAATACCAGCTATGGTTTTTAACCAACTTTTCGTTTTTGAGCTATGCCATCTACTGACGCACACAAACACACTGACTTTTTTCTAAAAAGGCTTTTTTTTGTATTCAGGGGGCCTCAAAACTTATATTTCTGATGAAATCTCTACAACAAAATTTTGGGTGGAATACAATACTTGCTCTGCTTTAGTAAACATAGTAGAGAAAGTAAAAATAGAACAGATTTGATTAATACACATTTATTTGGAGCTATATTTACACTTTAAGATGATATAGATGATGATACAGATGATACTGCAGAATTATATGAAATCATGAATTCATATTTAAAGGTTACCAATTGCCATATCAAGTGATAAAATGAATGCCACTTTCTTCACATATATATAACTTAAACATTTTGCCAACTATACACTTCCAATGTTGTGCAAGTAATGTTACATTGCTGCTATTACTATTTCCCATACATTGCCTGCCTGATGTTACGTGGCCCTTGGACCATTTTGCAGCAACATTACCCATCACATTATCTTAGCCATGTACAGTGTATGTACACAAGTCCAAACATAAAAGTAAAGTAAAAGAATGCAGTAAATGTAGTAGTAGTCAAGTAGTGCTGCTGTTCATTTTAAGACCTGCCTGGTGTAGCATATTTTACATGCTCTCTAACTATACTGCTATTGCTCTATCAATATATTAAATATTGGAGAGCAAGAGGATTAATGACTTCATTGTCAGAAATCCAGCATTAGCTAACAACAACATGAAGGTGATTTGTCAAGGTATTAGGGTTTTTAATCCACTACTTTAAAATTCAAATTATACAAAACTTAGTAAAATACAAATATTATGACTGTTTTATACTGTAGAAATATTCCTTTTTTGCCAATAGAATTATAGGCTTTTTTTTATTTAAGACATATCTTGCAACTTATATAGCTGCAGTCAAATGCGACAAGCTTCTGTACCCCACGGGAGGCTTTCTTCTATGCAGTATTAGGTTGTTTATAGCAATATACATATTAGTAGTTTGTGTCAATCCACCAACACTGCTGCCAACTTCAGACTAACACAATGTCTGTCTGGTTAGACGCTGGCCTACGGATCCCAAGGTTGCAGGTTCAAAGCTGGCCCAGACCGATGGTTTTTAAGTGTGCTTAAAAACGACAGATTTACTGTCATGTAAAAGAACTGCTGTAGGACAACATTCTGGCACACTGGTGGTGCTGATGTGATCCTGACAATTGACAGTGTTGTTAAACAACAAAATTGTTTTTAAACTAACAAACTCTGTCAACATTACACTATCAAAACATCCAAGCTGGGTTTTGTGTGCTATTTAACAATGCTTATGATATACCACTTTTATAAGCTTAGATTCATGGGAGTTGAGGATAGAGTTTCTTCTTTTATTTCTTTTATCTTCTTTATTTATTTAATATAAGCTTACATTAATTAGCAAGCAATGGTTACACTAAAGAACATGAGTGAAGTAAGTGTGTGTTCTTTAACAAAGTGGAAGGAATGCTTATGATTGACTGTTTAAACTGGGTGTTCATTTTTATTTGTTCCTTCAATGGTCACACATGGCGTCATTGCTGTCTGGCAAGCCTTTAGTTGAAACCAGCTTAAGAAAACAGATATTGCACCCAGGTCAAATGTTGCATGAGTGCTTAGTTCAGCTATTGAGCCATGCTTGGCATTCACAAAGTTTTCCATATAGTGCACAACACTAGTTTCTTCTGGCGGTTTATAGAAAGACTTTCTGTCATGAAATTGAGAAATAAAGAACATTTTAGGGCAGTAGTTTGGTTGTCAGTAAAGTTTTAAACACATTTAATGTCTTAAAGTGGAGAGATTTCAATGAATGTGTTACATAGCAAACTTGATAGACTAGATTTCCTTAGGTAAAACAGCCATACATGAAAAAATATGAAAAGCTTCAGCATTGTTTCAGTGGGGTGTTTTAAATTAAGCATTTGATGTTCCACACTGAGACATTTTTTGAAAGTAAGGAATAATTATTTTTGGTTAGGCATCTCAGAGATACAAAATACCTGTATGTCATTTATGCATGGCATACCATAATAAAGTACCATAAAATAGTTGTGGTTACCATTTAACAATTATTTTAGAATTCTGCAAGGTGGAATATGTAGGAGTTCCAGAAAATCATCAATGCCGCAGTTCATATTATACTAATATCCCTCTTCCTTCAGCAATCCAGTTCAAAATTAGCATTCCAACATATAGAGGTAGTGGTATATTGTCAACTTCATATTGCCCTCGGCTAATAACAATGTTGCATAGTACTCAAAGCTTGGAAGACTTGGTTCTATATAATGCGGTTCAAAGAACACTCATGTTATAGTTGTATAAATTCCACCAAGAGTCCCTAGGGGGCAACTCCAAGTGGAAAATACTCTAAAAAATGCACATGACGCCAACCATAGATTCAGCTGCTGATGCTGGTAGAAATACCACAACTATATATCGTCAGATGGCGCAAAACGGGAGTGCATTTCTAGGTAACCATAGACTTGCTTGAAAGAGTGACAAATTGGAAAGCAAAGGTACAAATAAAAGTGAACACCATGTATAAGCTTAGGTTTCTGATTCACGGGACGTGAGGTTTATTTGTTTCATAAGCTTACATTAATTAGCTTTTAATTTTTCTCATCTAGATAATTTCTTGTAATGCTGTACACCTTATTGTTACAGCTTCTACATCCATTTACTCAGCTGTACTTCTCTATTAAATGACTATTATTTTTAGCATTTCTTGAAAGGGAAGAAGGAAAAAGAACCTAAAATCTTGCAAAACTAGCAAATTTCACTTATTTAGATTGATTCTCCCAGCCTCACATGCTCAATATTGTAAACATGGCATTATTTACCCGTGGCATACCATGATTTTGCTGTAAAAGAAAACTTAATAAAAGCGGATGGCAGGTTGAGTTACAGGACTGCAAAGTGGTGGCTTATCTCTCCAGCAGTGTTGCCATGTCTGCTGAAGTAAAAGCAGAAGATTTGATTAGAAAAAAAAGCAGGAGAAAACAGTAGATTTTTTTTAACCGGCAGTTTTACTTAGTGTATACATATTTATGACATGAATAATAATATATTTGCTCCAAAATTCTTGGGCTGTAGAATTACTGCCACATGCAATGTCAGCATTGTGCAATAGCCTCCATTCTGTATCTGTTTGTTGGATTTCTTCTTTCACCAACTTAGGAAACCTAGAAGCAAGTGGTACAATTGACTGAACTGTTTTGATTTTAGCTGATTCTAACACTTCCAAATTGGAAGAAGAGGATTACTTAATGAAAAATAACTTGCATGTTGTGAACTGACTCAACATAAAAATCATTTGAAAAGTTGTACATATTTGTCAGGAAGAAATGATTTTGTCAGAGATATTTGAACTTTGTCACCAAAATACATGTTTTCCACAGGAAGAAATACTTTTGGATCCCTGTATTCAATTATCTATTTCAGTGGAATTCAAACGTTCAGGTTTAATGTAGCAGTCAAGAATAGTTAGCAATGCAGAAACAATATGTGGTATTTTTAGCAGTAGAGAATAGATTTGCAAAAAAGCAGCAGATCTGCAAAATCAGTAGACCTGACAACCGTGCTCTCTAGAAGCAGATTTAGGATACTTTCTTCTTCTTCCCCTGATTACCCTCCCCTTATGTAGGACTTACAAGCCAGTGCACAGGGTCAGACGCCTGTCGGGGAGCAGAGGGACCTCTGGACCAGAGTGAAGACTTGGAAGCACCTGGTATGATAGTAAGGAAGAGGATGATATGAAATGCAGGCAGAATGGATGATTGAAAGGGTGATAATGGAGCACTTTGTGGAATGAATGGCGGAGGAAACCAGAGAACCCAGAGAAAACCCGCCCAGACACCACTTCGTCCACCACGAATACCACAAGCAGGTCCCACGTAGGTGGTAGGCGAGCGGTCTAACCACTCAGCCATGGCGCTGCCATTATACTTCCAGACTCAGGGAAGGATGAGGAATAATCTTGGCTGGAGAAAAATTCCAACCCCCCCTGCCAGGAATCGATCCCGGGACCCCTTGCACAGCTGGCAGGTGCTCTACCAACTGCGCTATGGGGCCAGCAAAAAGAAATATATATATGTTTATTAGCAGTCTGCGGGGGCTCGAGCCAAGCCCTCAGGTCTAGATCTTGCTCGACCTGCAGGCTGGGTTCAGGTCTAATTTGCAAGATGTTTGTCAGACTCAGGCCAGGCCAGGGTTGATAATTAAAAGGTACAAAATAATTTATCATGTTTTTGGTCACTGATGTTGAAATTCTGAGAATAGCACAATTACCGCAGCATTTCTTTACTAGAAATTCTATATGATTATTCTGCTGACACATTTCACATTTAATGTGACAAAACAGCAGTTCGACGAATACCACTTCTTACACCAGTGTGACAAACTTACAAAATCATTCCGATTACTTTTCTATCACTTTATTGTCTTCTAAAATTTTATCACAAATATAGTTTTATTTTCGTAATTAACACAGTCTACAGTCTTTCACGCTATCACAACTTTTATTTCTCGTAATCAATCTGTCCTTTCAGCATCTTTCTTCACTTTCTCTGTCTCTTATGCACTATGATGGGGCAATCACTCGACACTTGTTAGATCTTCTTTACAATGATCAACGTATTTATCACAATGACACACACACACACACAGCTGTGTTGCACTTACTAACACACTGAATGGCTCATGTCTGTAACTCTAATCTTCTCTCTGTTGCTCCCTTACCTCCTAATATGGGGGGGGGGGGATTACATCACACAGACCTTTCTCGAGTTCCACAAACACACCACTAGAGATGCAGCCAGATCTTTGTCAAAGATTCCGGAGATTGTGTTGCTATTTCTATTGTTTTTAGTCATATACACACTAACAGACATGTGAGGTAGCCTGACCTTGAATGCCTTTGCCTGCTTGCTGGTCCAGCATATGATGTGAAGTAGCTTAGCCCCAACAGTCCTTTGTTTTGTGCTTGCGTGGCATCCATAATAATAATAATAATAATAATAATAATAATAATAATAATAATAATAATGATAACGATAACGATAAAGACAACAACAATAATAATAATAATTCCAAAATAATTTTGTTTAAAATAACATCACACAAACAGGCCCAGGTTGGGTGATACACTATAATCTCTCCTGGAGCTGGGCTTGAGTTTGATTGAGGCCTGTCCAGGCTGAACATAGGAATGTCAGCCCGTGCAGACCTTTAATATATATATATATATATATTCCTTGATTTTGGTGTTTTATAATGTATATCATTATGGACTCATGTAATCTCCAAATGTGAAAGTGGAACTGTCTAATTATGGTTCTGTAAATTATGCATGTAAATACAGAAGATATTTATTTCAATATTTCTCAATTTTGGTTTATTATGTTTGTACTTTATCCTGTTGTTTTAATTGCAGTTATTCCTAGTGTGAAAGCATGTGACAATTTATCAGTACATTTATAGTTGTTATAAACTGTAATATTTTTTTCATTTATTCTAAGACTGTCACCAGTGTCAAGAAACATTTGGGCTGCTGGAATCACTGTAGTGATCCTTCATGTAATTCTGGGGTTCGAGATTAATAAAGCATTTCTGTCAGATTCAACTCCAGCAGTAAAACCTGCAAAACAAGATTAAAGGGTTAAGCATATTGTATCAGCAAACATTTAAAGGTAAGATCAAATATTATGTAAGACACAGTAAACAGGGTAGAATGGTAATGTCATTCCAATGGTAAAGCTGCGGATCTGTGTACATTTTTGGGAAAGTAGTCTTGCATGCATTTCAGACTTGAAATTATTACATTTTATTATTCTAAGGCATTTTGTGACATGGAACTAGTGTTATTTTCAATTAAACTGTTTAATATGTAACAAAAACTGTTCAGACCCAGATATATTAGAAAGCTCTTTGCACTTTCATAATTTCTATTGGAGTGACAATATACAGGATGAATCAGAATAATAGAGTAATTTTAAGCCGTGATTAAGGGATTCCATTTCAGTATTTTCTTATAGTGAATGTATGTCTGGAAATGACTTGTTATTGAGCTAGAGTGCATTAACTTTTTCAATCTCTGCGTCGGGTTAGATGAAATTCTGTCACATAGATCCTGGTTCCCGCTTTGGCATTGGAATATCACTTATGTTGTGTTTTCTTTGCATTTTGGAATATTACTTGTATTCTGTTTTAACATTGTTACATTATCATTAAACGATGAGGGATTCCATCACATATTATATAGAGCTTTGTGACCTTTTGGTTCTGGTTGTCAGTCTCTATCGGCGTCTACTACTTCATTTACTGGAAGGCCTCTCAGCTTTACAATGCACAAAAATGTTCTACCTTTCTTAGGAGAACTAGCAGAGATGCATTATGTTTATGATGCTGCCTGGGAAAATATGAAAGGGCCATGAGACCTTAATGCTGAGCTTTACCCAAGAAGACGTTTGCCTCATCATGGCACCTTTACTGCCATACATCGATTGCAAGAAACAGGTACTTTCCAAAAACAACTGCATTGCTCAAGAAATGAAAACTCTCCTAATGTCTTGTAGTAAAAAACAGTGACCTGCTTGGCAGGATTTCATCTAACCCAACACAGTGTTTCAAAAATTTTAATGCCTTATAGCTCAATAACAAGATGTTATGGACATACATTCCTGATAAAGAATATTCTCCATTATAACTCCTGAATCATGCCTTAAAATTATTCAGTGTTATTCTGAGCTGCCCTGTATGTCATCCTTTAAATCGGAGAGATATCTCAATGGATGCACTGAAATAGTCTATGGGCAATTTCTGACTTTTATAGAATTATAGACGAGTTTGAAGTGATAGAAGCAAACAGATGCTTGGCTAAAAAACAAAAACCTGAAATATAAATAATATTCATAACAGAACTTCATTTATAATTATGAATTCTTTGAAAATTAGTTTTTAAAATACCATATATTGCAGCTTCTTTTACTGTGGCAGTTATGATGAAGAAGAGATTAATAGAAACGTGGAGGAAATCCAGAATGTGATTATGATCACTATAAGAGTAGAGAACCGGAAGTTAAGAGCAGACAATTTGAACGGTAATTGCAGCAACTACTGAAAGCAAAACATTTGCTAACAGAATTAGTTGGCAATATTCCAAGGTTCATAATGGTATCCTTGTTCTTTCCTCTTTACCTGATTACCCTCCCCTTATGTAGCACTTACAAGCCAGTCATTGGGTCAGATGCCTGTCAGGAAGTACAAAAACCTATAGACCAGATAGAGTGAAGTCCTGGAAGTGGTTGGTCAGCCAAGCACCAGGTATGAGAGTGAGGAAGAGGATGATATGAAATGCAGGCGAAATGGATTACTGGAAAGGTGATAATGGGGTAGTTGGTGGAATGAGTGGCAGGGGAAACTGGAGAATCTGGAAAACCCTACTCCTACGCCACTTCGTCCACCATGAATACCATATGCAGGTCCCTGGGATCGAATCCAGGCCACCTAGGTGGTAGGTGAATGCTCTAACTGCTCAGCCACGGCACTGCCTTCCTTATTCTTCAAAATGAATATATTTTCCCAAACCATCAAATCTATCGATCTATTTAATTGTTTTAATAATTTAACATGTGGATTTATTTCATGACTAAATGGCCAAAAATGATCTGCCTCAGTGATTTATCAGTCTGTCTATACTTAATATTTCTAAAATGTTATTTATCCTGGTTTCTAAATCACATTTTGGTTTACCAATATAAATGCTGTCACATTCCAAATGGCTAAATTGGTAAATGTCAGATTTTGTACAATTTCAAATTTTATCCTTTGTAGAAAAGCTGAGTAAAATTTTTGTTATATTTATTTTGAGGAACCAATATTATTCCATGTTCTTTCAAAACTTTTACAAATTTTTATTATTTTAAGGATGAATGTTTTTAACCATTAGATCTATGGATTTATAAATTTGAGAAAAGATGTTTATTTTAAAGAATAAGGATCCCTTAATGAATTTTGAAATACTGCCAATTGATTAGTCAACAAATTTGTTTTGCTTTCAGTAGTTGGTAATATGATAGGTAAAAATCTGTCACGTAGGGTCATAATGATGACTATAATAAACATTGCTACTGAGCATGTGAGTGATTGACTCATAAACCTGTTCTAGTCACTAGAAATAATTCACAATTACCAAAGACAAGTGAAGTTTAGCCTCTGAATATTTATTATATTTGTTGAATTGCAGCAAACACTTGATATTAAATGTATTGAACTCCTCCTATCCTTGATCAAACAAAGACATCTCCTGGTACCAGACATTAATAAGTTGCTTTTCTGTTACAGAACCAAGATGTCGGAAAAATACCAAAAGGGACAGCATTTACTGATAGAAACAGTACGTGAGACTGTGGAAGGGGAGTTCCATAGTATGGATGTAAAGTACAAGGTGATAACCTTGAAAAATTGTATACTTCATCCTTCAGGCAAACCCCTGGAGGGAATAAATCGCTATTATGAAAATGAAATAAAAAAGAGTAAGTAACAGTACAATTTCACATGTAGTTGTTTCGGACTTCAAAGCTTAGAAACAATTTTGTATATCATAAGAACATGGTTTTCCTAGGTTATTTGCCTGTTTATTTGCCAAGTGCTAAAAATGTTACAATAAATGAGGAGCATCGGCTTACCTTTGAATATGATTACAACAATACTGTTTTCAACACTTCCAAGAAAGATGTCTACTGTTAACTTAACTGTCACATTGAGTGCTGAAGATACATGAAACTATGGTATGGTTGTTGCAGTACGAGTACTGGATCCATCACTTAATGTAGCAGACAAGGACAGTGAGGCAGCTGGTAATTGGGTCCAGAAGCACAAAACAGAGATTCCCTATCGTCCTAATAAACCTCCAAGGAAAGTCACTGCAGCAGATGTAGTTATGAATATGAATCCATGGAGCAATCAAAAAGGAAGAACAGGTAAATGTTAATCATCTCTGCTTTGAAAAATTGTGTTAGGAAGTTTGCATCATTTAGTACTTTTTATACACCCTCAAAGGATTTCACAAGTAACGGGTGATCCAAATGACTGTGAACTGGCTGTACTATGTTTGGCCTGTACAGGTCCTCTGCGCTTGCCTCCAACTGCTACTGTCATAGAACAGCGTGGATAAAACCATACAATTTTTAAAATTACTTTTAAAGGCTTTACTTACCAATATAATTATAGCAGATGCTGAAACTGGCCACCGTCGTTGTCCAAACATTTTTGGCACCTCTTTAGGAAATCATCCATCACTCGCCGTCAGTCTGGGTGGCTCAGTTGGTTAGATGCTGGCCTACTGATCCCAAAGTCGCGGGTTCAAACCCGGCCCAGACCAATTGTTTTTAAGTGTGCTTAAAAACTACAGTTCCATGTCAGTAGATTTACTGGCATGTAAAAGAACTCCTGCGGGACAAAATTCCGGCAGACCGGCGACGCTGATGTTATCCTGGCAATTGACAGCGTCTTTAAACAACAAAATAGTTTTTAGTAGTTCATCACTCGCCATAGCTCACATTGAGGAATGCTGGCAATTTCCTAACGGATATTTGAGAGGTAGAACTGGAACTTAAAAATTCAATGCCACAGCTGGGATTTCAACCATAGACCCTCTGCTTACTAGGTGGGTGCTCTAACCATTAAGCTACTGTGACAACCTAATATCCTGATGGACATTTTATTTTAATTCTTCCACTTTATGCTTTAACTTACCCCAGAGATAGAAATTGCAGGGGTTAGGTCAGGGGACCAAGGGGACCATAAATTTCTACTAATAATTCTGTCCTGAAACACACTTTCAATGCTCATTGAAAGATTGGCTGTATGAGCTGTTGCAGAGTCTTGTTGAAAAAGGGCAACATCACGCTCCCTGTCAGTTAATCCTCTTAAAAAAAGGATGCAAAATTGTATTCACTTATGTATGGGCGACAACTGTTGACTCAAAAAAATCATAAATACACGCTGTGCAGTAGAAAACAAATGTTGAGCCAGGATGTTGAGGACTAAGTACAGGACTAAATAATAAAGCACACTGGTAATAATGTTGTTGGTAGCTAATGCTGGATTTCTGACAATGAAGTCATTAATCCTCTTGCTCTCCAATATTTTTCACTGATGGATGGGGCACTAGAAGTGGCCGGGCATATTTGAAGGTGGTCTCGATCCATTTCCTCTTGCAGATCACATAGAGGACAGAATGGTGAAGAATATATCCCAATTCTGTTTAAATGTTTTGCCAGACAATCATGTCCTGTAATCAACCTGAAGGTTGCAACTGCTGTTTTTTGAGGATACTCAGGAATTACTGTTTGAATGTTTGGTAGTTCCCATCTTTTATTCATAGATTTTTCATAGTAATATTTTGCAATAATTTTTTTTGAATTCAGAGTTGACTAATCTTTTAGCTGCATAAAATGGTAAATTAACTATAGATTTTTGTACACCGCTGGTACCCTTTTTTGTAAGAAAATCAGCTTTCTCATTACCACTCAGTCCACAGTGAGCTGGTATCCATTGGAAGACTAGGTGTTTTTGAAGTGCTGTTAGATGGGTAAGGATTTTCCAACATTCTATAATTGTTTGGTTTTTTGGTAACAACTTGGAAGCAATTGCTATAATTGCTGCCCTGGAATCTGAGAGAATAACTACTTGCGGAAAATGTGAAATTCTGTACAAAAGATTTTGTAGGGCCATTCGAATTGCTTCAATTTCTCCATCAAAGTTAGTAGTTCCATAACTTAAAGATTTGTAATAGGAAAAGTGGTGACATGTGACTCCAGCACCTGCCCCATCTTGGCTTGATATCAATGATCCATCAGTATAAATATGGAGCCATTCATGTTCTGGAAATCTAGTATGGATTGTCTCTAATGCCAATAATTTTAGAACACTAGTTGGAATATCACTTTTTTTAACCTCTTCTGTCAGGTGTAAATAATATGTGATGTCTAATGTATGTGTAGGATTGACTTTAGATATGAAATTTTCCTTTGAATTAGAAAAGTGTACATTCTAGTTTACACAGTAACAGTTGTAGTTAGAGAAACTCTAAAGTGTGTAGTAGAAAATTAAATAAACAGCAATGGAATTTGAAGGTAATACTGTGGAGATTGGGAAAAGCTTTTAGTAGTATAAATAATAAAATAATGTTTGAGAGGTGGAATTGGAGCTGAAGGATTCAATGCAACAGCTGGAATTTGAACCACAGACCCTCTACTTACCAGGAGAGTGATCTAACTATTAAACTACTGTGACAACCTGCCAGAATGACATCAAATTCTCCGACCAATTTGTATTTCTCCTGGTAAACCACAAAGGCAGTCTCACATCAGAGACAATTATCCCAATGGCGACTTACTACTGAAAGCACTATATGTCTTGGGATTAAATAACCTTGAGATGGTAATTATTATTTATTGATGCCAACAAACTTACTGTTTGAGTTCTTAAACACACAAGCCATATGTGGCCAATGTTTGAGAGAAATCTGTCATTCAAATCCCAGCTGTGGCACTGAATTTTTTAGTTCTGGTTCTACCTCTCAAACATTGCCCACACGTGGCTAGTGTGTTTAAAACACCAACAGTAAGTTTGTTGGCATAAATAATAATAAAAGAATGTTTGAACATTTAGAACACATTCCTTTTATTTCAAATTTTGTATATGAGACTCCTGTATGAACAATTTTCCAAATTTGTTTGTTATTTTATCCATAACTTTGGATCATGTCCACACTCTTTCACAGTGTCTCTTACTATATTAAAATGGAGGTGCCTAAACTAGGAAGTAACCTGGAATGATGTCAATTTGTTATTTTCTCAAAAATGACTAATGATTTGGATAAAATAGCAGATGCTTAAAATATTTTAATGACAAATTAAATGTATATCTTAAATTTACAGGGAATAGCCTTTGAGGTCCTCTTTATTCTGAATGACATTTGCATAACTGATAAACCTAAGAAATAAACAAAATCTTACTGCATAAAAGATGCAGGTCTCGTTAAAGCATACAATTTACATCAAATAAATTTTTTGTGGACATAACGATTTTCAAGACATTCCTTCTTATTGATTTAAATTTTCAAACACTTATACTTTTCTCAAATCCCTAACATGCTGACCTGTCATGGCATGTAATACGTCCTCTGATTGGTAATCAGAGAATATGGTCGGTGAATTTACTTTGATAGCTCTCCCGGTCAGGTCGGTGAGACCCGTAAACCAACGACAGGTGTGGTCCTCCAGACATTCTGGGGGTTGTGAGAGAGCGATGTGACCGCCAAAACATAAAAATATGGTGCTCTAAAAAGCGGTTACTATTACTGCTATTGCTCTCTTCAATATCAGTGAAAAATATTGGAGAGCAAGAGGATTAATGGCTTCATTGTCAGAAATCCAGCATTAGCTAACAACAACATTCTTCCTGATGTCTTGAATTTTAGAAAGAAAGCTCTCCTGAGTCTTTAGTGTATGTGTAAAATTTCTCTTGTGCCATGTATTGAATGGGAGTCTGATCAACTTTTCATGTTGAATAAGAGCCGCTTTTTCTATTTCATATTCAATGGGGTATTGGTTGGTTAGTATTTCCATAGCTGCTGTTGGTGTGGTTTTGATAGCACCTGTAATTAATCTCAGACTTTGGTTTTGAAAGATTTGAATTTTTTTTGGTGTTTGCTGTTACAAGAACTTTGCTGCAGTAAGTAAATAATGGCTTTATATTTACATTGTATGTTTTGTTAAGAGTTGCTCTGGAACATCCCCATTTCATTCATGTTAGACGTTTTAAAAGTGAAAGATGCCTCTCTGCTCTTTGTAATACATTTTCTATTTGTTTGGTCCATGTAAGTTTGGTATCAAATGTAACTCCTAAATACTTTGCTTCTTGTAATTGTTGACCCTCAAAATTTAGTTTTATTTTTAGTGGCTTTTTTCTTAGTGAAAAGATTTGGTAGTTTGATTTTGTTGTATTAACAGTCATTAAATTTTGTTTGGTCCACCTTTGTAAGTTGGTTAAGGATTGTTACATGGTTTTTTCTAGTTCTGTACTATTGCTGTTTGGTTTTGAAGTCCACATTACTAAGTCATCAGCAAATAGTGCACACTTCACACCTGATTTTTGTATTTGTTGTGGCAGATCGTTAATAAATATATTAAAAAGTGTTGTGCTGAGCACTGCGCCTTGTGGTAAGCCACGGTGTACTTGTTTGTATTTAGATATATTTCTTCCATATCTGGTTGCAATAAAGCGTTGTGTTAGGAAATGACATAGCCATGAAAACATTGGACCTTGTATTCCTATTTTTTTTTTACTTTCTTTAGTAGTTTTGTTCCGCATATAGAATCATATACACTTTAGAAACCAATAAAAACTGATAAATTATCTTCTTTTCTATTGAAGGAGTCTTTGATTTCTTGACTGAGAAGTAAGACTTGTTCATTTGTAGAGTGGAACTCTCTGAATCCATCTTGACATGGGGATATTAAATTTTGTGATTCTAGAAACCAATTTAACCTGTTTGACACCATTCTTTTCATCACTTTTGCTATTATGCTAGTAAGAGCTATTGGTCTATAATTTTTTATTTCTGATGCTGTTTTGTCTTTCTTCAAGAGTGGGACAATAATTGCTTTTCGTTATTCAGCAGGTACAGTGGTTTTCCAGGATACATTGTAGAGTTGTTTTGCTGTTTTTCCAAGGTTTTTTATGAACTCTGGATGTATGTGATCTGGTCCAGGAGACTTTTTGTTTTTTAGATTATTTATTGCAATGTTCAGTTCTTGCATATTAAAATTTTGAAAAAAGATATTGCACTGAGTGTTAGGATCACATTCTCTTTCTTGTTTCAAATCTTTCTTAAATTCTTTACGTTCCTTTTTATTATTTCTTGTTACTTTATGTGAATTAGCATAATATTTATTGAATGTTTCGGCTATGACTGCATCATTTACTAACATTTTATTGTTGTGTATGATAGGTGTGCTGTTGTTTTCTTTCCTGTCCTTGACATTTTTTATGAACTTATGAGCTTTGTTACCATCTGTCCTATAATCCATTTTTTCTAAGAAATTATTAAAGTGATTCCTTTTAACAGCATTAATTTCTTTTTTTAGTGAGGCACATTTCTTTCGCCATATTGTGTATCCAATATGTTTTTTTTTTTTTTTGTTTGTTCAACTGTATTTCTAGCTATATCCCTTTGCTTTTTCAGTTCTTCTAACTGGGGGTTCCAAAAGGGTTTGAAATTTTTAATTCTTCCACGAGGAATATGCTTTTTGCTGTTTCTTCTTGGAACCCCCAGTTAGAATTATTACACTGGTAATAATTCAGCCACACGATATTGCGTCAACTCATCACTGATTGTGAGCAGTGCAGAGAAAAGCAAGTGATACTCATGGCTTTGTGTGTATCAGCTGCTGTTAGCATATTTCCGTGTTTGTAATGAAAAAACACAGAGTAGCAGTTCACAGGTATTTGGATCTCTGTATTTTTAGGTAAGAAACTTAATAGTTTAATTTCATTTTAAGCAAGTAAATACTTCAAATTGAATTTTCTGAACTGTTATACTTTATTTAGGTGCACTATCTCATAAAGTATTATTGAGATAGAAACCTACCATTTTGCTTATGCTTTTAAAATAAGAATATGTAAAATGTGGACTACTGTTGTGAAGTATGATTATGTTCGCACAAAGTATTAGCATTTGAAAAATTGTAATACAGATGGAAGAAAGTGTCACCATTAAAATAATTATGCTATTGTATTTAGAAACAAATAGAAAAAATACTCAAGTTCTGAAAACAATTTGTTTTTAAGAATAGTATGGATCAGCAAAGAAAAATGGGAAATAAAGACTTGGTGTAGTGGTGTAGCCAAGATGTGGAAAATATAGGAATGGTAGACATAGAAATTAGGAGAAAGAATGGAGGAGTAGACAGATGAGATATTGGGTGATATAGAAAATAAAGTGAGTAGAATTCTATAGAGCTCTAAAAAGAGAAGAAGGAAGAGAGGGGTATTAAAATATGAATTTTGAGTTGATTAATAACACTAAACAATACTAACTTTTAATTTTCCCAGTACAAGTTTCGGAGGCTAGCTTTCCTCCATTACCAACCAGACTTTGACTGAACTGTAGAGTGACGCAAATATTCCTCTCTGTTGAAGACGTCGCCTTTAAGACCTATAAAATCTCGTGTTTGGTGTCCGGACTAGCTCTAGCAAGAGGTCCTAATCTGCAGGGTATGCGTGAGTTGTGGTAGAAATGGAACCAAACGAATTAACCAACATTTAACTTAATTTGCAAATTTCCAGATTTGTAGAGAACTGCCGACAATATTTAAATAGAATGTAACTTTGTAACTTCAACTACAACGTTATAACACTTTAACTTTGTCACCCTTTAGCAACCGCCGAATTATGTATATGCGCTAGCTTACGTACAAATCCCAAATTGCACTGCGTTCTCTCGGCTCGATTCAAGACGAGCGTGTGTTGCGTTGCATTTGTTTATGCCCAGGCGACACGAAGAAAGCAATTTCCATTGGCCAACTTTAGAGCACGTCATGGTAAGATAGGAATCAGCCCGCGGAATCGTTAGAGCTTTGTACATACAACAATCGTAACCTTATCACTCATTTAAATCTGCCTAGGCTTCCATTCTTTAGTCTTTAATCTATTCAGCTTTATTACGTCTTCCCCTTAACTATCGACTAGAATCTCCTTTTGTTTCTTTCTATTATCAATTATATATATTGACGTTATAATTTCGGTTTCAAGAGGCTGGTTCACAGGACTGGTATCTCCTCTAGACTGCTCTAGTGGTGGTTTTAGGAACATGTATAACAGATCGCCTTATGGTATATCAAAATTGAAAATTCTTTGTTTTTCCAGATGAAGATCTGTTCCAATGTTGACAATTCTTGGTTTCCTGATATGTGCTTTAATAATTTTGGATCCAGATTAATGTCGTGATTTTCTTTCTCAAAATGGGTGGCAAGTGCTGATTTTTCTAAATGTTTGTTTTATACATCTGAAATGTTCTTTTTTTCTCATTTCCAAATTCCTCTTAGTTTTTCCTATATACATCTGGTTGCAGTTATTACATTCTATTTGGTATATTCCAGATTTTTTATTTGCTGCAATGCTGTCTTTAGTGTTTTAGCCAAGCAAATTTTTAACAAGTAAATTTTTTATCTGTTGATTGGAGTCAATTGTATATTGTATTCTTTAAAAATCTTCAAAAAGGGAGGATTGTTTGTCTCAAGATCATACGCGTACATCCAGCTCTCATTGCTAGTGATGACCCTGGACAAGAAGGCTGGGTCAACAGATACGGCCTGATGCTACGTGCAAACTTCAACACACTGTTTCTTCTGATCAGCAGTCAGGATTCTTGGCACAATGCATGCCCAATTCATCAGTTAAATTTGTTGGTCTTCAATGGTTTTACGCCTATCCTTATGAAAAAGGTGTTGAACTTTGACAACAATGTCAGGTATACTGGTGTGAGCTTTGTATTGAGTAGCTGTACGGTTGGGCCTGAACTGAGCATGCCACTCAAACACACACATACAGCTCGTGCTTTGCCTTCAAAACACTTGTTGAATTATTATGAAGGTTTCTGTAGTATTTTCCTTGAGATTTGCACAGAATTTGATGCACACTCTCTGTTCTAATCTTGGATCCATCGTAAATCATCACACACTATACACAGAGTATCACGAAAAGTACTGTAGAATCTCAGCACATCTACCCAGCTGCATGAAACTTTCAACACTCACTCATCAGCAGAGACAGGAAATTTAGGCATTATAAATCATCAAAATAGGCAGGCAAAAAGCCATTATAAATAGCTAAAATAGGCAGGAAAAAAGGCATTATAAATACTAAAACAGGCAATAAAAGGCAATTAGAAAAATCCATTTATTTAATAGATTACACTATTCAATAACACGATCCTCATATTTGAAAGAACTTCAAAGTTTTAAACAAAATGCTAGTGTTGTAATTGACACCAAAATGAAATTTTTTAAACCGGCAAGCGTATTGCAGTGCCTTATTTGTTGCATATGACAACCAAATGCTTTTTTGAGTTCTCTGGGGTCATGTTGAGACTCCTGTCAGATAACATTTTTTATATGACAAAATGACCATTCAACATCGACAGAGGTTATTGGAGCAAATCTAAAACATAGCATCATTTTAGGATTCATTTCAACTGCAACAGAATTGTCACCTTGTAGAATTTTTTAAATGTTTCTAAGCTTATCCAGATCGCAATTTTTCCAAAAAACTTTTCGCTAACTAATGTACCCCGTTTCCCTGATACACTGTCCAGTCTTTGTACTGCATCATCCACTAGTTTCACCAACTTCTTTAATGGTTGCAATAATGTAGGATTCTGTCATTTCCACAAAGGGATTCCAGCACTGAGGAAAGCTTTACATAAGTCGAATGCAAACTGGGATTTTCGACTCAATGTTGCAATTAGTGTTGGAAGCAAAGAAACCTTCTTCCCAGTAGCCTCAGAAAGTGCAATTTTGCATTTCATTGTGCCGATATGTTGCGTTATAAAATACTTCTTTTTGTAGTTCACTGACTGCTCACATATGTTGCATGTGAGTATTTTACTGTCAGTACAAAATACATCAGATCCAAAAGTATTAATCTAACTGTGTAATTTACTGCGTAACGTAACACTGAATTTTAGCATCTTGCTGCTAGCTACAATGTCCTCGTAATGAAAACTGAAAGAAAAACAAAGTTAGACCGATACTCATTATTGCCTTCTAAAATGAACACAAGCAATAATTCAAAACACTTTCTGTTATCTATACATTTATTTGTGCAGCAGTACTCATTGTTGCAAAGAAAATAATGTACTGAATGAAGGATGGCTATATTGTCTGCAACTTATAGACAATAATATACATTTGGCAAAGTAACTTTCATTGTCACGGACCAACAGTTATTGAAATAAAATGTACCTGAAGGAAATGTTTAATAATAATAAATAATAGATAAATAATGAGATAAAGGCAATAAAAAGCATTTATTTCTAAAAATAGGAATTTATATTTAAAAAGGCAACATAAAAGTATGACATATCAAACACAAAGGTATAATTTGTACAGCACTTTCAAATGTAAGATAGATTTGACACATTTAAAAAGGCATCCTGCCTAAGTTCCGGTCTCTGCTCATCAGATATATTAGTGTTGCCCCTATCATTAAAAAACTACACTGTAACTACTGTTGAGATGGCAGCACCAGTCCCGAATATTTTGGATACCATATTGTATACAGAGCTGACCTATGCAGATAAAATAGCACAGCCTTAGCATGTTAGCAATTTTTGTTGCCATATTAAACATCCATGTACTTTTATTGATACTGTTGTTTTGCAGGTAGAAAACCAAATCTTACAGATGATGAGTATGCTGAAGCAAATAAGCGAATTAGGAGTAATGTTCTGATTGAACGTAAAGGAAAGTTCTTCATGGATGCAGTAAGTGCTTTTGAAAATATTTATGGAATATAATGTTATGTTTTTGTATGTAATGTAATCAAACAAATTTAATGTAATAAAAGTAGTTCATTGTTTTTGTTTAGTGAGTTCCCTCTAAGCTTAGAAAACTTTTTTCATAATGTAACATGTTACAGACACACCAAAGCAGGAATATGCATAATATGTATTTTCTCTTTATTTTGTTAGAATGAGTGGATCCCTGACATTATGAATATTGTAATCAAAATAGTAGTGTGAAATTATTTCTCAGTAACAAAGTAAATCTTATGAAAAGGTATTCTAATAGAACAGGGGAAATGAGATGTATTTTCGTTAATTTATGTGCCACATTGAACCTAACCATGTCTTCTTTTCTGGATATACGAGGGGCATTCCATGATAAATTACACTTTATTTTTCTCCATCACTCTTGGTCTGCTATTTGGCTCATCATGACAGTTGCAAGTTACTAGTACTTCGTTCTGTCCACTGGTGGCAGGATGCTGCAGAGAAGTGAAATCACTGCACACTGCAGCACATTTCTTCCACAGTTGTTCATTACGTGAGCGGGCACCATGGAGTGTGATCATTACGGACAGCCCTGGATTACATGGTTTCTGTGGTAAGAGGGTGTAACTATTGTGGATATTCACAGGCAATTGCTGGCAATGTGTGGGGAGTCTGCACAGTATTGAAAAATTTTTACCACGGGGTGAATGGTTGGAAAAGTGGTGCACATAAACAGAGAAAGGAATCAGTTCGGGAAGGCTTGTGACAGAACAAGTGCATCACGTTCATGGAACTGGAGGCTACCAAAGGGCTTCCCAGAAACACTCTGCACCACATAGTGCTCAAACACCTGAAGTTGGAGAAGTTCTCTGCCAGATCCCTGGATGCAGCGAAAAGCCACAGTGCAAGAATGTGTGATCTCCAGAGCCATAACTAGGATCCAGAAGGCTTCATGTCCAAGCACATGACTGGCGAGTTTCTGGCTCCTCTACCATAAGCCAGAAACCAAATCTCAATCAATGCAATGGAAGCATAAAGGAAGCCCCCCCCCCCCCACTGCCAAAGATGTTCTGTACGGCACCATGTGTAGGCACACATGCATGGCCCCTGTGTTGTGGGACTCAGATGGACATCATTTTGCCGACTTACAGGAACTGCAAACAGCTGTCCTGAGGTGAGTGCAATAAATTCCAAAGAAGTGGTTCCTGGAGGGCCTGCAGAAGTTACCACACGGTGGTGCAAGTGTATATAGCTTATTGGAGACTAGTGAGAAAGTAGAAATACCTGCCAAGGCATAAAGGTTCGTACTATTCTTTTCTTTTTTTTTAAAAAAAAAAGTGTAATTCATTATGGAAGGCCCCTCGTAATTTGAGTTTAGAAGGGGTTGCACTATTTGTTTATCTTAAATTACTGAGAGCTATATAAAAATGACAGAGACTAGTATTAGAAGTGGCATATAATCAATGTACTCAGTATCTCCTGTTAGGACATTTTCAGGATTGGAAGCAGCTGTTTGTATTCTAATTATAATTTATTTAGGACCTATGAAAGTGACCACACTTCTTTCCAAACACCTCTCCAGGTAATAAAAAGAAAAGCAGCTAAGTAATGCTAGGCAGTTAAAAGATAATCAAGCTTATTATTTTAATATTGGGATGCTTGAACTTGCTATTGGGATGCTTGTTGTTCAGCCTCCTGCGTTATAGCTTTGCGTTAGGCATTAATCATTTTATTTGTTTACACACATAGAACGTGATCAGCAGTGGTATAAAATCCGTTTTTTTAATTATGCTGTAGCACTGACAATAATAAAGGAACTTCTGGTCATTCTGAAGAAAACTGCTGTAGATTCGGTACAGTGAAAGTTCCTGAATAATCTCTATGAAGCAACTAATTAGGGTTAGGATAAGAGAAGATACAATTAGAGAGATGTCATAGAGGATTCTATAAAGTTGTTTGAGGATTGGAAATGCAGGATCTATAGGCATTAATGAGAGAAGACTTTTCTAACAGTCTGTAAAAACAAAAATAAAAATTATTTTGTTGTTTAACCATACTGTCAGTTGCCAGGATCATATCAGCATTGCCGGTGTGCTGGAATTTCATTCCATAGGAGTTCTTTTACATGCCAGTAAACCTACTGACATAGAGCTGACATTTTTAAGGACACTTAAAAACATTGGTCTTGGCTGGATTTGAACCCTCGACCTTGGGATCAGTAGGCCAGCCTCTAACCAACTGAGCCACCCAGACCAACCCTAACAGTCCTAAATAACCTATAGACTGTTAACTGTGCATAGTTGTTTGTGGTCATCTGTTTGACAAGGAGTTTCAAGATGATAAACTAGAGAAACTTTCCAATTGTAATTTAACATTTTATTTGCCCACCAACAGTGGAAAAGAATATCAGGAAATAATGCAGAATGAGAAATACAGTTAAAGTCAAGGTTGCATGAGTAAATATATAATTTACATGTAAAATATGTAATGTCGAAAACCTTTCTAAGCAAAGTAAAAGAACTAATGTTTATTGATTTTCAGAATGTAAACATCAGTTCATTCCTTGTAAGTTTATTAATACTCTGACATAAAAAGTGTGTTTAGGCCAGGCTTCCTATATCTTTAATGGTTAGTCATAAGCAATAACACTGGAACATTTTCATATTCAATGAATTATTAATAATGTAACAAAATGACAATTCAAGAAATCCCACTTCTGACACCAGTGTGACAAAATAGCAAAAATCCAGTCCAGTTACTTTATTTTGTTGTAAAACTTTTGCACAAATATACAGTTCTCTTTTACTGACCTTAACACAGTCTATAGTCTATCATAGTATTAAATCTCACAGCTGTTTTCTTCTCATAACCTGGACTCACTCCCTTGTCTTTGTTCACTTTTTCTGTCTCTCAAACAGATGACTGATGATACAATCACTCAACACTCATTAACTGCTTCACCATCATTTTATGTGGCGGTACACATCAGCCCACACACGCACACTAAAACTAAAAACTGGGTGACTACAAACTCCTGTAGCTTGCCTCCTTATATAGTGAGGATGAGGTAACATGGATCTTTCTTGAACTTCACCTTTTCTGGAACTTCTACAAATATGCCATTTGCTGGACACTTCTTGAATAAAATAGAAAACCCCTTTTGGTTCTGCCGTTCTGATTTTTATCACGTGTGAGTAGTGTGGGACACTTAATGTATGAAGGAATCTATGTGAGAACTGACACCCCCCCCCCCCTCCCTAAAACCAGGGAAGGTGGCAACCGAGTACTACTACTTCCGTGGGTCTTTCCATTAGGCCAGTTCCTGGTTTCCTAGAAGAGCCCCCCTCTGTGGTTACACAGGGGATGGAAGTGGATATGCCACTTAGTAGTGTAGGGCAGCTTGACCTTGAGTGCCTTTGATCTGTGCTTGGCATGTGGTGTGAGGTAGCTTGGCTCCAACCATCCTTTGTTGTGTGCCGCAACTGATGTCACAATAAGAATGTAGAAGTCATGTTTGCTTTAAACTAGTATATGCCATATAAAACCCTCATCTGTATTGGCTTGAAATAAACACTAACAGAGGTATTGTTTAGATGTGACTAATGGCTGATAATTGGGCAGTGGTTTATGGTTTTGTACATACAAGACCATAGGGGTGTCAGGTTAGTATCTCTCCGACTTCTGTGCAGTGAACATTGGGAATAGTACATGATCAAGTAGAGTGCCTGCCTGCGTTATCACCAGTGTGTTTATTTCAAGGAATGAAACAGAGGCATTATACCGACAATAAATTTGCATGATGTCACCCGCATAGATCCTAGCATGGTCATTCGCCATGTCAAAAAGATGATAGATAAATAATAAGTGAGTCATAAAAATTAACAATATACTACAAATTCACTTTAGTCAAAAACCATCACACACACTTGAACTTTTGTTTTATGTGGGTAATAAACCAGTACTGTTTGAGAATTGGAAGTGAAAAATTCAATGCCACAGCCAGGATTTGAACCACAGACCCTCAGCTCACTAGGCTTGTGTGTTTAAAAACACCAACAGTAAGTTTGTTGGCATAAATAAATAATAAACAAGTACTAGGTGCTTTGATTGTTCAAATGCAAGACAACTTTTAGCATTATGTACAAAAGACCAGCTGAAAAATATCCTCTCCAATCATGCACTCTCCCCATTTAGTCAGATGAAGCTGGTATGTTTAGTAATTTGTTTGCCAAACCTCCTGCAAACATTCCGAATTTGTGTGTCACCTCAATTTATAATTACAGATGTCAACAAAGAGAAAATGTATATTAATGTCAACTGTTAAGATCTGCATAGTTAGCAAAGTCTATTGGGTTAAGGCAGTGTGTATCTACGTATATTGCTCAGTTCTCAGAAGGTTCTGGATTGTTCCATAACATTTGATTGTGCAAGCTTCTAAGGGAAGGGGACATTGAGGTTTTAGGTCATTTTGAAAATAGCTTGAGGGTTCTCTTTCTAAGAGTATCTGAAGAGGACAAAATGCTAGGATCAGTGTCTTAATCAGCGTAATAAGACTGTGACTTCGTGATTCAGTTTTTGTTTGCAGCATGATGCATCATCATTGGTCCCTCTTATTACATTTTCCTAACATCCAAGTTCGTAATGCTAGCATTATATAAGATGTTAACTAATACAGTAATTCAAAATCACCACATGCAGTCAGTAACTATAGCTTGTCTCACCCTTAGATGACAGTATGGTGTTAAATGGGATATATCTGTCTCTATCTAGCACATACAAGTTGCTGTTCCATCCTTTTCTACTCTCGCGCTGTTGCCAGGTTCGTAATAGCATGGTGTAAATATTCAGTTATAAATTTCAGGTTTAAACACATTATCCTATGCAGAATTTTTTCTCTATCAGGTTATATCCTTTTTAGAGTCATTATACATTTCTATAGACCCACCACCATTTCAGTAAAAGTCCAATATCTGCTGTTTCTGTGCTCATCATGCTCTAATATACTAACTGCTAGAATACGTTTATATTTTTTTCTTAGCTAGAATAAACTATGGTGCTGCCACCTGCCTACTTTGAATTCTCTGTGTTTACTCAGTCAAGTTTTACAATTTTTTAAATTAAATGTTTTTGGAAAATTTTATATCTGTGCACTGCAAAGTTATCAGTGGAAAATTTTTTATTATTGAGTTTACATCAGGGACCAAGCGAAACCAAATGTTAAGGAGGGTTAGAGACAGCTTTTAAAATAAACCAGAAGCCTGTAACCTCTTGCTTTCATCGTGTAAAGCAAACAAAAGGTATTTACCTACTCAGCTAAAAGGTGTCAACCGTGACACAGAAGGCAGCAGTATTAGTTAACATCAGTTCATAATGAAGCATATGTGCTTAAACTTTGTGTAACCTGTGAAGGTTATTATGTTATTTAACATTTTCCATAAATATTTGTAGTTATGGATGGGGAAGCTAGGGAGAGATGATATATTGGTAAATTAAGAAGGAACACCAAATAATTATGAATTTGTTAGATCATTTTTCAAGTCAAATGAGTGTTATAGTACGGACAGTAGTTCTTTGCCAGTGACCTTCTTACCTCGCACACTGAGGAGAGTCTATGCCTGACGTCACCATGCTGTCTGAGGCTTGCACATACCCAATCAAGTACTTCCTCAATTGACCCCTCAGAGGCTTAATAAAGCTGAGTACATCTGGCACAACATCTCCGAGTGTTAGAAAATCTCCACACCATCACTGGGAATTGAACCCAGGACTCCCACTTGGGAAGCAGGAGCACTACCACTGTGCTAAGGAGACAACCAATAAGACCAATTATATAGATTATTATTAAGCTTTTTTTTTGTAGTGTTTAATGCCTGCTTTTACTACTACAGCACTACAGGTGGTGACACTGATGATACATGGACTGAAGATGGAGCACCGGTGGAATGAGATGGTGAAGGAACCCAGAGAAAACCTGCCCCAGCGCCTCTTCTTCCATCATGAATCCCACATGCGGTTGCCTGGAATTGAATCCGTGCCACTTTGGTGAGAAGTGAATGGTCTAACCACTCGGCTACAGTGTGGCCGTTACTAAGCTTCATTACTGTAAATATAATTGATAGCCTTTACAGACTATATACATTACTATTTGCATGAAGTGCAGTCACAATACCAGCTAATTAAAATCAAGTGTGGAAAACTAATGCCAAAATAGTTGAGCAATTTATACATCACTTAACATACAAGTTCAAGGAACATAGCAACCTCTAATACACAAGGTGAATATTATTTATTTATGCCAACAAACTTAATGTTGGTGTTTTTAAACACACAACCTGTGTGTGGGCATTGAATTTTTAAGTTCCAGTTCTACCTTTCACACAAGGTGAACTTTACTTGGCTGTGATTGAAGCTGATGGAGTGATATCATTGAAGTGAGGAAACGGGATTGGAATTTAATCTCACAGAATGAACTCCAATGGAATAGGAAGTAAATTAATGGAATGAATTCCTAACAGCAGAGTCGTTATTCTGCAATTCCAAAGAGGAAGTGCTCCATTGAAAGTATCCTCCTGCCTATCGTAAGTGGTATTACTCAGAGTGCATCTTAAGATTTGCTTTACAATTAGTTGGTTTGTGGCACATGATTCAGTTGATAAAGTAAAGGAACACTTACATTAAGAATGTTAAATGAAGTTAAGTCTGAAATATATTAGGTGTAACATCGTTGCAACAAACCGAGTAGGACAGCTTAGGCAGAAATGCCTGTGGCCCGCATTTGGAAGGTCGTGAGTTCAATCCCTATGGCCAACCTTCTTGATCCATGGGTTTTTTTTCGGAGGTTTTCCTGGTTTGTCAGATGAATGGTGGGAAGGATTTCCATATCCTCTGAATTCCCTATCCCTCCAGTTTGTTACATATTAATTTCATTTCAGCCTTCATCCCATTAGGTTTCTTTCAGGGTTGGGAGTGTCGACGAGTATCACGGCAACAGCATGGCAGGGGAAAAGGATGTGCTCTGAAAATCTCACTCCAGATTGGAGGTGGGCCTACTGGTTTCTGGGCCCCCCATGGGATGGTGCAAGCCTGAGGGGGCCCGGTTTCTGAGTCCTGTACCTTTACCCGTAAAAAAAGTGTTACACGTCTTACAGCAAAATACACATAAATAATGCATAATTATTGTAGTAATGTAAAGTAAGTAAAATCCTTCAATTTACAAGGCTTTGTACCAGGGTTGCCAATGTTTAAAAGTAAACTTATTGTACTGGCCACTCAAAATTATAGATTTGGATTCAAAATTATTGTACATCATAAACCAAATGCTACAACAATAAATGTATCAGCATAACACTTATGAAAATGTAATAGTATTGATGTTTATGTTATCCACTTACAAGATTGATGAGCACAATCGATGTTGCAACTTTACCACTTATGTTTCTCGCACTATTCATCTGAAAGTTCATCATCTTGCTCAACTGTTGCAGCATTATCCAAATTTGTTGTTGAGATAAACTTTTAACATTTCGCTTGCAGATTTTTGAACCCACATTTGTTCATAAGCTGAGACGATCGAATAAGTCCATTTACCGTATCTAGTACAAATCTGTTCCTAATTTTGGGTTTTATTAAACCTGGTTTGGAAAAAACTCTTTCACAAGAAGTGTTCCTATGGGGCAATGAAATCATTGGTAATGCAACCTCCGCCAGTTGTTTGAAATTAGTATTGCCACCAAGGTGGCGTGTTTAACAGCACTCCAGAAACTGTCAGGTTCAGACATGTTCTTTATTTCACACAGAATATCACTTATTCCAAGTTTTCTCCATTGATCATCAATTTTCTGAACAGTGCCTTCATTGAGATTACAAGATCTGGGCACACTGGCAATACGAGGATAAAGGCTAAAAGGATTAGTAGGATATGAAATGGCTGCCTTAGAGGGGTGAAAACAGCCAAGAGGGCAAAAGTGGTGTCGCTATTTGTAATTAATTTAAGTTCACTGGTGTGACAAACCAATGAAAATGATATTTTGTTGGAATCAAAATTATCGTACACCCCCATAATTATTGTATGGATTGACAACCATGAGTACATACATTCAAATTACCATATGCTGCCATAATTATCGCATGGGTTGGTAACCCTGCTTTGTAGTGTCTTTCATGGTATGCCATATTGTATCTGAGCTCCATTGATCTACCTAATACTGAGGGCTAAAGTAGAACATTGTGTTAACACCAAATTCCTCATAAAGCTCAAAAGATCTGCCACAGAAACCATGAAATCTACAGAAGTTCTTTGTGCAAAGCATATATTTTATATCAAGTTTTCTAGTGGTTTAGGAAACTTAAAAAGGTTAGAGAAGACAGGGACTAATCAAAACCAGGCCATCCTTCCCCATAAAAGCTGAAGGTAATGTGAAGAAAATTGCTAAAATGATTTGAGACGCCATTTGAGCAGTTGCTGAATTTAGCAACATCAACAAGGAAAGCGTAGACAGATTTTGCACAGCAATAAGGGCATGAATGTGGTGTGATGTCTTAAATGTTCATATCCACGCAAAAGAAACATCAAGTGAATTGCTGTGTGGAAGCTTTTGAAAACAGTTTCTAAAGTGCATCTCAGCCTTAGAAGACAGTACACACTAAATGGGGCGCAAAATTGCAACATGTACTATATGTATGCCTTCTTTCATACTTGAACCAC
The DNA here is from genome assembly GCA_030765045.1 of Tenodera sinensis. Classification (NCBI taxonomy): domain Eukaryota; kingdom Metazoa; phylum Arthropoda; class Insecta; order Mantodea; family Mantidae; genus Tenodera; species Tenodera sinensis. Next base: position 294,241,800 of record CM060962.1, on the reverse strand, counting down.
AAATCATGTAAGAACCAACGTAGAGTGGCCCTTGAGAAATTTGGTAGGGTATCAGCACTGTGATTTTACCGTGACAAAATTATATTCAATGTGGGTAAAATATTTTCAAATGGTAAGGAATGAAAAATTTGCTGCACTCCACTTTGCACTATTCCATCTTATTGCAATAACCTAGAGTTTTCTTTTTTCTTTTTTTGTTGTCCTACCCTGTTTGCTTTTTTTTTTCGTGGCATTTCTTAGAGGTCCTTTCAATAGTTCCTTTCTAATCCTATACACTAGAATACCTGATAGCTTTAGCTGCTCCTTTTACTGCATTATTATAGCTCGGGCGTTAGTTCTGTGTCGGTAAAGCCTGGTTTTGCAGTGGTTATCTGGAGAGCTAGTGAGCCTACAACTCTCATGTATGCACAGTGAATACAGCTAGTTCAGTCTAGCAGAAGCAGTATTATGAGTGACGTCTCTCTTGCAGCCATCTGCTTAGAATATTTGGCCTCGCTGTGCACAGTTAGCGTTTCTATAATTAAACTTGGACTGTGTCTTTGGTGTGTTTATTGAAGGTGAGGTTATTGTTAGGTTGTCTTATTATTGTTAGGGTATTATTATTGGGTCATTATTATTAGGTTATTGTCTTTTGCATTCTTATATGAAGTAAAATGCCTCCAATTTTATCAAAACTTGGCAATAGTCAAACTAGGGAAGTTGTGAACAATGTCCATGTGTTCATGAAAAGCGAAGCAGTTTCTGGTGAGTTATTGACTCCACTGAAGAAAGTGCAAGAAAGAGCTAGTGCTGCAACTAAAGTGCCTGAAAGAACTATAAGAAACATTGCCAAGGAAGGGAAACAATACGAAGAACAGGGCACCTCTTTTGGAACTCCTGGAAAAGTGCACCGTGAACCAAAGCGTGTCACAAATATAGACAATTTTGATAAGTGTGTTATTCAACGTATTATATATAATTTTTGTATGCTTCCCGCCATCAATAAATTGCTCCTTCCATTTTTTTTTCAATCAGACAGTTGATGTTCCAATTCCTAACAAAGCAGCGATATTTAGCACCAGTTGTCAATTCAATTAAAGTGCTCCCAAGTTTACCTTCTCTACCATGTGCATAGTAGATAAAGAAGATATTGCCCTCCACTCTAAAATTTAATACCATATTTCACTGGAAATATCTACTTTGAGGTCCCTGTATAAAGAAGAAATAGTAATTTAGGAAAAGGTTTGTGTGTTTTTAACATAATTAAAAAACAAAAGTTACTTAAATACTAAACTTGGTATTTAAGTTCAGCATCTTCCAGGATGCAACACAAATTTTTTTAATAAAATCCCTATACCCCAAATTACCCTCTGTATGGACAGTTTCTCGGAAATATAAGTCTTACTGGATAAAATATGGATCTGGTTAGAGCACACATTTGCCCCTTTTCTTTTTCCTCTACCTCTCCCTTTCTACTGGTTATGTAAAGAGAACAGAGTTTCTAACCACCACATAGCGACTAGCTTTGTCTAAAACATCCTGACATTCCCCCACTCCTGAAGCAAAGATGCGTAATAGCACTGAGCAGTCCACTTGCATAAAAGAGAAGTGGGGATCAATCTTCCAGCTGCTGTGAGAGTGATAAGTTCATACGTTGTATATGTGACAGCCTCCAAGTTCTGGTAACCTTCTAGTCTCTTGCTTCCCCACCACTCTCACCACTTCTCTGCATTTCTCCTCACTTGCACATACAGAGTATCATGACATTTTAGACAAGCTGTACAGTCGCCGCAATGGAAATCTTTACAAGGTAATAAAAACAAGTACTGACTTTACATGGTTTTATTTTTAACTTCTGCGTACAATTAGTTCTTGGTCATATTTTCCTTAACTTTTATCATTTTCAGGAGTCTCCTAGGCATTGAGTCTGCTAGATGTTCAAAATATTTTTTGTCCATTTCCACCCACAACTTCTTCAACACTTCCTGTAGCTCCTTAATACTTGATGGTTACAGCTCTTCTATTTTATTTTTCATTTCATTCTAAGCATTTTCTATCGGATTTAGGTCAGGAGAGTTACCAGGTCATTCAAATACAGGTATATTATTATCTTTCAGGAACTTCTGAACCATCTTTGTCCTATGTGTAGGGGCACTATCATGCATGAAGTACTGACACTGGTGAATCGGCCAAAATGTGACGAAATGCTGTTGTAACACTTCTAAATAGTTACTTCCCTTCATTGTGATATTCTTTGGGAGAAAGTACAAGCCACCTCTACCACAATTGCCACTAAAAGCACCCCATACCATCACACTTTCTGGACGTTTAACAGTTTTGACAGTAAACTTTGGATCATATCGTGACACATTTTTTGGCCTCCTCACCATTCTGGACTTTCCTCTGACCAGTTTGAAAGTGCTTTCATCAGAAAACATTACTTTACGCCAGTCCTCTGATGTCCAGTGCTGATACGTCATGCAAAAATTTATCCTTTTCTTCTTCATGGCTTCAGTCAGAAGAGGCTTCTTGGCTGCACACTGACTTGGTAAACCTGAGTCTTTTTGAGCTGATGCTGAATGGTCCTTATTGCAACATTGTTGAGAAGGTCTGGGTGTTTCTTCTTTAACCCTGCCACTGTAATCCATGGATCAGCCACACTTCACGTTTTAGCAGGTCATCAGTTCTTGTTGAAGTCTTTCTTTTACCACCTGAGCCCATTTTTTGTCTTGGTGTGGTGCCAGGTGGAAAAGATGCTGCTGCTGTTTTTAGGTCATAAATAACTTGTGTTGAAACCTTTAGATCGGCAGCTACACGAATCACAGATGTACCTACTTCCAATAGAGTTAAAGCACAAGTCTTCTCTTCAGAAGTGAGCTTCCTGCATCCCATTATTTGTATTATAATGAGAAATACACAGCTTTAAAAATGGCACCCAGGTTAAAAACTTAATAACAACGACAAACTGGAAACAGAACACCCTGTACAAATACCAGAGACTGACTGAGACCTGGCCTGCTAATAGAAGCAAGCTGCTACTGTGCACTTAAGAATCATGTGATTTAAAGCTCTGCCCACTCCTTCGTATAGTGGCAGGAGAAGAACAAACTGAGTACATTGTGCACGTAAAGATTTTTCTTGCACTAACAATGTAAAGATTTCAATTGCGGCAACTGTACTTGGAGCATCAGCCCAACACCACTCCAGCTGAACTATTAATGATAAAGCGTTTCTGTGACCATACTTCATTCAGATGCCACGTGTGTTTAAAACAGAAGATTGTGGATCAACTCTTTGTTGTGAAATGATGTGATTTTATGCAATTAAGATTTTTATATTTTTTAATGTCTTGTGAACAATACACACATCGTGTACATAATTTTGTTACAAGACATAGTTTTTTATCGTCATAAATGGCAAGTGTGCTTATTTAAGGATTTAAGAATTTTGTTTTGCTTATTGCCCATATAACCCAGATTATCTGGATTTTCGATTTTCCGCATTGCCTTTGGTCCCAGTTAGTCCAGATAAATGAGGTTTTACTATAATTTGTCAACCTCCTTTTTAAATATTAAGCTGTCATTTCAGTTTACGTATGCTGTTGTGTACATACAAAAATGCCTACCATTTTTAGTGGAAGTTTGTCATACAGAAAATTAAACACTTTTGGAGTACATATGAAATTAATAATACCTGATTTATCATTTTGTTTAGGTTGACATAATAAAAAAAGAACATTGTGTGGGTGTCAGCTTTGAAGGCACTACCTTGGGTAGAAACGATCCTGTGACACTGATGTGCATATCAACATCTCAGAGAGCATTTGTTTTTGACATCCAAACAATGGGAGACACAGCATTTGAAGATGAACTGAAGAACATTCTACAGAGTAATGAAATTGAAAAAGTCATTCATGATTGCAGAATGATCTCGGACTGTTTATACCACAAACATGGTGTAACACTCAATAATGTGTTTGACACACAGGTGAGCACAGCTCTAGTTTTTTAATATAAAAGTTTGCCTCTTTGTGTGAGAAGTATGCAGCAAAATTTCTTCTATATTTTACAGGTTGCTGAGATAATGTGGGTTAAGGAAATGCAAGGACGTTATCCCAGGAATGTAAAGGGCTTGCCACAGTGTCTGGATACTTACTTAAATCTACCAGAACATCTGATTTATCGACCTAAGATTCGTGATGGTTATATAGGGGTAAGCTGTAGTATAATTTTACAATTTAAAAATTCTACAGTTAATGTTCTTTTTTATTTTCTCTGCTATTTAGTAATGGTAAGTAATGGTATTGCATTTCTTTCAAAGATTAGCATTGAAATTTCACTGGTAATAATTGTTTTGAAACTGCCTGAATCCAAAACAAAAAGCAAAATAGAGAAGGTCCATGTTTATACATGTGTATGAGAGGGATAGAGGGAGAGAACAGTGTAACTCGAAAATAGAAGTTGGATGAATGCCGTACTTGGTATTCAGGTTCAGCATCTTCTGAGAATGACATGAAGATTCTCAAGATAATTTTGCTACTTCAAATTACAATTTACATGGACAAATTTAGATATTTACACAACAAATTATGCATTTATTAATTTATTAACTAAGCAACCAGCAATCATATAGGAGATAAAGGTATTGTCAATGTATATAAACACATATAATGTGTACATAATTTAAATACAGTTTACATAAATTACAATCTTTTTAGTTTGAGCAGATATGTCATTGTCCGCTTTTAGGTTCAGCTCCAATCACATGAAACAAAGGGAAAAAGAGCATACAGTTAAAGTTTATTCATACAGGATTATGAATGTTCCTTCACAGATTAGAGCTGGTTTTGTTTTAGTAATTTGAGTATTTCTACTTCATACTTATTTGCAGGAGTTATGTTCAAATATCCTGATAAGTGATTATATTGTTTTAAGGTGATATTGTAAGGTAATAACATGAATAGAAGAATTACTTTTTACATAAATGGTATAATACTGTGGCAAATAACAGCAATTCCATCTGTTTCATCCACTGTTTGGATTGCTCTTTTGTCTTTCATGTTTAGTGATAAGTTCATGTTTCATCTGCTGTTATGAAGCAGGAGAAACCCACTGAAATTGCATTTAAACGAATCTAAATACTTGAGAAATGTTATTTGAATGCGCTTTTGGTCTTTTGTTAGTAAATGTGACATTTGCCAAGCGAAAAGCTTTCCTATACCAAAACTTTCTGTAAAATGTAGTGGACATGGCCTGTTGAGTTTTCTGCAATGTGAGCCAGCTCGCCTAACTTCAGTTGGCAATCACTGAGTGCAGCATTGTGAATTTTTGTTACAATTTCATTAGCAGTTTTGAGTTGGCCAGATACTCATCTTCTACAATTCAGCAGAAGTAAAGCCTGTGGTAACCGAGTGAGTTGGCACCATTGTAATGTATGGGGCTCGCATTTTGGAGGTTATGGGTTCGATTCCTGTGACCAGTCTTCATGACCCATGAGTTTTCAAGGATAATTACATCCCGTGAATTTCCTGTCCTTTCATTTCGCTGCAGTCATTTCTTCATCGTTCATTGTGTTGGTTCTTTCAGGGTTACAAGTGTAAGTGAAGGCATTACATGCAGCTTGGCAGGGATAATATCTGCACAGAAACTCTTTCTGTCCCTCGTCTGTGGGATCAAGTAGGGGGAAGGGGCATTGGACTGTACCGTGGGGTCCCCCTAAGATAGCCTCAGAAGGCCTACAGACTTCGAGGTGTCGTGAAACTTGGGAAACCTTAGGTACTTCTGTCAATGTCTGTACTATTGGTCTGGATCTGGCCATCTGGTGTGTTCCCTTACTTCATCCTTCCTCCCCAGGGTGCCCCCGTGGGGGCATAGATGCAATAGGCCTTGCTTTGGTGCCAAACCCCCTCCATATCTGGGGTATTCCTATTCCTACTCCTAAAGCCTGTGGTCCCATGTCATAGATTTATGGCATGTAAATGAACCTCTTAGCCTGATAAAGAGACTCCTGAGCAAAATTGTTCATACCCAGCCAAGAATGGGATGCTGAGAACCATAGGAATTCAAACAAAACTCAATTTAATTTTTTTAATTTTAAAAACCAATGGTGCAAAATGTGCATACTCATGATGTACTTTCAGGACCCACTCCACTAACTTCTTAGCAAGTTCTGCCCAATTATTTCTTTTATTTTTACCACTCATTTGTGTCAGGATTCCTTCTTGTCCAAGTCTCAACAACCAGGAAGATCCTCACTGCTACTATGCATGTTCATTGAATGCAAAACATGGTTATCCTAGACCACCTTCGGAGTATCTAGCTTATCATAAAATACTGCTGCTGTGGGCCTATCTTAATTTTCTCCTTTTCCATCTATGTTTCCTTTATGTCTTTTAACTGCAGGAATTGATGTAAAATAGTTTGTAATTTTCTTCGCCAGAGGAAACAAAAACTCATTCCAATTCACAAATGCAGCTGTCAGCTCATTAATTCTCAGATATAAATAGTAAACTTCAAGGCCTGTATAAATTCGCAGCCAATTTTGGATTGGAAATAAATATAAAACAAAAGAAATGAAAATCCATAATAGTGCTGATTCTGCTGTATGTTAGAAGGAGCAGAAATAGAAGTACAGGTGAATTTATATATCTGGGAAGTATAATCTCAGTGAATGGTAGCTCGGATGAGATGTCACTGCCAGAATAAAGAAAGCAAGAAATGCCTTTTTTTAGTTCAAATCAATTTGGAGATCGAAGCAAATTTGTTCACAGCTTAAATTAAGACTTTAACGCAAATATAAGATTAGTCTTAGTGTATGGTTGTGAAAATTGGAAGGCAATGAAGCAAATTGACAAGGAACTACAAGTCTTTGTAAATCAATACCTGAGAAATATTATGTGTATCTAATGGCCTGAGATTATACCTAACAAGGAACTTTGGAGAAGAGCAGATCAGCACAGAATTAGTAAAGAGATCAAGTTTAGGAAGTGGAAGTGGGTTGGACATGTGTTAAGGAGAGAGAATACTAAAATGACATTTGACTGGAATCGCCAGGGGCTGAGGAGGTGAAGAGTAAGACCTAGGGCAACAGCTGCACCACAGCCAGGGAGGAAGTCGAGCTGACTGCAAATAGTTGGAATGAAATTAGAGCATTGGTAAACAACAGAGTGCAATGGCATGCTTTTATCAAGGCCCTATGCTTCCCCACAGTGTAATCAGGACTACCACCACCACCACCACTGCCACCGCCACCGCCACTACCACCATACTGTCTAAACACAGAACAAGGTGCTGCTACTATCAAACACTGAATGAATTGCTCATTATTGTGCAAGTGTACAAACTGACTCTCTGACACTAATAGAGCTTTAGGCAAAGTGTTTCTCAAGTCAAAGCCTCTGTTATGGGCAAAGTCAAAAAAATCAAACACGCCTATTGTCTGTTTTGTTTCTGAGAAATATTCTTTGTTATGTACACAAGATTACACTACAGTGCATTGATAGGTCAGCTGGACTGCTCCGTGGGAACACCAGAGTGGGCGAAGTCGGGCACACCCTCCACCAGAGTTAAACATAAACAACCGGCAAGTCATGGGTATGGAACACTAACTGCTGCACTAGCTTACATTGGGCTTACCTGCATCACAATAGATGTTGAAATTTAATGACCTTCAACACAAATACATTCCCTGTATCTCCAAAAACAGCTCTGGTTTACTGCCAAAAGTTCATGTTGACCAGTTACCTGTATTTCTCAGTGACATTGTTCAGTTCTTGTAAGATGTGCGGAATTGATGTGTACAGTTCATTCTTTAATGCTCCCCATAAATAAAAATCACATGGAGTAAGGTCAGGGGAATAAGGATACCACAATCCTCAACTAATTATTCTGTCACCATAAACCCTTCAGAATTCATACATAGAATACGCAGTAGTGTGTGCTGTAGCTGAATCCTGCTGAAACCAGCCACACAATCTTTCATTCCTTGTTAGTTGCTGAAAAAAGAAGTTATTTAAAATAGAATTTACATAAACGTGTGATTGTGTTGTAAAACATGAGACTGATAATTCTGTGTGCACTCACTGCACATCAAACAATATTTGTAGCATGGTAAAGAAGTTCATAAATAGTATGGGGAGTTTTGGTAAACTTGAATAGTTTTCAGAGATATAAGGAAAGTTTTCAAATGTATAGGTCATCAATTTGAACATTATTATGATGCAAGTAAGCCTAATGTAAGTTAGTACAGTAGTTAAGTATTCCATACCCATGACTTGCTGGTTGTTTATGTTTAACTCTGGCAGAGGGCTCACCAGTCCTTCCCTGACCTGGTGCTTCTGCAGGGCAGTCTGGCCAATCTACGAACACACTGTAGTATTGTCTTTTGGATTATTATAATCCTGGTTGGATATTGAATATGTTCCATAGTTGTGGTTTAGTATTTAGCAGCATTTTATAAGCATATACAGAAAACTGGGGCAAGTATCACATTCTTCTGTAAGCATTATGTCCTTGGTTGCAAAATGTTTACATAGCAGTTACAGATCTGTATCAAATGATCTTAGGTAGTCTACCTTTCTGAAACATCACATTAAAATAGTATCTAATTATTCTATTTGTGCTTCAGGCAGACCTTGCAATCTGGCGTGAGCGCCCATTGCCATGTGAGCTGCAAATGGCTATAGTAAAGAACTCAGTGTTTCTTCTGCCTCTGAGGGAAAAACTGCTGCCAATAATGCTGTCTACCTTCTTCAGTGGAGTCAACATCTACCTGAGTGTTGTTAGGGATGCAGAAGTTGAAATTGCTCGTGACCATCTGGTAAGTTAACTTCTTAAATGTGGTTGTATATTTTAGGATTACGAACATTAAGCCCATAAATATTAAAGCATGCATTTCATAGATACTTAAAACGGCACAATTACTATGGAATATATTATTATAAAACTAAGAATACGTCATACAAACTGTTAGAGGCACAAAGGTGCAGATTTTGCATGATGGCAAATTAAAGAATGATGCATGAAAGTATGTGAAAGTTCAGCTTGCTTGATTGCTTAAAAAGATAAGATTCATATATTATCAAACAAATTATCTGCATTGTATAGCAACAGAAAATGACCATCTGTAGGGCATAAATTTGTTGGCTAATTCAAGCAAGGCTAAAAGTTACATGAGAAGCAAAGCTTTTTGTTTCAAATTGTTTCTCCCTCTGTTAATTGAAAATACAAATGCTCACCCGTTCTAATGCTGCAGGAATGCATTTATATGGAGATAAGTGGAAAAAATTAGATATTGCTTACATATAGCGCTGCCAAAATAAGCAAGCCACTTGAAGCACACAAATGCTTGTAGCGGTTGTTAGCACATGACCTCAGTTAACGCTCTATTGATTCCTGAGTGAAGCACTCTGAGGAAGAAAAGCAAATAAATCTACAACTTTTTAACATTATTACTGTTTAAAATCTGTTCACAATTATGATTAATGTTTCTCTTGTAGCATATTATACTTAAAAGTTTTATTTGAGAATAAGAAAAGCCCTATTGATTAAGAATTGATTCTTTTTAAATTGTGAACATGAAGAGAATATGCAACAGCCAGTAAGGAATATGGTGGCTAACTTGTGAGTTGCAATATCATGACTGTGTAAAAAATGAATGTTGAGAGTTAGAAAACACATGCTAAGGCAGAACTGTTAAAAAGTGGTGAAAAAAAAATTTTGCCAGCGTAGGGAAGTGGCAACCCCATCGTCCAGTGAGAAACCACTGCAAACAGCCTCCCAAGTATTGGTGGGAAAACCAAAACCTTTCTGGGTTGGGAGGAAATGTCCAATCCCTACCTCAAGAACTGAGGATCTACTCGAGTACCCTGTGGATAAAATAGGGACCTTAAGCATTGGGCTAATCCCTCACCTTAAGTAAAGTCGGATTCAAAAGGAAAATGTGAGCCTCGGTATCCCTGATGCCACAATTGTGATAGAACATGGAAGTTGAAGAAGAGGGTAAGATACGATGGTTTATTGTCACATATGCTTATAATTTGTGAATAAACATACGAATCTGTATTGGAACTTCAAAAAAGCAGATTGGAACAAATATAAAACTGAACTGGAACATAAATTTAAAGAACAAACAAACTCACAGCTACATGACCAACCAGATCATTTCAACTAAAATTTCTGTAAAGTCATCCTAGAAACATGCAAAAAAAAACATATTCCTCGGGGAAGAATTAAAAATTTCAAACCCTTTTGGAACCCCCAGTTAGAAGAACTGAAAAAGCAAAGGGATATAGCTAGAAATACAGCTGAACAAACAAAAAACATATCAGATACACAGTATGGCGGAAGAAATGTGCCTCACTAAAAAAAGAAATTAATAGTGCTAAAAAGAATTACTTTAATAATTTCTTAGAAAAAATGGATTATAGGACAGATGGTAACAAAGCTCATAAGTTCATAAAAAATGTCAAGGGTAGGAAAGAAAACAACAGCACACCTATCATACACAACAATAAAATATTAACACATGATGCAGCCATAACCGAAACATTCAATAAATATTATGCTAATTCACATAAAGTAACAAGAAATAATAAAAAGGAACATAAAGAATTTAAGAAAGATTTGAAACAAGAAAGAGAATGTGATCCTAACACTCAGTGCAATATCTTTTTTCAAAATTTTAATATGCAAGAACTGAACATTGCAATAAATAATCTAAAAAACAAAAAGTCTCCTGGACCTGATCACATACATCCAGAGTTCATAGAAAACCTTGGAAAAACAGCAAAACAACAACTACTGAAACTCTACAATCTATTCTGGAAAACCACTGTATCTCCTGAATGGTGAAAGGCAATAACTGTCCCACTTTTGAAGAAAGACAAAACAGCGTCAGAAATAAAAAATTATAGACCAATAGCTCTTACTAGCATAATAGCAAAAGTGATGGAAAGAATGGTGTCAAACAGGTTAAATTGGTTTCTAGAATCAAAATATTTAATTTCCCCATGTCAAGCTGGGTTTAGAGAGTTCCACTCTACAAATGAACAAGTGTTACTTCTCAGTCAAGAAATCAAAGACTCCTTCAATAGAAAAGAAGATAATTTATCAGTTTTTATTGATTTCCAAAGTGCATATGATTCTATATGCAGAACAAAACTACTAAAGAAAGTAAAAAAAATAGGGATACAAGGTTCAATGTTTTCATGGCTATGTCATTTCCTAACACAACGCTTTATTGCAACCAGATATGGAAGAAATATATCTAAATACAAACAAGTACACCGTGGCTTACCACAAGGCGCAGTGCTCAGCACAACACTTTTTAATATATTTATTAACGATCTGCCACAACAAATACAAAAATTAAGTGTGAAGTGTGCACTATTTGCTGATGACTTAGTAATGTGGACTTCAAAACCAATCAGCAATAGTACAGAACTAGAAAAAACCATGCAACAATCCTTAACCAACTTACAAAGGTGGACCAAAGAAAATTTAATGACTGTTAATACAACAAAATCAAACTACCAAATCTTTTCACTAAGAAAAAAGCCACTAAAAATAAAACTAAATTTTGAGGGTCAACAATTACGAGAAACAAAGTATTTAGGAGTTACATTTGATACCAAACTTACATGGACCAAACAAATAGAAAATGTAATACAAAGAGCAGAGAGGCGCCTTTCACTGTTAAAACGTCTAACAGGAACGAAGTGGGGATGTTCCAGAGCAACTCTTAACAAAACATACAATGTATACATAAAGCCATTATTTACTTACTGCAGCAAAGTTCTTGTAACAGCAAACACAAAAAAGATTCAAATCTTTCAAAACCAAAGTCTGCGATTAATTACAGGTGCTATCAAAACCACACCAATAGCAGCTATGGAAATAGTAACCAACCAATACCCCATTGAATATGAAATAGAAAAAGCGGCTCTTATTCAACATGAAAAGTTGATCAGACTCCCATTCAATACATGGCACAAGAGAAATTTTACACATACACTAAAGACTCAGGAGAGCTTTCTTTCCAAAATTCAAGACATCAAGAAGAATGTATACCTTCCTAATTCAAAGGAAAACTTCATCTCTAAAGTCAATCCGACACAAACATTAGACATCACATATTATTTACACCTGACAGAAGAAGTTAAGAAAAGTGATACTCCAACTAGTGTTCTAAAATTATTGGCATTAGAGACAATCCATACTAGATTTCCAGAACACGAATGGCTCCATATTTATACTGATGGATCATTTATATCAAACCAAGATGGAGCAGGTGCTGGAGTCACATGTCACCTCTTTTCCTATTACAAATCTTTAAGTTATGGAACTACTAACTTTGATGGAGAAATTGAAGCAATTCGAATGGCCCTACAAAATCTTTTGTACAGAATTTCACATTTTCAGCAAGCAGTTATTCTCTCAGATTCCAGGGCAGCAATTATAGCAATTACTTCCAAGTTGAGTATCCTCGAAAAATGGCAGTTGTAGCCTTCAGGTTGATAACGGGACATGATTGTCTGGCAAAACATTTAAACAGAATTGGGATATATTCTTCACCACTCTGTCCTCTATGTGATCTGCAAGAGGAAATGGATCGAGACCACCTTCAAATATGCCCGGCCACTTCTAGTGCCCCATCCATCAGTGAAAAATATTGGAGAACAAGAGGATTAATGACTTCATTGTCAGAAATCCAGCATTAGCAAACAACAACAAATAATTTGTGAGCAGAAGCTCAGTAAACTGGTGACTCGTCAAGAAGTATTAACAATACATAAACTTTTCATAAACAAAATTAGAACAAAGTGTATAATATATATGTCCATGTGTACAATATATACTTTCCTTAGATAACAAGTTAATATATTATATAAAAAAACTATAAAATTTTCCCAAGGTAAGTTACAAAAAGGCATTATGAGAACTAAGGCTCTAGCTCATCATTCATATATTCCTCTAGTAGCCCTTGTCAATACACTTTTTATGTTTTGCTAAACTATTTTGTGTCTTTAGTTGCTCAGATATTGCTGGGCAATTTATTGTAGACTTATATTCCAGCATATTTCTCATACAGTGCCAACCTATGCATGGTAGATTTCAGCTTGTTTTTAGTTCTTGTTCTGTAACAGTAATGATTTTATGAATTATATTGTGTTCCATAGTTTGTATGTGTATATTTATTTAATTTGTATAGATATTGTGATGGTAGTTAGGACTTTCAGGTTATTACCTAAGTATACAATCCCAATATGGCTGTTATAGTAGATGAGCAACTTCTTGCATTCAGGTAATCTGCCCTTTCGGTTGGCATCTGTCAAGTAAACTAGGAAAATATGTCATCGAGTCTTGGCTACTTTGTGACAATGAAGCAAGTTATGCATGGAATACCCAGCCACATACTGGGGAATGATCAGGTAGTGCCCCTAAAAAGAATCAAGGCCTAAAGATTGTGATTGATTTGTCAAACAGCTTGAAAGGACATAACATTGCTTGGGATAACTTTCTCACCTTCTATAAGCTAGGGCAAATGCCGATGGAAAGAAATATCACGAAAAAACAAGCCTTCCATTCCACCAAAAATATTACAGACCAAGGTGATTGCTAGTTCCACATCAGCATTTGCTTTCATAAAGGATACAACACTTTTATACATATCGTGAAGAAAAACAAGTATGTTATTCTGCAAAACTCTCTGCCTCATGATGCAAAAGTCACTAAATGTATCAAAAGATAACCTCAAATTATTTTAGATCACAATGCTACAAAAGAAGCTGTAGACACTGCACAAGATGGTGGTGGATTAAACAGTAAAGGGGAAGAGAAAAGCATGGTCTATAGTTCTGTTCTTAAATATCATTGACATGTCACGTATAACTTAAGGTAACTTTCAGTGGAAAGCAAACATGCTGCAGTGAAGAAGACTCTTCTAAGGAATTCTTGACAAGCAGCGTAAAAATAAATATGTATGACGACATCCTCCAAGAGAAATTGCTGCAAGAGAAGCTGTAGAAGAGCACCATTTGACTATTCGAAATGTTTAGTGCTTCCAGGCTTGTAGGCCATGGTCTAGAAGGCATGGTAGATACCAAGGCCTATAAGCCCGGAAGAACTAAACATTTTGAATAGTCAAAACACCGGCCGTAAAAGCCTAAATACATATAGCACCATTTGAATTTGTACACTCCACATTGCAAGAAAATGATCCTAGCATTAGGAAGAGAGACAGGTGTCATTTACACATATGGAAAAACTGATAACAAAAAGCTCAATGAAGTGTGCTATGTATAAAAAATGTGATGTGTTACACTCACATGACTCTACTCTATACTAACCATTCTTACAAACTTTTATTCTTCTATCTTCTTTGTGTTAGTTGAGATAAACATTTGAAGAAATTATTTTTTTCCTTGTTTTCTTGCACATGCAACAGAAATATGGGAATAAAGTAGGCTTTGAGCGATTGTCAAATCTTTTAAAGCTTTCAAATTCCGTTCTCTTTGCACACTTAACATATAAAAAAATGAATAGCAATGTTCCATTTGACAGAAGTATAAATTCTCCAAAACTTACAGAAATAGCAAGGAATATCTCTGAAATAGTTTACTCTAAAAAAAATGTATTAGACATAAATTGTGTGTTTTAGCAACATCTACATTTTTTGTATAGTAAGATTTGTTGTATCTCTTATGGTTTACCAGTCATGCAGATATCATCCAGAGTAAATAGGGCTTCATGGGCTACAGCCAGAAAATACAAGACATACATTTGATTTGTCATAAAAATATCTCAAACATATGGCATTTTAATCAAAATCGTCAAAGCCATTTTCAAGATAATCAAAATTTTCAAAAAATTTTCCATGTAAAGGGTAGTTTAGGGTAGAGTAATTTTCTTCAAAATCTTCGTGTTGCATCCTTGAAAGACATTAAACTTATATACCAACATTGGTTGGTATAATAATAATAATAATAATAATAATAATAACAATAATAATAATAATAATAATAAATAAATAATAATAATAAATAATAACAATCACAACAATAACAACAGTAACAGTAGTAATAGTAATAATAATAATAATGATGATACTCTTAGTAATAATAATTCTATAAGATATTTAACCTGTGATCTTTATGATATAACATTTCAAGGTCCCTAGTAAAACTTTTAAGCAAAGAAGGCATCTAATGTTTTTCCCTTGAGGCGTAATAAAAGATTGTTCTTCCCATTCTTGTTTATAGACATATACACTGGTTTAGATACTGTCACTATACTCTGTTGTAGTAATGCTCAGTCTGTCCCTCTCAACCTTACTATGTTGACCTTCCTCCCCTAAAGTTATAGGGGCTGTAATTGTGACAGTCAGCTTGCAGATCACTGCTCTAGCTTAATGTCAAGAGGTACCCATTAGAGTTTCTGCATTTGTTCCCTAGCACCCTGTATACTTTTATATGCAGAAAGTAAATATTTCAATTTCTATTTGCCTAATTTTCTTTGCCCCATTGCATTAATAAAATATGTTTGTATCCACACAGGCAAAACACATATATGTTCCGAGGGAATTACTTGCCCTTGAAGATGATGATGACGCACAAGAACAAACGGAAGAAATGGCTTGTAAGATTTTAAGCTAATCCAACAACTAGGTATGTTGCTGAACATACATAATTTATGACAACTACTCCAGGGAAAGCATTCAGCCATATATCCAGAGAGGTGTTGCAATTATAATCTCCTTGTCTATATTACTTTGTTTGGCTTGATTTTAAAATGTAGGATTGACATTCTTTTGGCAGTAAATGTAAAAGTGTTCTCCAAATTGTTCTGACCAGAAATAGGTGCCTCCTTAGAACAAACTCTCACATATTCCAATAAAATGGAAAATGAAAGGAGGATTCCTAGTTTTAAGGTCAAGAAGAGGCACGGATGCATTTAGCTGTGCATTTAAATGTGATACCAGATAAATTGTAATAACCAGATAAATAATTTCCTATTTGTTCAAATAGTGATAGTCATAATATCAGGAAATCAAAAATGTTATTTGTTAATTGCATTATACCTAGAATTTGATAATACTGTAGTATTTCTGAACTCATAATAATGAAGACATAAATTGTAGGTTAACAAACTTAATAATTGAACTTTTTACTGTTTCAATTCCTTGAGTATCATTACTAAAATGACTGAAGTTTTAGCACATATTGATAAAATGTAAATGCTTATGTAGGATATGTAGTGGTTTTTACGAGAGGTTCTTTAACAATGTAGTGATGTAGCAATTAGTCATCTTCAGGGTGCTATTATTTTTATTTACAATAAGTATTCAAATTTTCTTCTACTTCAACTTTATTGCCATTAATTTGCAACACTTGAAATTATTATCTTCACTCTTTTACAAGAAGTAATACTTTTAGGTCCCGAAGCTATTGTGTTCAGGAACTTCATGGTTTCGTATGAGTTAAATCCTCACTTCTTTTTTCGTAAATATTTTAGGATATTTACGATATTTGCACATATTGAATATTTAAGTGCGGTATTCAATCAGACATCCTTCGGTGATATAATCCAACAAACTAACTTATTCCACAGTATGAATATGTGACCGTTTTTAGCGATGCATATATCACTAGTAATGTTTCATTACCTCTGTATAGGGGTGATTGTTTATTTCCCTAGGTATGGGCATTGCAACCATGATTGATTGGCTGTTCATCTATTCGACTGTGATGCGTCGATCATGTGGTCATGATTAACCTCGAACATATTTCCTTTCGACTTACAATAAGTTCAGTACATAGATTAAGAAATACAATTTTGATAATTACAGTATGTATACAATATTTACATGTGTTATGTCTAAACAACTTGGCATATTCAATATTGGCATTAATCTTTCTCCGATGCATTTCAACACACAATTTCTGCCACATACACATCAATTTGAAATTCATGGACACACAGAAGCCATTATACCTGACACATCACTGATAATATGCAATGCTATTGTACGATGGATGCTAGAAATATCTCTGATCACAATATTAAAAGCTCCTGATGATCTCGAAATTAAAATTATTAATGGATAAAATAGGGTAATTAAGGTTTCTAGGAAACTCTAACCTCTCGATAATTTAACCATTTAAAGCCTCCGCAGGCCGAGAACTGCTAACCAATATCCAACACCGGGCATTTAAATTGTTGTTGTTAGCTAATGCTAGATTGCTGACAATGAAGTCATTAATCCTCCTGCTCTCCAATATTTTTCACTGATGATATTGAAGAGAGCAATAGCAGTAATACTAACCGCTTTTTAGAGAGCACCATATTTTTATGTTTTGGCGGTTAAATGCACTAAAAGTGCTTCGTAAATACACAGCTGTATTTTCCGTAAATATTAAGTTATTTTAATGAAACAAAAACTGGTATAAAACTCGTTATACACAGTATACATGTGTGTCATCAGCAAAGTAGAGTTGCTTTAACAAATCGTTGAAATGGCACTATTTTGTTTCACTGTGGTGAAAAGTTAATTTTCCTCTGCCAAACGCATCCAATATAAGCTCTCTGAAAGAAACACTAGTCGACCCATTGTATGTGTGGCTTTTGCATCAGCAAAACAAAGCATAGTGTGAAACAAAGCACTAGTGTATGCATGGTCTGTGAGTCATCAGAATAAAGCATGTTTGCAACTTTTCCTTACGCGTAATTTGTAACTTGGATAGCAGGCTCCGTTTCTTTCTTTCTTGAAATACATACATATACTTCCCTGCTTGTAGCTGAAGTGAGAAGTGGTATAAAAAGGTATTTTTGCACCAATTGGATATAACCATATACAACTGTTTGGTAATTTGGAGAGCTCTAAACCCACACAAGACAATGACCTACCTGGACTTCTGACTATCAATAGCTCACAGCCTAATTGAACAATACTACGTTGAGGTAGAAAATCCAAAAGAATAGCGCCAAAAGCAAAGAAGTCCCGCCCATCTCAAAAGTGTTTCGTGTGCCGCAGGAAGGGAATTCGCGATGTGGAGATGTGCCCTTGTGTATTTGTCCCTGTTTTGAGGCATATCACTGCAGAACAAACATATTAAGGTAAGCCAGTAAAGTATATAGGCTTTACTTAAATGTTTTATAAAGGAAAAATTAAAATAAGTTGAGTTAGATAAGGGATAAACAAGAGTTAAATGCACAAACACACAGGACGTGTATACACGCCCATAATGCTCATCCGTCATTTTAAATGGACGTGATTTCACGTCCATAGCGGTCAAAAGGCTAATTTATTAGCTATCACATTGTATCCTCTGCTAGCTGGAATCATTCTTCAAAATTCCTGTCTTTTAGAGGATTCCTCTTTCCACAGTGATCTGGGGCCCTAATGACCTAGCTGTCGATAGACCCTTAAACCCTGCTCACTCACTCCACAATGATCTGATTTTGATGTTGGTCCCAATTTTAGTAATATACGAGAGGTGTCACAGAAGTACCCAACCTGATGTGTAGATAGTGGTTGTTTCAGACCAATAACTGGTAGAAAAAGCCAACTTTGTAAAACTTAAATTTGAAGTTTACGATGCTACATTCTTTAGTGCTTGGCAGCTATCAGTAATGAATGCTCTCAGCAAGCTTGTAAACATGAATAAAACAATACTTTCATCTCAAAGTTCTTAGTTTAACTAATATTAAAGCTGAGTTACATATTTTAAATCCTGCATAATATTTCAATGAGAAGTAAAAATGTTGGCAAATTACGTCATTTGGGACTCCATTGCAAATTTTTATTTTACATATTTTGCACATTTCTACATATTTTAACGTGACTCAGGGGTCTCCGTCTAGGGGATATGTGAATGGCGACCACAAGGTACCCAAGCTGAGCAGAACATTACTTCCACTAACTGGTGTTTTGCTCCTCACTGTAACTTTTCTATCTGACCTTACCTTGGTCATCTCTTGTTCTCTTCTGACCCCGATGCTATTAGGGTTCCCGAGGGCTAGGGAGTCTTATTTTTCCAACCTCTCCATTTCTCTAATTTCTCTATAAAATCTTAACCCCTAACATGCTGACCTGTCATGGCATGTAATACATCCTCTGATTGGTGATCAGAGGATATGGTCGGTGAATTTATTTTGATAACTCTCCCGGTCAGGTCGGTGAGACCCGTAAACCAACGACAGGTGTGGTCCTCCAGACATTCTGGGGGTTGTGAGAGAGCGATGTGACCGCCAAAACATAAAAATATGGTGCTCTCTAAAAAGTGGTTACTATTACAGCTATTGCTCTCTTCAGTATCATCAGTGACAAATATTGGAGAGCAAGAGGATTAATGGCTTTATTGTCAGAAATCCAGCATTAGCTAACAAAAACAACAACATTCCAGATGTTGCCTACTTTGTATGTATTTGAGAGAAAATACATAAAATTAATGTAAAATTGTTCCTCAAATATGTTATGGTAGTTTTTAAGATTATAATTAGTAATGTTTTTTATCTTCATCTAGCATATTTCCCACAAACTAATCACAAAATTTACTATGTGATTTTTTTGCATGGTAGTAAGTGTGCCACAAAATGAAGAATGGCTACCATTACATACATACATACGTACGTACATACGTACATACGTACATACCTACATACGTACATACCTACATACGTACATACCTGCATACGTACATACCTGCATACGTGCATACGTACATACATATGTACATACGTTAATGCAGTTTCTGAGGTGGTAAGTTTAATATTATCGGGTAACTTGTTATATAAGGTAATTCCAGAGTGTCTTACACTTTTGCTGAATAGTGAAGTATTATGTGTAACCGTGCTCAGTTTATGCCTATTTCTAGTGAGATAATTATGTTTTTCAGAATTTGTGTGAAAATAAACCAAGTGTTTTCTAACAAACATCAGGACTTCTAGTTTATATAGACAAGAAAGTGGCAATATATGGAGTGATTTGAATAAATTGATACCAGAATCCCTTTGTTTCTTTCCCATTATTATTCTGATTACTCGTTTTTGAATTTTAAAAATTATATTTTCTTTATCACAGTTACCCCAAAAAATCACTCCAAATTTTAGTAAGCTATTGAAATGAGCAAAGTATAGATTCCTCAAAGTGTTCAAATTTGCAATATTTTTTATAATTCTGAACATAAAACAAAGCTGGCGTAGCTTAGATGCCAGTTTTTCAACATGCATGTTCCATTTCAGGTGCTCATCAATCCATTCAAATTTGCAAATTTTCGTTCAAATTTGCAATATTTTTTATAGTTCTGAACATAAAACAAAGCTGGCGTAGCTTAGATGCCAGTTTTTCAACATGCGTGTTCCATTTCAGGTGCTCGTCAATCCATACACCCAAGAATTTAGTAGTAGGTTTATAATGCACCAATTCATTATCTAATTTTATTTGTGACTTATATACATTAGTATTCTGAATGTGGCTGAAGGAAATGACTACAGATTTATTCTTATTTATTATTAACCTGTTTTGTACAAACCATTCTTGCATTCTTTGGTCTAAGCTCAGTATACCAGACTTAACATCATTGTCATTTTCCATTACATCTATGGATGTGTCATCCGCAAACAGTACAACCTTATTTGGATGTGGATGATTTGCTAAGTCATTTATGTATAGCAAAAATAAGAAAGGTCCCAGTACTAAACCTTGAGGGACTCCACAAGTTACATGTTTTTTTTTCCAATCTATGCACTTCAGATGTAAGATTATGGCAGTTTATTTCCACTATTTCAACTAATTGTTCACTTTGATTTAAATATGAACTAAACCAACTATTTGCTATGCCTCTTATACCAAAGCATTCTAGTTTTTCCAACATTATTTCATGATCAACTAGATCAAACGCTTTAGTAAGGTCTAAAAATATTCCTATATTATGTTCTTTCTTATCTAATGAACTATACATACTCTCTAAAAAATTAAATATAGCTGTTTCAGTAGATTTGCCCTTTGTAAAGTCATTTTGCGCTAAAGATAACATGTTATACTTTTGAATAAATTTTTAACATCTATTATACATGGCCTTTTCTAATATTTTTGAGATGGAAGATAAGACTGCTGTTGGCCTAAGTTCTCAGTTCTATTCTTGTTACCCGTTTTAAAAAGGGATAGTATTTTTGCTACCATATATACCTACTATCCATTTCACTTCACACTTTGAGGCATTATCTATTGGCCTAGATAGTACAAGATCGTTGACCTTGCAGAAAGCTTCTGGTACACCATTCATTATCACATTGCACCATGTTCTCTGTGTCTCACCTACTTAACTCACCTAACCTGAAAACATACTACTCTTTATAAGTAAAATTATAAGCTCGCAAATGAAGCAAATATTGATGTAATATTGCTCATTACACTGTCCTCAATTACCAGTAAAATTATTTGCACTTTACCCTTAAAATCCATACATACTTTGATAACTCATGAAAATTATTAACCTTAACCACCGTTAACCACAAGTTTTCATTAATTACATATGTATATCTGTTTCTAAATGCAGTATGAACTAAAATTTCATATTCTAACAATTCTACCTACACCTTTGTGTCAGTTGAGAAAAGCATTTGTACAAATTATCTTATTGCTTATTTCCTTGTAGGTACATTGGGAATATTGGAATACAGTAGGCTGTGGGCGATAGTCAAATCTTTGAAAGCTTTGAGATCCTGTTCTCTTTGCACACTTAACATATAAAAATATGAACAACGTTCCATTTCAAGAAAGTTTCAAGTTTTCCGAATCTGACACAGTTAACAAGGAATATCTCCAAAATGATTCACTGTACAAAAAAATTTATTGAGACATAAATTGTGTGTTTTAGTGAGATCTACATTTTTTTTTTGTGGCCTCAGGGGTCTCCGTCTAGGGGATACGTGAATAGCGACCACAAGGTACCCAAGCTGAGCAGAACATTACTTCCACTTACTGGTGTTTTGCTCCTCACTGTAACTTTTCTATCTGACCTTACCTTGGTCATCTCTTGTTCTCTTCTGACCCCGATGCTATTAGGGTTCCTGAGGGCTAGGGAGTCTTTATTTTTCCAACCTCTCCATTTCTCTAATTTCTCTATGAAATCTTAACCCCAACATGCTGACCTGTCATGGCATGTAATACGTCCTCTGATTGGTAATCAGAGGATATGGTCGGTGAATTTATTTTGATAATTCTCCCGGTCAGGTCGGTGAGACCCGTAAACCAACGACAGGTGTGGTCCTCCAGACATTCTGGGGGTTGTGAGAGAGCGATGTGACCGCCAAAACATAAAAATATGGTGCTCTCTAAAAAACGGTTACTATTACTGCTATTGCTCTCTTCAATATCATTGTGAAAAATATTGGAGAGCAGGAGGATTAATGACTTCATTGTCAGAAATCCAGCATTAGCTAACAACAACATTTTTTTTGTATATTAAGAGTTTGTCTTTATGCTTTACGAGTTATTCAAAAGTCATTCTGAGTAAACAGGACTACATAGGCTATAGCCAGAATATACATTTCATTTGCCATACAAATATCTTAAACATAGGACATTTTAGTCAAAATTGTTAGTCACTTTCAAGAAAATCAAAATTTTCCATGTAAAGGGTAGTTTAGGGTGGGGCTATTTTCTTCA
The DNA here is from genome assembly GCA_030765045.1 of Tenodera sinensis. Classification (NCBI taxonomy): domain Eukaryota; kingdom Metazoa; phylum Arthropoda; class Insecta; order Mantodea; family Mantidae; genus Tenodera; species Tenodera sinensis. Next base: position 294,219,153 of record CM060962.1, on the reverse strand, counting down.
AAATCTTTGTGTTGCAACTGTGAAAGACATTAAACTTAAATATCAACTTTGGTTTTTTAACCAACTTCGTTTTTGACTTATGCTGTGCAGAGACTGACACACACACAAACACGCGCAGGCGCACGCACGCACGCACACACACACACACACACACACACACACACACACACACACACACACACACTTCTAAAAATGCTTTTTTTGATTCAGAGGGTCTCAAAACATATACTTCCAGTGAAATCTCGACATTGAATTTTTGGGTGGAATACATACTTCCTTCTACCTATCAGTAGAGAAAGTAAAAAGAGGAATCCTGTCATGAGTGCGAAATGTTTTTAAGTCCTACATGGCACAATGCCTTGTTTGCACCTATCAGCAAAGTTGTGTAGCTGCTGCAGCAACTTGTTTTATGATATTACTTTACCCAATCATGTCATATTTAAATGCCTTGGCAACTAACCAAGGAATTACATTTAAATCCCTTAGCTGTGAGGGTGGCAACAGTTTGTTTGAAAAATCATTTAAAATCAGCCATTAGGTATTTTCTGTTGAACATTTGTATGCACAATATTACAAGCATAAACTCACCAATACTCATGTTCTAATACTGCTATTTTGTGTGAAAAGACAGAAAATCAATTTGAATTTCTCCCTACTCATTATTTTACAAAAAATTGGATTCTCAAAGCATCGGTTTTTGCTTCAGTGGAATTGAATGCACACACAGTTTTCGCGCTTGGGACATCAAAATAACTAAAGCAATATAAGCCCTGATTTCATTTTTCGTCGTCTTTTAACACTTCTCTCTCAGGATTCTTCAACTACCTCATTGCATAAGCATTCGTTTCGTCACATATTTTTCCAAAGGTTCCATGTATTCTGAACAAATTGAAAGTGCACACGGCATTTCTGATGCATGCTTATTCAATAAGTCTTTATAAATCCCACTATTTGCAGTAAAAGTGTAGAGAATGGGGTTTTTGTCAGGTTTAGTCCAATTCCAGTCACACTCACTTTTCTGCGTCGTAGTGCAAAAGCATTTCAAAGGGCCTGGCGCTCCATCATTGACTTCATAATTATTTTCTTTACTGCTTTCTGCACTAGATTCATTATCACTGTCACCACTTCCAGTATCTCTCTAATGTACTTTGCATTGGGTTTCTCAAACCCCACTCGTCATCCACATAAATTTTTTTCACAGTCATTATGTTTACTGAGGCAAGTGAAGTAATGCTAAGATAAAATTGTTCTTCCTTGGTTGAAACAGTTGGTTACATCATACTAATCAGAATTACAAACACCATATGTTAGCATTTCATTCTGGATGTATACAAATGACATCTATGAGAAGATGATGTGAATGGGTTAACATGCTACAGTAACACCTTGTTTATCTGGCTCTCATTTGTAGATATTTTTTTTAAAAATTTAATGCTCATATTAGCTAATAAGTTTAACTATGATAGCAAGAAGCAACTATAAGTATGCCAAATATTCACTTTTTAGTTTGATTCTGTGTACAGTTCCTGCATTAATTATACAATAAATTATGGTAATGCATACTGTACTGTACCTGTTGAGTTTAAGAAAGATTTAATAGTGAGCCACACGGTGCTGACGAAGTATGTTTCACCAGCTATAAATAGCACCGGAAGAAATCGTTGACCTTGATCCCTACCCGTCACTACGTCTCCTTCAATCTCCTCAGTTTTACTACTGTTTTCAAACGGCACGTGCTATTAAGTTTACCGTGTGTGTTTCAACCGGATTGTTTTTGTGTCTTATCAAAGTATTTGGGAGTGTAATTCAGTGTACAGGTTCAAAATGACATCAAAGCAAAAGAAGGTTGTGTTTTCAATAGATAAAAGTTTGGATGCTATTAATTGAGTTGATAAAGCAGAAACATTGAAGAAAATAGCTGCTGAATTGGGCGTTGCTGTGCACCAGCTGACAAACATTATGGCATACTTGGAACGTCAGTCCGATACCACTCCAGCTGAACTATTAATGATAGAGCGTTTGGGTGACCGTACTTTGCTCAAATGCCACACGTTTAAAACAGAAGACTGTGGATTAATTCTTTGCTAAGAAATTATGTGATTTTGTGATTAAGATTTTCATATTTTTTAATGTCTACAAGACAGTTGTTTATCGTCATAAACACCAAGTCTGCTTATTTAAGGATTTAAGAATTTTGTTTTGCTTATTACCCATATAATGTGGATTATATGAATTTTCGATTTTTCTGGATTGCCTTTGGTCCCAGTTAGTCTGGATAAACAAAGTTTTACTGTACTCTACTGTCTTCTCTGTGCCAAAGTGTTGGGTACTTCTGTGGTAATGACTGCAGGTTCACTTGGCACATAGCTAAGCCCCTTTTTTCCCCACTTTGATTAATAATGTTTAATCAATACGTAGCAGTTACTTATTTTCCATATACTGCATTTCATGCACAACATTCAATAAAATTGATAATAGAATAGTTACTATAATGCTTCTTTTAGAATTTATTCTACCTAACTGCAATATACTGCCCAGAAAGCTTGTGATGTGCAGAAGGGTGTGCAAACACATCAAGCGAAAGAGGTTCTGTTTCAGTGAATCGTACTGTGTTTGACAGTGCACACAGACATAGGCACAAGCAAATCTCTCCTTGTATTAGCTAGTGTAGCAGGTTGTTCTATGTGTGAAGCTGCATCTACAGCTTAAAGGTGGCTGTGAGACAATCCAGGGAAGGCATTGAATGCCATCGTCCTGGCTCAGGAGGAAGATGTGTCCACTCCTGCAACGGATGCAGCTTTAATTGCAGTAGCAGAGAGGAATTCTTTCCAAACTGCTTCTGAAGGCACATTCACAGTTTCCTGGATCAGCTCAAACACCTCTGGACATGTAATCAATGTAGGATTTCTTGCATGAATGGCAGATAAAAAGCAACATCTGAAAATGATTACAGAGTGTTCCACCTTGCTTTTACAGAGAAAAATGCCAACTGCAATTGGAACAAGATGTTCTCAGATGAGGTGACATATAACAAAAAGGTCTACCATCCAAAGGTATCCTGATATGATGCAAAATATGTGGGTTTACAATTTCATCATTTACGCATATGTATATCTTGGGGATGGTATCAAGGGATGGTCTTGGTGTGTTGTGGAAGTGTGACAATGCACTAAACAGTGCAATACATGATACTACTTCACAATATATTGATTTCCTCTCTGAGGATGAAATATGCTGATTGAACTGTTGAAATCAGACATGATAGACTGGCCCTCTGTTTACCACATTGAGCCCTTTTGAAAACGTGTGTGTTGGGCTAAAAGGGAGTTTGCTCAAATTTTCCAGTAGATGTGCGAAGGACAAAAGATGGCTTCTGGGCACAAATTCAAGGGGCCTGGGATGTTGTAGCCTCTGATCCATGTTACTGCAGGGGTTAATTTTGTTTATGCTTAGAAAATTGAGGATAGTTATATGCACTGAGGGGTTCATGCACCTGATATTAATGTTGTTTATTTTTTGTGTTTTATTTTTAGGAGTTACCTAATAGTTTATTTTTATTTATTTCTTTAGTCATTTAAAGTGAGCATTTTGGTATAATTATGTTTTTGTGTGTAGAGATATGCCTAAACCTTCAAAGGCTAAAGTTATACCTATTAATGAAATATTATGCTCTACACATCCAGCCATAAAATTAACAACATAAACAATAGCTAAGGTGATATTTAAATTGAGGATTTTTTGAGTGAAAGCAGTGCCTTAACCTCTCTTCTACTGTAATGGTGTACAGTGTTTTGTTTTGAGGAGCTTATAAGGTGACAATTGTATTTATGGCACAAACCATTCAATAGTTTCTGTATGTACGTTGTGAACACAGTTGTTATAAAGGTACAAACTGAGCAGGATGGCACAGGTGGTAATGTTTGCGGGCCGCGTTCAGGAGGTTGCGGGTTCAATCCCCGTGGCCGACCTTCCTGAACAATGTTTTTTTCTTTTTCGGAGGTTTCCGCAAATGCTGGGAAGGATTTCCATATTCTCCAAATTCCCTGTCCCTCCATTTTGCTACATTAATCATTTCATTTCACTTCACACTTCATCCTGTATAGGTTCCTTTCAAGGTTGGAAGTGTCGAAGAGAATCATGGCAGCACTATGGCAGGGGGAAAAGAATGCTCTATGGAAATCTTGTCCCCCAGATTGGACAGCGAGTGTACTGATTTCTGGGCCCCTCATGGGATGGTACAAGCCCAAGTGGGGAAGGGGAGCCAGTTTCTGTGTCCCAAACCCCCCTTGGGAGCACGAACCCAAAAGGGTGGGAGAGGAACTGGGCCAAGCAGCCTCCACTGGGGTACTTCTAACTGGGAAAATGTAGGGACCCTGCCACCTGCTCTTTCATGCCAACATTCCAGCTGCCCTTAGGATCCATTCGTCTCATCCAACCTCCCGGGCGGTGCTCCATCAGGGACATAGGCACAAAAGATCGCCTTTCAGTCAAGGTGCTAAATTCCCCTCCGCAAGTTGTTATAGTCATAAAGGTACAAGTAGCCTCTGATTGTCGCATTGAATCTAGGGGTGACACATTTTTCTGTTCACAGTAGTGCAATAAAATGTTATGGAACTACTTCAGCAAAAGTTTATTTCACTTAAGATGAAGTGGCAAGCTTTCTTTGGAATAGTATGTAGCAGCTATATAATAATTAATTATAGTAGGCAGAGAAAATCATGCAAGTGAAACACATCAGTTATTTTTAGTGGGAACTCCAATTTTTGTAACAGATTTTGTTTTTAATCAATGAAAGCAAACAGCTTTTGTCTAAAGCATTTTTATTCAACTAACCATTATTTTATAGAATATTTAGCAGGTTTGAAAAACATGACTTAACATTAACACATAGAAAGACTAACTTAGATGTCACTGGTTTGAATTAAGCAAAATGCAAACACAGTTTAAATATGGGCATTAGGTTTCATTTCAAATTATTTAAATAGTTCATAAACTACTGGTTTATTTAATAAGCAATTCCAGACAAAGTTGCTTGCTTTTATGTGTAAAACCAAAATCTTTTTTTTAAAATAAACAGAGTTCTCATTTTAGAAAAATTGAACTATGAAATGACCTTGAAAATATGGATTAAATAAAATGTAACTCACCTTAATTTTCTTCCTTCTGAAATGGATAAACATTCTCAATAAATTGTTTTCTTGAAAAGTTACTGCTTTCTTGATAATTGGCTGGGAAGTTCATGAAAAAATACCTTGTGTAAGAATTAGATTATAATTTGTTTTTAGCATAAACATAAGTTAATATTTGGAATGTTGTTTTCACAGCTTTCTCTACCAGGCCAAGAGGTTCATTGAAGACAACCAAATGTGCATTTCTACAAAAAGTGTTGTGGCGCAAACATTGTGAATGACAGTCTTTCTTGAAGAAATCTTAAACCCTGAAAATCAGGTGCAGGAACTCGTACCAGTGAGGGATAGGTAACAGTATTTCTGAGAACTAAAGCGAAAGTATATTGTTTACATGATGCTGTTATTAACTGGTCCTTATTTATCTTGTTTTAATTGTGTTACAATATTTATATAAATGTTAATAGTTACAATCACCTCATCGGTGACCTTTTATTTGTTAAATTGATAAAATACACTTTTATATTCACTGTAATGAATTCTTACGTTGATATATAACATTGAAACATTATTACTTACAGTGAAGTATATTTTTACTTTTCTACCACTGTCTACAGCAGGCAGATAAAGTTTGCCCACCAAAAAATTTGACCTCAAGATTTCATTTCAAATGCATGGTGTGAACCACAGGAGTTTTTGAGGAAGGATGGAAACTTGAGCAGATAGCAAATTTCTTGCTCGAGTGAGACATTGTTGAAGGATACAAGGTGCAGATGGCACTAACAATTGTGATAAAATTACTGTATGTTTATGATAGTTGCATGAAAAATAAAATGTATATGTCGAACTTTCTATGAATAGCCTATGACCGCTTCATTTGCAGTGAATTTTGTATAATTTAATGGAACTTGAAGACCATAAGAAATTGATAAAACCTTGTTTAAATAAAAATTTAGAACTCATTGAAAGAAATAATTTATAAACAATTTTTATGCCATTAATCATTTTGGAGATGTTTATTGCTATTGGTTTTAGTTTTCCAGTAATTTATCATACATTTCATGAAGTACTAAGTCAGCATTCTTTTATTTTACACGTCATACAGAGTATGGTATTTCAAAGCTAACATACAACTACCCACACCTTCAAGTCCTTGAGTTTTGCTTCAGCCTCGTGTACCCCCATGGACAAAAAAAAGTTATATCTGGAACACATACATATATACATGCCTACATACAAACCTTCAGACATACGTACGCACCTACATGACAGACAGACATTCAGACATACAGAGGTATTTTTTAGAGGTGGCATGTGTCGTAATGTTGCGCAGTAGTTCATGGTCGAGTCCACTTGTCTATTGCAAGATAAAAGGGGTGTCTGGTTAGTATCTCTTCGTCTTCTAGCCCACTAGCCAGCAGGCTGCTGGTGGAAACTTACCCCCACCATCACTTTGCATGATGCTCGGATATGCGCGAGTGACAAGGTCACGTGCCACCTCTAAAAAATACCTCTGTACCTACTTGTTGAAAACTGCAAATTATTTGGCATTCATGGAGTTGTTCTCTGCCGTTAAAGTAGCCAGGCGTTGCAGACATGACTTAATTTTTTGTTCACATGTGTACATAAAACATGTCAAATACCTTATTTTCATATCTGAAAACATTTATCTCTATTAATGCAAAGTAGATGAAAAAAATAAACTTTTGTGGGAATAGTTTGTAGAAGAGAGAGGAAAAAAAAAAGAAAGAAAATCGATAAAGTCATGCAAATATGACATACAGGTGTCCATAAATGATTACTCTGTTAGTGTAACATGGTGTACCTCTTCAGTGAACACTTCTAATAAAACTGAAATTATATATTAATGCAGGCATGGGGAAGAGGGATGACAGGAGTGCAATCGAGTATTTACCCTCTCTCTACCCCATCACCAAATGCAGGCCACCTCTCTTTTCAGGCTCTGTTTGTTTACAGATATGTCTTTACAAACAAGGTAAGTTTCAAGGCATGCAGTGGCAGAACCGAATAGAAACATGATGTATTGTTTTTGTGATTACGTTCTAAAGTTAAATGGTTGCTGAAGAATATATATATTATTATTTATTTATGCCAACAAACTTACTGTTGGTGTTTTTAAACACACAAGCCGTGTGTGGGCAAAGTTTGAGAGGTACAACTGGAACTTAAAAATTCAGTGCCACAACTGGGATTTGAACAACAGACCTTCAGCTTACCGGGCGGTTGCTCTAACCGCTGAGCAACAAATCCCAGTTGTGGCATTGAATTTTTAAGTTCCAGTTGTACCTCTCATATAAATATATATGTGTGAGTGCGCGTGTGTGTACAATAAAACAAATATTCATAGTTTACTTTTTAAAATGGATACAAACAAAATGAGAATCAGTTTCTTTTTAGTGTCAAATCCATGGAATAAACCTTGAAAAAATACAATGTGAATAACTTTCTTACGTCAAATAAATAAAAAACAGCTAAACATTTACAAAAGAAACAAAGACACTAGAATAGCCAGTATTGCAGAATGTTTTATATACAAGTATGAGCTTTGCTCAACATTAATTTGTCTATGTTAGGAGTTCAAGTTTGTGGAACTCAGTTGTAGCATAGATGTAAGATGTATGTTTGTCATATGTGTTCTTTTCCTTGACTTCACAATGTTCATTTTTGAAAACATGTGTTCACACATATAGGTTGATTCGAATAGTGCCAATAGCTGACCAGCAATATTGCGGGGGTAAGGAAACTAATTTTTGTGGAGAGCTTTAAAAAACTCTCTCCCAACTTTCCTTGAGAATCTCATAGCTATGCAGTTTTGAACATCTGTTATTTCTAATTGTAAGGAAGCAGGTGTCTCGATTGGCTGAACAGGGAAAAATCATTAAATAACTGCCATTCCAAATCTATAGATTGCAGATAGAAAATCTTTCCTCAAAACTCTTCTACAAAAAGTTTAGAATGTCTTAATATTTTTCACCTGTGTCAGAGGAGAAATAGTGTTTTGTAAGTTAAGGAATGCTGGAAATTTCTCGTTTCCATTTGTTTTGAAAATAAATTCAGTTTTGAAATGAAGGACCTTACAGAATCCATTAGATATATTAGTGTACGGTTAGGTCCCTGTAATGCAGTGTTTAAGTTGTCTAAATGAGTGGATAAATCTAAGAAAAGCAAGGTAATTGACCCACTCTTCATCAGTTCTGGTATTCCTATTTCTTTGGATTTCAGGAAAGTGTCTATTTCACTCCTTAAGGCGAAAAAACGCCTCAACATTGCACCTCTACTTAAGTATCGCCCTTGATAATATGTAGTATGGAATATCTGTGTATTCAGTTCACTAATATTAACCCGTGCCGCAATGAACTTCTTCCTCTTTATCTGATTACCCTCCTTATGTAGGACTCACAGCCCCTAGGACTTACAACCCGGTGCCTAGGGTCAGACGCCTGTTGTGAAGCAGATGAACCTATGGACCGGACAGAATGAAGACCTGGAAGCGGGTGGTTAGCCAAGCAACAGGTATGATAGTGAGGAAGAGGATAAGATGAAATGCAGGCGAAATCGATTAATGGAAAGGTGATTATGGAGCAATTGGTGGAATGAGTGCCGGGAGAAACCGAAGAACCCGGAGAAAACCCTCACAGACGCCACTTCGTCCACCATGAAAATCACATGTGGGTCGCTGGGATCAAACCTGAGCCATCTAGGTGATAGGCGAGCAGTCTAACCGCTCGGCCACAGCGTACTTAAATATCTAAGTAAACTTAAGCACTAAAAGTGTGCTTGTATTTTTTCTAATGGCATAAACAATTGAGACCAACCTATAACATGTTTTGCAAATATGCTTAATATTGAAAGAAATTTAGGTATTAATATGTAATAGAACATACAGAATGTGGGAATGCAGCTTAAATCAATACTATTTTAGCACAATTTTCTTTTCAGTGTTTCTTTTTCACAGTCTGGGATTGCCTTTGCTGGTCTTGCACACATCGCAAAATGAATTGGTTATATTCATTAGCCGTAATTAGTACATTGATTCTTGGGTTAACTTCACTCCTCTCTCAGTTGTATCTTTTACTGTCTTAAGATTTTTCATAGTCTCTTTGACTCTAAGGTAGGAAGCGTTTGAATCCCAAGAAATTGGATCCTAATTTAAAAAATCTGAATCTGTGCTTAGCTTCTTCAACATGTCCAAACTCTTGATTGAAACGAACTCATCAGTTCTCTTGTCTGAAATAACAGAGATTCAAAGCTCAGTCTGTAAATATGTTCATATTGTGACTTTGGTGGGTGTAAAGTAAAGAAGACAGATGTAGTCGAGATAAAGAAACACTTTTATTTCCGTAAACAGTAACTTTGTACACTCGCTGCAACAGCAAGAAAGTCTTTACCGATTCACCAACAGCAACAAAAACTGTCCCTTCTCACACTTTACCGCTATTTATATCTCCCAGGCACTATTCTGGAAAGTTCAGTTATTATTGCGGTGAAATACAAAGCAGAAAATTCCAGAAGTCTCTATCCCTTTCTCTCTTTCGGCAAGCTCCCCAACAATGCGGCCATTCTCTGTCTCTTCCCTTCGGCTCCTTTGCGGTAGTGCCGACAATAATGCGATGGGCGACAATATGTTCTGAATAGCTTATGAAAACGTGCCATTTTAAATTTATGAATTTTGTAACTGCAACAGGTAAAAGAGTATACCTCCTTCCGGTCCCCAAGATTTCGATTTCTAACCATGCTTTTTTTTTATTTTTTGTCATTGTTAAAGCTGGCATCAGTGATAACTGATAACATACATCTCTCTTCATTTAAATACCATAAGTGCTGAAAAAACTTCTTTAGAGCTATGGTACATTTACTTTTTGTACAGCTTTAATTATTTTAAAAAGCAACAATTAATTGCAACGTGTGCCGCTTGCTGATGAACTCAGAAACTACCATTTTGCATATATTTTCACCACAAACATATGTTCTTCAGTTCATCCAATTAAGTAACGGTGAGAGACAGTGGAGAACAAAAGAGGAACATCTTCAATGAATAAATTCTTTTGGGTACCTTGCATGATGCAAAGCTCCAGGCGGCCTTACTTTTAGACTGAAGTCGATAGTTGTCTCCAGAAATATGATACACAGTTCAATGAATTCATGGTAATCATTCATCAGGTGTTTTTAGTAGTTCTCGGAAGAAATTAATTGCATCAGTCACTCACTTCAGCTGTTTCTTCAGACGAGTCATTAATAATTTCCAAAACCAATGAACTGCTGTCACTTTTCATTTTCCTTACCTCCTCTTTATAACTCTAATCCTCGCCCTTTCCTCTTTTGCCGCCAACTTCCAGTCAACACTTCCAAAATAACCTCTATGGTCATGTTTCGTTGGTATAATAGAAAGAGTTTATCTTCAGCTTCTGTCATATTCAAACCATTAGCATTAACATTCAACAAATTATTTAGAGTTGGAGAAAACTTAGTCTCCGTATTTGTGATGTTCGTCTTCTTATGAGCACTTTTTTGCAGATTACGCCACTCTAAATACAGTAGTAGGTATTTTTGTGCAGTAAGATAAAGCTCTTGCGGGAAACCTAGCTTTTTCCCAAAATATTACACATTCTGCGTAACTAAATTAGCACTTTCACTGATAGTAAATTTCATCTTGCGTATGCTATAAAAACAAGACTGATATCCTGTTGATTATATGATAATTTATGTCCACCGATCTGATGCATAACTTCGCATACTAAATAAATGTCCGTAGTTCTTATTCTACCAGCCATAAATATAAATAAACATTCACAACGTTACCCAAATGGAAACCAAGGCTCAACTGAAGGTGGACAGTATGGCAGCAGTCAAGCACATGTAAAAGCAGGAATAAACAAAATGATGCAACTTCTCTGCCATTGCGGCACGGGTTCATCTTGTTCAGTTTCAACAAAATACGTATTAAAGTTCTTCTTAAAACAAAAGGAAAAAAGTAGGGGTTGTGCGTGAAGAAATACAGAACTCAAAAAATAAGGCTCACTCTAATATATAATGTGTGTGTATTTTCATGGGGTACAACATCAGAATTTTAAATGAAACCATGGCAATTTTTGTGTATTCTGGTTCCCCACAATAAACCAAGCAACTTTTATTAAAACATGAAGGCATTTTTCTAAAATCAATCCTTGACCTGTTATAGGATACTTTCATTGAAAACTTCTCCCTCACGTACTCAGGAAGAAAATGTATCAAATGGAAGAACAAGTTAATAGATATAATGTCCATTACTGGGCATCTGGAAACCCCAAATGAATGAGAACTGCGCCTTTTCAGCATTGTTGGTCGTTAAATGTTTGGTGTGGAATTCTTGATAAGCTTGTCATCAGCCCTTGCTTCTTTAAAGACACATTATCTGGTGAATAATATTGCAATTTTCTCAACCGTGAATTACCTCCCTTATTAGAAAACGTGTCTTTGAATGTGAGAAGAGAAATGTGGTGTCACCAGGATGGTGCACTACCACATTTTGCAATATGCACATGTCAACTTCCAAATGAGAAATTCGGCGATAGGTGGATCGGACGTGCTGGATCTGTCATCTGTTGTTGACGCACATTGGACTGCTTTTTATGGGGATACATAAAACAGAAATACATGTTATGTATATATGTACACTGGGTGTCCCAAAAAACATTTAAAACGCTTAGCATGTTGTGCAAGACGCCAAACTGATCGCTTTTCAAATACGAACCCTTGTCCGGAAGCGCACAGTTTGGGCGCTGGAGAGCGTCGAAGTTTGAGAACGAAAGGTGTGACAATTTGTTAACATATGCTTTGGTATCTTAATACGAAAGATATGCAAGCCTTTAGCCATCTGTGTACTAGGATGAGCGACCAGAGCATAATAACATTCCTGCGCATGCGGTAAATTCCTTCATAGAGTTCTTGGAGTGCATTCCACTGCGTTACTTGTGTAGTTTCCAGTACGGTAACGTTTTTAACAGCAGTGTGACATGTACCACCACACAGCTGCTGAAATGGCTAACATGGGCTATAGCATTTCCGGACAGGGGTTCCTATTTGAAAACCGACCCGTTCGCCGTCCCGCATAACATACTAAATGTCGGTGTTTTTGGGACATCCTGTGTATGGGTATGTGTACAAGTATAATGTATATATATATAGGATGTAAACGAATAACACCGCACGAATTTTACTGGTAATAGACGATTCACAGGCAATTTGAGATAGCAAACATATGGTCTAGGATTAAAGAATACAGAATTGTGCCTTAAAATTGCTTGGGTGTGTGCACGCCACTGATCATGTCCGCTGCAGCTGTATCGCATGAGGAGAAAACAAGTGGACGGCTTCCGTCACCTGAGTATTTAGCGCAAAGAATGTGTTGCCAGGACGACGAAGGTGCACACGACTATTATCTCAGAAGCAGTGGTATTCTTAATAACTCGGACAATAACACGATCTGGACGATTAGCTGTGTCTATAGAATCTTCTGAGTTGCATGAATTATGTCCTTCGTGGAGATGTTCAAACTAAATAGATCATTCAGCAAAGTTTCATCGCTTTCGTTAGCCTTTCGAGGGTATTCCTGTCTTATAACGGGTGATCCAAAACACTTCCACCAGACTGTTGTTTTATCTGTACACGTCATCGGCCCTCGTCGCCGGAAACCATACAACATTTTTAAAACTTACTTTTAAAGGCTTTACTTGCCAATGTTATTAAAGGAGATGTTGAAACTGGCCACCGTTGCTGTCCATACATTTTGGCACCTCTTTAGGAAATTATCCGTCACTCGCCGTAGTTCACGTTGAGAAATCCTGGCAATTTCCTGGCGGATATCTTATCTTACATATTTAAACGAGCAATTCTTGTACATAAACATATTCCGTTGCAACTTGGAAACGACTCTAACGATTGCGATCAAATTTTTTATTCAGATAGGGGTTTGCTTATTAAGTTTATGTAGGTGTAATTCCTGAAAAAGCGCGATTTTACGCGTAACAGTCACAATTACTCTAAACCTTATTTTGGCTATAATGTCTATGTTAATGGGCCAATTTCAACAAACAAGCCAGGATATTAAAGGTATCGTCAAGAGCTTTAAGAAAACATAAATAAAGTTGGCTTAGCTATATTAGTCTATGCGCAACAGCCACAATTAGTCCAAAATTTATTTTGGCCATAATTTCTCTGTTAATGAGCCAATTTCAACAAACAAGCCAGGATATTAAAGGTCTCGTCACGGAAACGGCTCCATCAGGATGAAAATGTATATTTAGTTAACATTTTGCTTTTCAAGTTTATGTATCTTCTTTAAAAAAAATAAGGAAAAAGCCCAGGTACTTGTTTTAATTCTTCCAGGGTGTGTGGGATTGTCCTGTATATTATATACTTTAAGTTACACCAGAGATAGAAATCGCAGGGGGTTAGGCCGGGGGACCGACTGGACCACAAATTTCTACTAATATGTAATTCTGTTCGGAAACACACTTTCATTTGTTCTCATCGAAGGATTGGCTGTGTGAGCTCTTCAGAGTCTTGTTGAAAAAAGGCAAAATCACGCTCCCTGTCGGTTAATTCTCTAAAAATGGGGGCAAAACTGTATTCACGTACCTATGTCCGGGCGTCAACTGTTGACTGGAAAAAAATTGGGCCTGTAACTCTTTCTCCACTAATGGCGTACTATACAACAGTTTTTTCGTCATGAAGGGGTATTTCATAGCACTTAGCAGTAGAAAACAAGTGCATGGCTGAGTCATAATGCATTTTGTGACTAAGTACAGGACTAAATGATAAGGCACACCGCAAGATATCGCGTCAGCTCAATACTGTTTGTGAGCAGAGCAGAGAAAAACAAGTCATGCTCATGGCCTTGTGTAGATATAACAGCTGCTGTTATCGTGTTTCCGTCTGCACAGTGGAAAAACACCGCGCAGCGGTTTCCATGGACTTGGATCTTTCTGTATATACACATGTATACAGGATATCCCAAAAAAACACCGACAACGCATAGTATGTTGTGTGGGACGGCAAACTGATCGGTTTTCAGGTAGGAACCCTTGTCTGGAAGTGTACGGCTTGGACGCTGTAGCGCATCGAAATGTAAGATCGGTGAACATTCACATTTTAATAAACCCAACATCGGGCTGTCTACAGTAAAAACGGGCTTCGAACATTGTACTTTCTACGTCATTGTAGAACCTATATCGGCGGTGGTGAGCCCCAAGCACATGACCCAATTCGTGCGCTTGTCTTTGAAGACTTATAATCGCTCCGTGGACTCGAGCCATTAGGTCCTCTGCTGACGTTACTGAAGTGCCATGCCCTTCATAGAACTCCACAGAAAATAGTCGAGATGTGTCAGAAATGGCGACCGCCCTGGCCATGGAATATTTCCACTTCCACCAATCCATCGATTTGAATATGAGACATTGAGGCGATTCCGCACATTTACATCGAAGTACACTGGAGCTCAAGTTGGCCTATTTCGCAGCTGTGTACTGGTACCTACGTGTCGTATTGCTGTTAAAAACGTTACTATACTGGAAACTACACAAGTAACGCAGTAAGATGCGCACCAAAGAGTCTATGAAGGAATTTAGCGCATGCACATTATTATGCTCAGGTCGTTCATTCCAGTACACAGGTGGCTAAGGGGTTGCATATCTTTCGTACTAAAATACCAAAACGAATGAACGAATGTTAATAAATTGTCACAATCGTTCATTCTCAAACTTCGACGCTCTCTAGCGTCGAAACCGTGCATTTTCGTACAGGGGTTCCGAATTTGAAAACCGATTAGTTTGCAATCCCGCACAACTTACTAAGCGTTGTGGGCGTTTTTTTTTTTTTTTTTTTTTTTTTTTCCTGAGGGGGGGGGCACAAAGTATACGGGTGTTAATGGAGTACACCGAAATACTTTCAGAGGATATGGAGATGTCTTAAACAAGTAATTTGAGACAGGAGAGTCATGGCCTGTTAGTTCAAATTACGAAGTTACGGCTATAAGTTTCTAAAGTGCCAGTACGCCACTGTTTAATATCAACCATTCGAGAGCGCAACACCGACATTTTAGAGCGGACCTCTTTGGCGCAACGGTTAAGACAACGTTCGAGTATAGATTGGTTATCGTTTACGAGTTTGAGTCTCGTTCAGTGTTTTTACTTTCTCTACTGGTAAGTAGGGGAAGTATTGTATTCCACCCAAAAATTCGATGTCGAGATTTCACCGGAAATATATGTTTTAAGGCCCCCTGAATGAATAAAAAAAAACATTTTTAGAAAAAGGCCCGTGTGTGTGTGTGTGTGTGTGTGTGTGTGTGTGTGTGTGTGTGTGTGTGTGTGTGTGTGTGTGTGTGTGTGTGTGTGTGTCAGTCTGTGGACAGCATAACTCAAAAACGAAAAGTCGGTTAAAAACCAAAGTTGGTAGTTAAGTTTAATGTATTTCAAGGATGCGACACGAAGCTTTTGAAGAAGATAACCCCAGCCTAAGCTACCCTTTACATGGAAAATTTTTCGAAAATTTTGATTTTCTTGAAAATGGCTCTAACGATTTTGATTAAAATGCTACATGTTTGAGATATTTTGATGACAAATGAAATGTATATCTTGAATTTTCTGGCTATAGCCCCTGTAGTCGTATTTACTCTGGACGACTTTTGCATAACTGGTAAACCGTTAGAGATAGACCAAATCATACTACACAAAAATGTAGATCTTGCTAAAATACACAATTTATGCCTCAATGAATTTTCTTGTAGGGTGAACCATTTCGGAGATATTCCTTGTTATGTGTGTGAGTTTCGGAAAACTGAACTTTCGTGAAATGGGTCATCGTTGTTCATTTTTTTATATGTTACGTGTACAAAGAGAACGGAATCTCAAAGCTTTAAAAGATTTGACTATCGCACAAAGCCTACTGTATTCCAATATTCCCCTTGCACCTACAAGGAAATAAGCAATAAGATAATTTGTACAAATGTTTATTTTAACTAACACGAAGAAGATATAGGAATAAGAGTTTGTAAGAATGGTTAGTACAAGAGTAGAGAAAGTCATGTGAGTGCAGCACATCAGATTTTTTATATGTTAAGTGTGCAAAGACAACAGAATCTCAAAGCTTTAAAACATTTGACTATCGCACAAAGCCTACTGTATTCCCCCTTGTACCTACAAGGAAATTAGCAATTAGATAATTTGTACAAATGTTTATCTTAACTAATACGAAGAAGATAGGAATAAGAGTTTGGAAGAATGGTTAGTACAAGAGTAGAGAATGTCATGTGAGTGCAACACATCAGATTTTTTATATGTTAAGTGTGCAAAGACAACAGAATCTCAAAGCTTTAAAACATTTGACTATCGCACAAAGCCTACTGTATTCCCCCTTGTACCTACAAGGAAATTAGCAATTAGATAAGTTGTACAAATGTTTATCTTAACTAATACGAAGAAGATAGGAATAAGAGTTTGGAAGAATGGTTAGTACAAGAGTAGAGAAAGTCATGTGAGTGCAACACATCAGATTTTTTTCTTTCTTTTCTTTATTTTGTGTAGAGCGTATTAATGCTGTTTTGATCTAGATTTTAAATTATGTTTCAATATATGCAGCTTTATTTCAATATGTCAGTACAATTAATTAAAGTTCTTGGTAATAAAAACCTGCTTAATATGTTGGTATGCGGCACTTCGGAATGAACAATAGTTTAAAGGGTGAAAGAAAGAATAAAAGCATCTAACAGTCAGTTTTATAGGAACTGTGGAATGGTGACCTGAATTTTCATGCCATAGTTGGTAATGTCGAAGGAACAATTGTCGTACTGTATCCAAGACTTCTGGTGCGAGCCGAATAAGTGTTAATGCTCTTCTTCAGTAGAATAAAAAAAGAAAGCAAAAATAGTAACTGCATGACAGGAAACGAACCCACGTCCTCTGGGACCACGGCCTTTGACATTACGAATTAGGTCACAGGAGCAATCTACCGAACGTCTCTAGAGTAGGCGTCACAACCACAACGCAAGAAGGGAAGTAGTCGTGTTCATTGACAGCTGTTCAGTTTCACTAAAAACAACAGTGATATGTTTTCCTTTCTACTTTAACCGCACAGTGTAAAATTATGTCAAGTGAGAATAGCAATAATTACCACAACTAGTCAGATTGCAATTGAGGAGCATTTTTTCAAAACTTGATAGATGCAGAAAATGCATTTCTAAGAAAAGCATTTTTCTGCTTATTAACAATGCAGATCGGTTAACGTGTACATTTTTGTATGATTCGTTCTCCTTCCTAAAACGGTTAAAAAAAAAAGCATACTTTAATAAGTGAAATTTTGAGGTTTGAAAACTCTGAGTTTTTTTTTCTTTCTAAAACCAATAGATGCTGTTTAATTCTTTTGCACGAGTGTGTAATTAGAATGTAAGAGGTTTTGTTGCTTTTAGTAAAGGATATTAAACTATTTTAGTTGTTAGATTCATTATGGAATATCTTTTTATGGACATAGTATTATTAAATGCTTAGTAGGCATGTTGAACAATGTTCATTTGATGGTTTTGCGCTTTGGCTATCGTTTTAACTTCATTCAGTATTATTTTGAATATTTGATACAATATTTTGCCAGCGTTAGCATAAGAGCAATATTGGGCAGCTTTTCGACTATGGGAAATACTCTGAAGCAATTTTTATAGCGCTTCAACGGCATTTCATTAATTTTCCGAGGGGGCGGTACGCAGAAGTTTGACCTTTATTTTATTTATGCACAAAACATACTGAATACAATACAAAGACATTACAATGTTATATTTATAACATTATGAATAAGCATAAATATCCCTAGGGCGTCGACTCTATGCAGAGGTTACCCTTGGCCCCTGCTTCCTCCAGCCACAACCGAGACCACGGAGGGCTGCAGGTTGGGGGTGGCGGGAGTCAGTACGCCGACTCCCCCTACTGTAAGGCGACTACTTGACCTTCTATGGATGCGTTTTACTTTCTATCGGGATAGCTACTCAATTGGCCCCTTACGGACCTGACGAATCTGAGCAAACCCCGTACCAGAGCTCCCAGCGGGGGTAAAATACCATTCCGGTACCGGGGATCGAAGCTGGCTCCTCCACGTATGAACCAGTATTTTCTCTATGATATTACATATCGACTCAAACATCGATTGGTCTTGAATGGATCGAGATAGCGCGAGCGCGTCCACAAACTAACATCAAATGTCATATATGGTATATGTAATCCAATTATATATTATAATTTGTTGTTAACATCTTGGCATTTCATTAACATTATGTGCCATGGCTTCAAGGTTTAGTGGAGTGGGTAAGTGCTCGGCTATTGGGTCAAGCTCCCCTCTCTCTTGTATCAAACGCTGTGGCTGTGCGGAGGCGGAGGGGAAACGGTGGGGAAGTGCCTGTGTCAGTGTCAGTGGCGGTTGTCGGTCACGCACGGATGTATTTCCGAGAAAATGTTATGAATTATTTATTCATTCATGCATTCATTTAGTTATTTAGCACATTATGGCATTATTCCTTTCTTTCTTTTTTAATTTCTCTATTACGTATAGTAAGTCGGGGAACTATTGTATTTCACCCAAAAATTCCATGTCGAGATTTCACTGGAAATATGTTTTGAGGTCCCCTGAATAAAAAAAAAGAGAATTTTTACAAAAAGGTCCGCGTGTGTGCGTATGTGTGAACAGCATACTTCAAAAACGAAAAGTAGATTAAAAACCAAAGTTGTTATTTATAATATATAATTGCGACACGAAGATTTGAAAGAAAACTTCTCTACCCTAATCTACCTTTTACATGGAACATTTTTCTAAAGCTTTTATTAGCGTTATCATGTTTTTGTGAGAGAAAAATGAAATTACAAGTCGTATGGGAGCGCAGTCAAATCATTTCGTGCGCTTTAATACGGATATGGTGTGTAATAAACACTCGGAAAGAGTCGTAAAATGTGACAGTTAACCGTTCTTCTTCCTTACCTGATTACCCTCCCCTTATGTAGGACTTACAAGCCAGTGCTTAGGGTCAGACGCCTATCGGGGAGCACAGAAACCTATGGACCGGACAGAGTTTTCAAACCTCAAAATTTCACTTGTTAAAGTATGCTTTTTTTTTAACCGTTTTAGGAAGGAGAACGAATCATACAAAAATGTACACGTTAACCGATCTGTATTGTTAATAAGCAGAAAAATACTTTTCTTAGAAATGCATTTTCTGCATCTATCAAGTTTTGAAAAAATGCTCCTCAATTGCAATCTGACTAGTTGTGGTAATTAGGGGAACGGCGGATAGTATGGGCCCCTTAAGGAAAAACCTTTATAATATGTTTGATTTTGCACAAAAAAGGTCACAGATACATTAAAGTGTTTCTTTGAACACTTCCTTTACGTATATGATTTAAAAAAGTTATGAAAGTCAAGAGATACACACACATATTGAAGTTTTAAAAAAAGGCTTATATTTGGTGGCCAGAGAAAAGGTCGGGTAGTATGGGCCATACAAAAAAAGATAGGATTTTAAATTAAATAAAATACTTTTGGGGTAAAATAACATACAGAACATTTATTTATCTATATACGAAGCGATTCAAAATAAAAAAGTAAAAATTTAATTGACAAAAGTCATTTGTATTCACACAAATACAAATTATGGTTTTTTGTGAACAAAAATTATCATGAGAATCAGATCATAATTTTCATAAAAAAGAATAAGGGTTTAACCAACCTTTATCTAACAGTTATTGTTTTTACAGTAATCGCAATAATAATACAAAGGGTCTTCAATTGCCGTACAAAGTTCATGAGCCCACCCCTCACATGGTTTGCACTGGATCCGGTTTTCTTCAAAACTCTCCCCACATATAATGCAGCCTTTTTGCATCTTTTGATGTGCCCACCTTTGAATTGCTATAATCTATAGGTTTGATTTCCTTTTTCTTCTTTCCTTGCTGTTTGGTTTTCTTTTTAATCTGGATTCCAGGCCCAACTCCTTCCGACTTCTGTTGTTTCTCAAATTTTAACTGCCTCTTGATCTCTTTTAGTTTCTTTTTCAAGTTCCTTATTTTTCTTTTCAACTTTGAATCCAAATCTCTCAAACTATAGTAATATTTATACAAACTCTTCTTCAAATGTTGGTTTGAAAAAGCCCATCTGGGGTTTCACACTTGGTTTGCTGGTTTCCTAAGACATATTTTTCTTTGAAGTGTCGTTCTAGGAACTTTAAAACGATTGGCTGCAGCTCTTGTAGTCATTTGACCCTCTAAGACGCAAAAAACTGCCTGTTTCATAGCATCCTCTTTCCACTCTCCACGACCCTCACCTTCAGGCTTCTTCTTGAACTTTAGCATCGCATCCTAAAAAAAATTTGCAATCTACTTAGGTGGCCCATACTACCCGATTTTTGTTTGGCCCATACTACCCGACCAACATTGTGCACTTAAACATGTTGAAAAACGAAAACGGCTTGACCAACCAGAATTACATTACCGCAGTATGATGTATATTAGTCCAGCTGAACGCCAATACTAGTTTGGTAATTTGATTCCTTACCTTAAACAGCAAACAATGATTACAAAAGTTACGCGCAGCAGCAACTCGACCACACGAAAACATACAATATGTTGTGGCAGCCAAACCAAAGCACTTACATCAACCAACTTCTATAACAAAATGGAACGATGAAGGAGGTGTAACCTTGACAATGTATGTGTCTGCTACCTAGTGGTAAATCCGAGGAACACTAAGTGGTCCATACTACCCGCCGGCCCGTACTATCCGCCTTTCCCCTATTGCTATTCTCACTTGACATAATTTTACACTGTGCGGTTAAAGTAGAAAGGAAAACATATCACTGTTGTTTTTAGTGAAACTGAACAGCTGTCAATGAACACGACTACTTTCCTTCTTGCGTTGTGGTTGTGACGCCTACTCTAGAGACGTTCGGTAGATTGCTCCTGTGACTTAATTCGTAATGTCAAAGGCCGTGGTCCCAGAGGACGTGGGTTCGTTTCCTGTCATGCAGTTACTATTTTTGCTTTCTTTTTTTATTCTACTGAAGAAGAGCATTAACACTTATTCGGCTCGCACCAGAAGTCTTGGATACAGTACGACAATTGTTCCTTCGACATTACCAACTATGGCATGAAAATTCAGGTCACCATTCCACAGTTCCTATAAAACTGACTGTTAGATGCTTTTATTCTTTCTTTCACCCTTTAAACTATTGTTCATTCCGAAGTGCCGCATACCAACATATTAAGCAGGTTTTTATTACCAAGAACTTTAATTAATTGTACTGACATATTGAAATAAAGCTGCATATATTGAAACATAATTTAAAATCTAGATCAAAACAGCATTAATACGCTCTACACAAAATAAAGAAAAGAAAGAAAAAAATCTGATGTGTTGCACTCACATGACTTTCTCTACTCTTGTACTAACCATTCTTCCAAACTCTTATTCCTATCTTCTTCGTATTAGTTAAGATAAACATTTGTACAACTTATCTAATTGCTAATTTCCTTGTAGGTACAAGGGGGAATACAGTAGGCTTTGTGCGATAGTCAAATGTTTTAAAGCTTTGAGATTCTGTTGTCTTTGCACACTTAACATATAAAAAATCTGATGTGTTGCACTCACATGACTTTCTCTACTCTTGTACTAACCATTCTTACAAACTCTTATTCCTATATCTTCTTCGTGTTAGTTAAAATAAACATTTGTACAAATTATCTTATTGCTTATTTCCTTGTAGGTACAATGGGAATATTGGAATACAGTAGGCTTTGTGCGATAGTCAAATCTTTTAAAGCTTTGAGATTCCGTTCTCTTTGTACACGTAACATATAAAAAAATGAACAACGATGACCCATTTCACGAAAGTTCAGAGTTTTCCGAAACTCACACACATAACAAGGAATATCTCCGAAATGGTTCACCCTACAAGAAAATTTATTCAGACATAAATTGTGTATTTTAGCAAGATCTACATTTCTTGTATAGTATAATTTGGTCTATCTCTAATGGTTTACCAGTTATGCAAAAGTCGTCCAGAGTAAATACGACTACAGGGGATATAGCCAGAAAATTCAAAATATACATTTCATTTGTCATCAAAATATCTCAAACATATGACATTTTAATTAAAATCGTTAGAGCCATTTTCAAGAAAATCAAAATTTTCGAAAAATTTTCCATGTAAAGGGTAGTTTAGGGTAGGGCTATTTTCTTCAAAATCTTCGTGTCACATCCTTGAACGACATTAAACTTAACTACCAACTTTGGTTTTTAACCGACTTTTCGTTTTTGAGCTATGCTGTCCACAGACTGACAGACACACAGACACACACACGGACCTTTTTCTAAAAATGCTTTTTTTGGATTCAGGGGGCCTCAAAATATGTATTTCCGGTGAAATCTCGACTTCGAATTTTTGGGTGGAATACAATACTTCCCCTACTTACCAGTAGAGAAAGTAAAAAATGAACAACGATGACCCATTTCACGAAAGTTCAGAGTTTTCCGAAACTCACACACATAACAAGGAATATCTCCGAAATGGTTCACCCTACAAGAAAATTCATTGAGGCATAAATTGTGTATTTTAGCAAGATCTACATTTTTTGTATATTATGATTTGGTCTATCTCTAAGGGTTTACCAGTTATGCAAAAGTCGTCCAGAGTAAATACGACTACAGGGGCTATAGCCAGAAAATTCAAGATATACATTTCATTTGTCATAAAAATATCTCAAACATATGACATTTTAATCAAAATCGTTAGAGCCATTTTCAAGAAAATCAAAATTTTCGAAAAATTTTCCATGTAAAGGGTAGTTTAGGCTGGGGCTATCTTCTTCAAAATCTTCGTGTCGCATCCTTGAAAGACATTAAACTTAAATATCAACTTTGCTTTTTAACCGACTTTTCGTTTTTGAGTTATGCGGTCCACAGACTGACACACACACACACACACACACACACACACACACACACACACACACACACACACACACACACACACACGGGCCTTTTTCTAAAAATGTTTTTTTTTATTCATTCAGGGGGCCTTAAAACATATATTTCCGGTGAAATCTCGACATCGAATTTTTGGGTGGAATACAATACTTCCCCTGCTTACCAGTAGAGAAAGTAAAAACACTGAACGAGACTCAAACTCGTAAACGATAACCAATCTATACTCGAACGTTGTCTTAACCGTTGCGCCAGAGGTCCGCTCTAAAATGTCGGTGTTGCGCTCTCGAATGGTTGATATTAGCCAGTGGCGTACTCGCACTTTAGAAACTTATAGCCGTAACTTCGTAATTTGAACTAACAGGCCATGACTCTCCTATCTCAAATTACTTGTTTAAGACATCTCCATATCCTCTGAAAGTATTTCGGTGTACTCCATTAACACCCGTATACTTTGTGCCGCCCCCCTCCAAAAAAAAAAAAAAAAAAAAAAAAAAAAAAAAAAAAACCGCCCACAACGCTTAGTAAGTTGTGCGGGATTGCAAACTAATCGGTTTTCAAATTCGGAACCCCTGTCCGAAAATGCACGGTTTCGACGCTAGAGAGCGTCGAAGTTTGAGAATGAACGATTGTGACAATTTATTAACATTCGTTTTGGTATTTTAGTACGAAAGATATGCAACCCCTTAGCCACCTGTGTACTGGAATGAACGACCTGAGCATAATAATGTGCATGCGCTAAATTCCTTCATAGACTATTTGGTGCGTATCTTACTGCGTTACTTGTGTAGTTTCCAGTATAGTAACGTTTTTAACAGCAATACGACACGTAGGTACCAGTACACAGCTGCGAAATAGGCCGACTTGAGCTCCAGTGTACTTCGATGTAAATGTGCGGAATCGCCTCAATGTCTCATATTCAAATCGATGGATTGGTGGAAGTGGAAATATTCCATGGCCAGGGCGGTCGCCATTTCTGACACATCTCGACTATTTTCTGTGGAGTTCTATGAAGGGCATGGCACTTCAGTAACGTCAGCAGAGGACCTAATGGCTCGAGTCCACGGAGCGATTGAAAGTCTTCAAAGACAAGCGCACGTATTGGGTCATGTGCTTGGGGTTCACCACCGCCGATATAGGTTCTACAATGACGTAGAAAGTACAATGTTCGAAGCCCGTTTTTACTGTAGACAGCCCGATGTTGGGTTTATTAAAATGTGAATGTTCACCGATCTTACATTTCGATGCGCTACAGCGTCCAAGCCGTACACTTCCAGACAAGGGTTCCTACCTGAAAACCGATCAGTTTGCCGTCCCACACAACATACTATGCGGTTGTCGGTGTTTTTTGGGATATCCTGTATTCATGTGTATATACAGAAAGATCCAAGTCCATGGAAACCGCTGCGCGGTGTTTTTCCACTGTGCAGACGGAAACACGATAACAGCAGCTGTTATATCTACACAAGGCCACGAGCATGACTTGTTTTTCTCTGCTCTGCTCACAAACAGTATTGAGCTGACGCGATATCTTGCGGTGTGCCTTATCATTTAGTCCTGTACTTAGTCACAAAATGCATTATGACTCAGCCATTCACTTGTTTTCTACTGCTAAGTGCTATGAAATACCCCTTCATGACGAAAAAACTGTTGTATAGTACGCCATTAGTGGAGAAAGAGTTACAGGCCCAATTTTTTTCCAGTCAACAGTTGACGCCCGGACATAGGTACGTGAATACAGTTTTGCCCCCATTTTTAGAGAATTAACCGACAGGGAGCGTGATTTTGCCTTTTTTCAACAAGACTCTGAAGAGCTCACACAGCCAATCCTTCGATGAGAACAAATGAAAGTGTGTTTCCGAACAGAATTACATATTAGTAGAAATTTGTGGTCCACTCGGTCCCCCGGCCTAACCCCCTGCGATTTCTATCTCTGGTGTAACTTAAAGTATATAATATACAGGACAATCCCACACACCCTGGAAGAATTAAAACAAGTACCTGGGCTTTTTCCTTATTTTTTTTAAAGAAGATACATAAACTTGAAAAGCAAAATGTTAACTAAATATACATTTTCATCCTGATGGAGCCGTTTCCGTGACGAGACCTTTAATATCCTGGCTTGTTTGTTGAAATTGGCTCATTAACAGAGAAATTATGGCCAAATTAAGGTTTGGACTAATTGCGGCTGTTGCGCATAGACTAATATAGCTAAGCCAGCTTTATTTATGTTTTCTTAAAGCTCTTGACGATACCTTTAATATCCTGGCTTGTTTGTTGAAATTGGCCCATTAACAAAGACATTATAGCCAAAATAAGGTTTAGAGTAATTGTGACTGTTACGCGTAAAATCGCGCTTTTTCAGGAATTACACCTACATAAACTTAATAAGCAAACCCCTATCTGAATAAAAAATTTGATCGCAATCGTTAGAGTCGTTTCCAAGTTGCAACGGAATATGTTTATGTACAAGAATTGCTCGTTTAAATATGTAAGATAAGATATCCGCCAGGAAATTGCCAGGATTTCTCAACGTGAACTACGGCGAGTGACGGATAATTTCCTAAAGAGGTGCCAAAATGTATGGACAGCAACGGTGGCCAGTTTCAACATCTCCTTTAATAACATTGGCAAGTAAAGCCTTTAAAAGTAAGTTTTAAAAATGTTGTATGGTTTCCGGCGACGAGGGCCGATGACGTGTACAGATAAAACACAACAGTCTGGTGGAAGTGTTTTGGATCACCCGTTATAAGACAGGAATACCCTCGAAAGGCTAACGAAAGCGATGAAACTTTGCTGAATGATCTATTTAGTTTGAACATCTCCACGAAGGACATAATTCATGCAACTCAGAAGATTCTATAGACACAGCTAATCGTCCAGATCGTGTTATTGTCCGAGTTATTAAGAATACCACTGCTTCTGAGATAATAGTCGTGTGCACCTTCGTCGTCCTGGCAACACATTCTTTGCGCTAAATACTCAGGTGACGGAAGCCGTCCACTTGTTTTCTCCTCATGCGATACAGCTGCAGCGGACATGATCAGTGGCGTGCACACACCCAAGCAATTTTAAGGCACAATTCTGTATTCTTTAATCCTAGACCATATGTTTGCTATCTCAAATTGCCTGTGAATCGTCTATTACCAGTAAAATTCGTGCGGTGTTATTCGTTTACATCCTATATATATACATTATACTTGTACACATACCCATACACAGGATGTCCCAAAAACACCGACATTTAGTATGTTATGCGGGACGGCGAACTGGTCGGTTTTCAAATAGGGACCCCTGTCCGCAAATGCTATACCCCATGTTAGCCATTTCAGCAGCTGTGTGGTGGTACATGTCACACTGCTGTTAAAAACGTTACCGTACTGGAAACTACACAAGTAACGCAGTGGAATGCACTCCAAGAACTCTATGAAGGAATTTACCGCATGCGCAGGAATGTTATGCTCTGGTCGCACATCCTAGTACACAGATGGCTAAAGGCTTGCATATCTTTCGTATTAAGATACCAAAACATATGTTAACAAATTGTCACACCTTTCGTTCTCAAACTTCGACGCTCTCCAGCGTCCAAACTGTGCGCTTCCGGACAAGGGTTCGTATTTGAAAAGCGATCAGTTTGGCGTCTTGCACAACATGCTAAGCGTTTTAAATGTTTTTTGGGACACCCAGTGTACATATATACATAACATGTATTTCTGTTTTATGTATCCCCATAAAAAGCAGTCCAATGTGCGTCAACAACAGATGACAGATCCAGCACGTCCGATCCACCTATCGCCGAATTTCTCATTTGGAAGTTGACATGTGCATATTGCAAAATGTGGTAGTGCACCATCCTGGTGACACCACATTTCTCTTCTCACATTCAAAGACACGTTTTCTAATAAGGGAGGTAATTCACGGTTGAGAAAATGGCAATATTATTCACCAGATAATGTGTCTTTAAAGAAGCAAGGGCTGATGACAAGCTAATCAAGAATTCCACACCAAACATTTAGCGACCAACAATGCTGAAAAGGCCCAGTTCTCATTCATTTGGGGTTTCCAGATGCCCAGTAATGGACATTATATCTATTAACTTGTTCTTCCATTTGATACATTTTCTTCCTGAGTACGTGAGGGAGAAGTTTTCAATGAAAGTATCCTATAACAGGTCAAGGATTGATTTTAGAAAAATGCCTTCATGTTTTAATAAAAGTTGCTTGGTTTACTGTGGGGAACCAGAATACACAAAAATTGCCATGGTTTCATTTAAAATTCTGATGTTGTACCCCATGAAAATACACACACATTATATATTAGAGTGAGCCTTATTTTTTGAGTTCTGTATTTCTTCACGCACAACCCCTACTTTTTTCCTTTTGTTTTAAGAAGAACTTTAATACGTATTTTGTTGAAACTGAACAAGATGAACCCGTGCCGCCATGGCAGAGAAGTTGCATCATTTTGTTTATTCCTGCTTTTACATGTGCTTGACTGCTGCCATACTGTCCACCTTCAGTTGAGCCTTGGTTTCCATTTGGGTAACGTTGTGAATGTTTATTTATATTTATGGCTGGTAGAATAAGAACTACGGACATTTATTTAGTATGCGAAGTTATGCATCAGATCGGTGGACATAAATTATCATATAATCAACAGGATATCAGTCTTGTTTTTATAGCATACGCAAGATGAAATTTACTATCAGTGAAAGTGCTAATTTAGTTACGCAGAATGTGTAATATTTTGGGAAAAAGCTAGGTTTCCCGCAAGAGCTTTATCTCACTGCACAAAAATACCTACTACTGTATTTAGAGTGGCGTAATCTGCAAAAAAGTGCTCATAAGAAGACGAACATCACAAATACGGAGACTAAGTTTTCTCCAACTCTAAATAATTTGTTGAATGTTAATGCTAATGGTTTGAATATGACAGAAGCTGAAGATAAACTCTTTCTATTATACTAACGAAACCTGACCATAGAGGTTATTTTGGAAGTGTTGACTGGAAGTTGGCGGCAAAAGAGGAAAGGGCGAGGATTAGAGTTATAAAGAGGAGGTAAGGAAAATGAAAAGTGACAGCAGTTCATTGGTTTTGGAAATTATTAATGACTCGTCTGAAGAAACAGCTGAAGTGAGTGACTGATGCAATTAATTTCTTCCGAGAACTACTAAAAACACCTGATGAATGATTACCATGAATTCATTGAACTGTGTATCATATTTCTGGAGACAACTATGGACTTCAGTCTAAAAGTAAGGCCGCCTGGAGCTTTGCATCATGCAAGGTACCCAAAAGAATTTATTCATTGAAGATGTTCCTCTTTTGTTCTCCACTGTCTCTCACTGTTACTTAATTGGATGAACTGAAGAACATATGTTTGTGGTGAAAATATATGCAAAATGGTAGTTTCTGAGTTCATCAGCAAGCAGCACACGTTGCAATTAATTGTTGCTTTTTAAAATAATTAAAGCTGTACGAAAAGTAAATGTACCATAGCTCTAAAGAAGTTTTTTCAGCACCTATGGTATTTAAATGAAGAGAGATGTATGTTATCAGTTATCACTGATGCCAGCTTTAACAATGACAAAAAATAAAAAAAAAGCATGGTTAGAAATCGAAA
This sequence comes from Tenodera sinensis, assembly GCA_030765045.1. Lineage (NCBI taxonomy): Eukaryota > Metazoa > Arthropoda > Insecta > Mantodea > Mantidae > Tenodera > Tenodera sinensis. The sequence continues at coordinate 294,190,398 of CM060962.1, read as the reverse complement.
TCTTGGGGACCGGAAGGAGGTAAACTCTTTTACCTGTTGCAGTTACAAAATTCATAAATTTAAAATGGCACGTTTTCATAAGCTATTCAGAACATATTGTCGCCCATCGCATTATTGTCGGCACTACCGCAAAGGAGCCGAAGGGAAGAGACAGAGAATGGCCGCATTGTTGGGGAGCTTGCCGAAAGAGAGAAAGGGATAGAGACTTCCGGAATTTTCTGCTTTGTATTTCACCGCAATAATAACTGAACTTTCCTGAAGTTTCCAGAATAGTGCCTGGGAGATATAAATAGCGGTAAAGTGTGAGAAGGGACAGTTTTTGTTGCTGTTGGTGAATCGGTAAAGACTTTCTTGCTGTTGCAGCGAGTGTACAAAGTTACTGTTTACGGAAATAAAAGTGTTTCTTTATCTCGACTACATCTGTCTTCTTTACTTTACACCCACCAAAGTCACAATATGAACATATTTACAGACTGAGCTTTGAATCTCTGTTATTTCAGACAAGAGAACTGATGAGTTCGTTTCAATCAAGAGTTTGGACATGTTGAAGAAGTTAAGCACAGATTCAGATTTTTTAAATTAGGATCCAATTTCTTGGGATTCAAACGCTTCCTACCTTAGAGTCAAAGAGACTATGAAAAATCTTAAGACAGTAAAAGATACAACTGAGAGAGGAGTGAAGTTAACCCAAGAATCAATGTACTAATTACGGCTAATGAATATAACCAATTCATTTTGCGATGTGTGCAAGACCAGCAAAGGCAATCCCAGACTGTGAAAAAGAAACACTGAAAAGAAAATTGTGCTAAAATAGTATTGATTTAAGCTGCATTCCCACATTCTGTATGTTCTACTACATATTAATACCTAAATTTCTTTCAATATTAAGCATATTTGCAAAACATGTTATAGGTTGGTCTCAATTGTTTATGCCATTAGAAAAAATACAAGCACACTTTTAGTGCTTAAGTTTACTTAGATATTTAAGTACGCTGTGGCCGAGCGGTTAGACTGCTCGCCTATCACCTAGATGGCTCAGGTTTGATCCCAGCGACCCACATGTGATTTTCATGGTGGACGAAGTGGCGTCTGTGCGGGTTTTCTCCGGGTTCTTCGGTTTCTCCCGGCACTCATTCCACCTATTGCTCCATAATCACCTTTCCATTAATCGATTTCGCCTGCATTTCATCTTATCCTCTTCCTCACTATCATACCTGTTGCTTGGCTAACCACCCGCTTCCAGGTCTTCATTCTGTCCGGTCCATAGGTTCATCTGCTTCACGACAGGCGTCTGACCCTAGGCACCGGGTTGTAAGTCCTAGGGGCTGTGAGTCCTACATAAGGAGGGTAATCAGATAAAGAGGAAGAAGTTCATTGCGGCACGGGTTAATATTAGTGAACTGAATATACAGATATTCCATACTACATATTATCAAGGGCGATACTTAAGTAGAGGTGCAATGTTGAGGCGTTTTTTCGCCTTAAGGAGCGAAATAGACACTTTCCTGAAATCCAAAGAAATAGGAATACCAGAACTGATGAAGAGTGGGTCAATTACCTTGCTTTTCTTAGATTTATCCACTCATTTAGACAACTTAAACACTGCATTACAGGGACCTAACCGTACACTAATATATCTAATGGATTCTGTAAGGTCCTTCATTTCAAAACTGAATTTATTTTCAAAACAAATGGAAACGAGAAATTTCCAGCATTCCTTAACTTACAAAACACTATTTCTCCTCTGACACAGGTGAAAAATATTAAGACATTCTAAACTTTTTGCAGAAGAGTTTTGAGGAAAGATTTTCTATCTGCAATCTATAGATTTGGAATGGCAGTTATTTAATGATTTTTCCCTGTTCAGCCAATCGAGACACCTGCTTCCTTACAATTAGAAATAACAGATGTTCAAAACTGCATAGCTATGAGATTCTCAAGGAAAGTTGGGAGAGAGTTTTTTAAAGCTCTCCACAAAAATTAATTTCCTTACCCCCGCAATATTGCTGGTCAGCTATTGGCACTATTCGAATCAACCTATATGTGTGAACACATGTTTTCAAAAATGAACATTGTGAAGTCAAGGAAAAGAACACATATGACAAACATACATCTTACATCTATGCTACAACTGAGTTCCACAAACTTGAACTCCTAACATAGACAAATTAATGTTGAGCAAAGCTCATACTTGTATATAAAACATTCTGCAATACTGGCTATTCTAGTGTCTTTGTTTCTTTTGTAAATGTTTAGCTGTTTTTTATTTATTTGACGTAAGAAAGTTATTCACATTGTATTTTTTCAAGGTTTATTCCATGGATTTAACACTAAAAAGAAAATGATTCTCATTTTGTTTGTATCCATTTTAAAAAGTAAACTATGAATATTTGTTTTATTGTACACACACGCGCACTCACACATATATATTTATATGAGAGGTACAACTGGAACTTAAAAATTCAATGCCACAACTGGGATTTGTTGCTCAGCGGTTAGAGCAACCGCCCGGTAAGCTGAAGGTCTGTTGTTCAAATCCCAGTTGTGGCACTGAATTTTTAAGTTCCAGTTGTACCTCTCAAACTTTGCCCACACGCGGCTTGTGTGTTTAAAAACACCAACAGTAAGTTTGTTGGCATAAATAAATAATAATATATATATTCTTCAGCAACCATTTAACTTTAGAACGTAATCACAAAAACAATACATCATGTTTCTATTCGGTTCTGCCACTGCATGCCTTGAAACTTACCTTGTTTGTAAAGACATATCTGTAAACAAACAGAGCCTGAAAAGAGAGGTGGCCTGCATTTGGTGATGGGGTAGAGAGAGGGTAAATACTCGATTGCACTCCTGTCATCCCTCTTCCCCATGCCTGCATTAATATATAATTTCAGTTTTATTAGAAGTGTTCACTGAAGAGGTACACCATGTTACACTAACAGAGTAATCATTTATGGACACCTGTATGTTATATTTGCATGACTTTATCGATTTTCTTTTTTTTTTTCCTCTCTCTTCTACAAACTATTCCCACAAAAGTTTATTTTTTTCATCTACTTTGCATTAATAGAGATAAATGTTTTCAGATATGAAAATAAGGTATTTGACATGTTTTATGTACACATGTGAACAAAAAATTAAGTCATGTCTGCAACGCCTGGCTACTTTAACGGCAGAGAACAACTCCATGAATGCCAAATAATTTGCAGTTTTCAACAAGTAGGTACAGAGGTATTTTTTAGAGGTGGCACGTGACCTTGTCACTCGAGGATATCCGAGCATCATGCAAAGCGGTGGTGGGGGTAAGTTTCCACCGGCAGCCTGCTGGCTAGTGGGCTAGAAGACGAAGAGATACTAACCAGACACCCCTTTTATCTTGCAATAGACAAGTGGACTCGACCATGAACTACTGCGCAACATTACGACACATGCCACCTCTAAAAAATACCTCTGTATGTCTGAATGTCTGTCTGTCATGTAGGTGCGTACGTATGTCTGAAGGTTTGTATGTAGGCATGTATATATGTATGTGTTCCAGATATAACTTTTTTTTGTCCACGGGGGTACACGAGGCTTAAGCAAAACTCAAGGACTTGAAGGTGTGGGTAGTTGTATGTTAGCTTTGAAATACCATACTCTGTATGACATTGTGTAAAATAAAAGAATGCTGACTTAGTACTTCATGAAATGTATGATAAATTACTGGAAAACTAAAACCAATAGCAATTAACATCTCCAAAATGATTAATGGCATAAAAATTGTTTATAAATTATTTGTTTCAATGAGTTCTAAATTTTTTATTAAACAAGGTTTTATCAATTTCTTATGGTTTTCAAGTTCCATTAAATTATACAAAATTCACTGCAAATGAAGCGGTCATAGGCTATTCATAGAAAGTTCGACATATACATTTTATTTTTCATGCAACTATCATAAACATACAGTAATTTTATCACAATTGTTAGTGCCATCTGCACCTTGTATCCTTCAACAATGTCTCACTCGAGCAAGAAATTTGCTATCTGCTCAAGTTTCCATCCTTCCTCAAAAACTCCTGTGGTTCACACCATGCATTTGAAATGAAATCTTGAGGTCAAATTTTTTGGTGGGCAAACTTTATCTGCCTGCTGTAGACAGTGGTAGAAAAGTAAAAATATACTTCACTGTAAGTAATAATGTTTCAATGTTATATATCAACGTAAGAATTCATTACAGTGAATATAAAAGTGTATTTTATCAATTTAACAAATAAAAGGTCACCGATGAGGTGATTGTGATTATTAACATTTATATAAATATTTTAACACAATTAAAACAAGATAAATAAGGACCAGTTAATAACAGCATCATGTAAACAATATACTTTCGCTTTAGTTCTCAGAAATACTGTTACCTATCCCTCACTGGTACGAGTTCCTGCACCTGATTTTCAGGGTTTAAGATTTCTTCAAGAAAGACTGTCATTCACAATGTTTGCGCCACAACACTTTTTGTAGAAATGCACATTTGGTTGTCTTCAATGAACCTCTTGGCCTAGTAGAGAAAGCTGTGAAAACAACATTCAAAATGTTAACTTATGTTTATGCTAAAAACAAATTATAATCTAATTCTTACACAAGGTATTTTTTCATGAACTTCCCAGCCAATTATCAAGAAAGCAGTAACTTTTCAAGAAAACAATTTATTGAGAATGTTTATCCATTTCAGAAGGAAGAAAATTAAGGTGAGTTACATTTTATTTAATCCATATTTTCAAGGTCATTTCATAGTTCAATTTTTCTAAAATGAGAAATCTGTTTATTTTAAAAAAAAGATTTTGGTTTTACACATAAAAGCAAGCAACTTTGTCTGGAATTGCTTATTAAATAAACCAGTAGTTTATGAACTATTTAAGTAATTTGAAATGAAACCTAATGCCCATATTTAAACTGTGCTTGCATTTTGCTTAATTCAAACCAGTGACATCTAAGTTAGTCTTTCTATGTGTTAATGTTAAGTCACGTTTTTCAAACCTGCTATATATTCTATAAAATAATGGTTAGTTGAATAAAAATGCTTTAGACAAAAGCTGTTTGCTTTCATTGATTAAAAACAAAATCTGTTACAAAAATTGGAGTTCCCACTAAAAATAACTGATGTGTTTCACTTGCATGATTTTCTCTGCCTACTATAATTAATTATTATATAGCTGCTACATACTATTCCAAAGAAAGCTTGCCACTTCATCTTAAGTGAAATAAACTTTTGCTGAAGTAGTTCCATAACATTTTATTGCACTACTGTGAACAGAAAAATGTGTCACCCCTAGATTCAATGCGACAATCAGAGGCTACTTGTACCTTTATGACTATAACAACTTGCGGAGGGGAATTTAGCACCTTGACTGAAAGGCGATCTTTTGTGCCTATGTCCCTGATGGAGCACCGCCCGGGAGGTTGGATGAGACGAATGGATCCTAAGGGCAGCTGGAATGTTGGCATGAAAGAGCAGGTGGCAGGGTCCCTACATTTTCCCAGTTAGAAGTACCCCAGTGGAGGCTGCTTGGCCCAGTACCTCTCCCACCCTTTTGGGTTCGTGCTCCCAAGGGGGGTTTGGGACACAGAAACTGGCTCCCCTTCCCCACTTGGGCTTGTACCATCCCATGAGGGGCCCAGAAATCAGTACACTCGCTGTCCAATCTGGGGGACAAGATTTCCATAGAGCATTCTTTTCCCCCTGCCATACTGCTGCCATGATTCTCTTCGACACTTCCAACCTTGAAAGGAACCTATACAGGATGAAGTGTGAAGTGAAATGAAATGATTAATGTAGCAAAATGGAGGGACAGGGAATTTGGAGAATGTGGAAATCCTTCCCAGCATTTGCGGAAACCTCCGAAAAAGAAAAAAACATTGTTCAGGAAGGTCGGCCACGGGGATTGAACCCGCAACCTCCTGAACGCGGCCCGCAAACATTACCACCTGTGCCATCCTGCTCAGTTTGTACCTTTATAACAACTGTGTTCACAACGTACATACAGAAACTATTGAATGGTTTGTGCCATAAATACAATTGTCACCTTATAAGCTCCTCAAAACAAAACACTGTACACCATTACAGTAGAAGAGAGGTTAAGGCACTGCTTTCACTCAAAAACTCCTCAATTTAAATATCATCTTAGCTATTGTTTATGTTGTTAATTTTATGGCTGGATGTGTAGAGCATAATATTTCATTAATAGGTATAACTTTAGCCTTTGAAGGTTTAGGCATATCTCTACACACAAAAACATAATTATACCAAAATGCTCACTTTAAATGACTAAAGAAATAAAAATAAACTATTAGGTAACTCCTAAAAATAAAACACAAAAAATAAACAACATTAATATCAGGTGCATGAACCCCTCAGTGCATATAACTGTCCTCAATTTTCCAAGCATAAACAAAATTAAACCCCTGCAGTAACATGGATCAGAGGCTACAACATCCCAGGCCCCTTGAATTTGTGCCCAGAAGCCATCTTTTGTCCTTCGCACATCTACTGGAAAATTTGAGCAAACTCCCTTTTAGCCCAACACACACGTTTTCAAAAGGGCTCAATGTGGTAAACAGAGGGCCAGTTTATCATGTCTGATTTCAACAGTTCAATCAGGATATTTCATCCTCAGAGAGGAAATCAATATATTGTGAAGTAGTATCATGTATTGCACTGTTTAGTGCATTGTCACACTTCCACAACACACCAAGACCATCCCTTGATACCATCCCCAAGATATACATATGCGTAAATGATGAAATTGTAAACCCACATATTTTGCATCATATCAGGATACCTTTGGATGGTAGACCTTTTCGTTATATGTCACCTCATCTGAGAACATCTTGTTCCAATTGCAGTTGGCATTTTTCTCTGTAAAAGCAAGGTGGAACACTCTGTAATCATTTTCAGATGTTGCTTTTTATCTGCCATTCATGCAAGAAATCCTACATTGTTTACATGTCCAGAGGTGTTTGAGCTGATCCAGGAAACTGTGAATGTGCCTTCAGAAGCAGTTTGGAAAGAATTCCTCTCTGCTACTGCAATTAAAGCTGCATCCATTTCAGGAGTGGACACATCTTCCTCCTGAGCCAGGACGATGGCATTCAATGCCTTCCCTGGATTGTCTCACAGCCACCTTTAAGCTGTAGATGCAGCTTCACACATAGAACAACCTGCTACACTAGCTAATACAAGGAGAGATTTGCTTGTGCCTATGTCTGTGTGCACTGTCAAACACAGTACGATTCACTGAAACAGAACCTCTTTCGCTTGATGTGTTTGCACACCCTTCTGCACATCACAAGCTTTCTGGGCAGTATATTGCAGTTAGGTAGAATAAATTCTAAAAGAAGCATTATAGTAACTATTCTATTATCAATTTTATTGAATGTTGTGCATGAAATGCAGTATATGGAAAATAAGTAACTGCTACGTATTGATTAAACATTATTAATCAAAGTGGGGAAAAAAGGGGCTTAGCTATGTGCCAAGTGAACCTGCAGTCATTACCACAGAAGTACCCTACACTTTGGCACAGAGAAGACAGTAGAGTACAGTAAAACTTTGTTTATCCAGACTAACTGGGACCAAAGGCAATCCAGAAAAATCGAAAATTCATATAATCCACATTATATGGGTAATAAGCAAAACAAAATTCTTAAATCCTTAAATAAGCAGACTTGGTGTTTATGACGATAAACAACTGTCTTGTAGACATTAAAAAATATGAAAATCTTAATCACAAAATCGCATAATTTCTTAGCAAAGAATTAATCCACAGTCTTCTGTTTTAAACGTGTGGCATTTGAGCAAAGTACGGTCACCCAAACGCTCTATCATTAATAGTTCAGCTGGAGTGGTATCGGACTGACGTTCCAAGTATGCCATAATGTTTGTCAGCTGGTGCACAGCAACGCCCAATTCAGCAGCTATTTTCTTCAATGTTTCTGCTTTATCAACTCAATTAATAGCATCCAAACTTTTATCTATTGAAAACACAACCTTCTTTTGCTTTGATGTCATTTTGAACCTGTACACTGAATTACACTCCCAAATACTTTGATAAGACAAAAAAACAATCCGGTTGAAACACACATGGTAAACTTAATAGCACGTGCCGTTTGAAAACAGTAGGAAAACTGAGGAGATTGAAGCAGACGTAGTGACGGGTAGGGATCAAGGTCAACGATTTCTTCCGGTGCTATTTATAGCTGGTGAAACATACTGCGTCAGCACCGTGTGGCTCACTATTAAATCTTTCTTAAACTCAACAGGTACAGTACAGTATGCATTACCATAATTTATTGTATAATTAATGCAGGAACTGTACACAGAATCAAACTAAAAAGTGAATATTTGGCATACTTATAGTTACTTCTTGCTATCATAGTTAAACTTATTAGCTAATATGAGCATTAAATTTTTAAAAAAGGTATCTACAAATGAGAGCCAGATAAACAAGGTGTTACTGTAGCATGTTAACCCATTCACATCATCTTCTCATAGATGTCATTTGTATACATCCAGAATGAAATGCTAACATATGGTGTTTGTAATTCTGATTAGTATGATGTAACCAACTGTTTCAACCAAGGAAGAACAATTTTATCTTAGCATTACTTCACTTGCCTCAGTAAACATAATGACTGTGAAAAAAATTTATGTGGATGACGAGTGGGGTTTGAGAAACCCAATGCAAAGTACATTAGAGAGATACTGGAAGTGGTGACAGTGATAATGAATCTAGTGCAGAAAGCAGTAAAGAAAATAATTATGAAGTCAATGATGGAGCGCCAGGCCCTTTGAAATGCTTTTGCACTACGACGCAGAAAAGTGAGTGTGACTGGAATTGGACTAAACCTGACAAAAACCCCATTCTCTACACTTTTACTGCAAATAGTGGGGTTTATAAAGACTTATTGAATAAGCATGCATCAGAAATGCCGTGTGCACTTTCAATTTGTTCAGAATACATGGAACCTTTGGAAAAATATGTGACGAAACGAATGCTTATGCAATGAGGTAGTTGAAGAATCCTGAGAGAGAAGTGTTAAAAGACGACGAAAAATGAAATCAGGGCTTATATTGCTTTAGTTATTTTGATGTCCCAAGTGCGAAAACTGTGTGTGCATTCAATTCCACTGAAGCAAAAACCGATGCTTTGAGAATCCAATTTTTTGTAAAATAATGAGTAGGGAGAAATTCAAATTGATTTTCTGTCTTTTCACACAAAATAGCAGTATTAGAACATGAGTATTGGTGAGTTTATGCTTGTAATATTGTGCATACAAATGTTCAACAAAAAATACCTAATGGCTGATTTTAAATGATTTTTCAAACAAACTGTTGCCACCCTCACAGCTAAGGGATTTAAATGTAATTCCTTGGTTAGTTGCCAAGGCATTTAAATATGACATGATTGGGTAAAGTAATATCATAAAACAAGTTGCTGCAGCAGCTACACAACTTTGCTGATAGGTGCAAACAAGGCATTGTGCCATGTAGGACTTAAAAACATTTCGCACTCATGACAGGATTCCTCTTTTTACTTTCTCTACTGATAGGCAGAAGGAAGTATGTATTCCACCCAAAAATTCAATGTCGAGATTTCACTGGAAATATATGTTTTGAGACCCTCTGAATCAAAAAAAGCATTTTTAGAAGTGTGTGTGTGTGTGTGTGTGTGTGTGTGCGTGCGTGCGTGTGTGTGTATGCACGCCTGGGCATTTTTGTGTGTGTGTCAGTCTCTGCACAGCATAAGTCAAAAACGAAGTTGGTTAAAAAAACCAAAGTTGATATTTAAGTTTAATGTCTTTCACAGTTGCAACACAAAGATTTTGAAGAAAATAGCCCCACCCTAAACTACCCTTTACATGGAAAATTTTGATTTTCTTGAAAGTGACTAACAATTTTGACTAAAATGTCCTATGTTTAAGATATTTGTATGGCAAATGAAATGTATATTCTGGCTATAGCCTATGTAGTCCTGTTTACTCAGAATGACTTTTGAATAACTCGTAAAGCATAAAGACAAACTCTTAATATACAAAAAAAATGTTGTTGTTAGCTAATGCTGGATTTCTGACAATGAAGTCATTAATCCTCCTGCTCTCCAATATTTTTCACAATGATATTGAAGAGAGCAATAGCAGTAATAGTAACCGTTTTTTAGAGAGCACCATATTTTTATGTTTTGGCGGTCACATCGCTCTCTCACAACCCCCAGAATGTCTGGAGGACCACACCTGTCATTGGTTTACGAGTCTCACTGACCTGACCGGGAGAATTATCAAAATAAATTCACCAACCATATCCTCTGATTACCAATCAGAGGACGTATTACATGCCATGACAGGTCAGCATGTTGGGGTTAAGATTTCATAGAGAAATTAGAGAAATGGAGAGGTTGGAAAAATAAAGACTCCCTAGCCCTCAGGAACCCTAATAGCATCGGGGTCAGAAGAGAACAAGAGATGACCAAGGTAAGGTCAGATAGAAAAGTTACAGTGAGGAGCAAAACACCAGTAAGTGGAAGTAATGTTCTGCTCAGCTTGGGTAACTTGTGGTCGCTATTCACGTATCCCCTAGACGGAGACCCCTGAGGCCACAAAAAAAATGTAGATCTCACTAAAACACACAATTGATGTCTCAATAAATTTTTTTGTACAGTGAATCATTTTGGAGATATTCCTTGTTAACTGTGTCAGATTCGGAAAACTTGAAACTTTCTTGAAATGGAACGTTGTTCATATTTTTATATGTTAAGTGTGCAAAGAGAACAGGATCTCAAAGCTTTCAAAGATTTGACTATCGCCCACAGCCTACTGTATTCCAATATTCCCATTGTACCTACAAGGAAATAAGCAATAAGATAATTTGTACAAATGCTTATCTCAACTGACACAAAGGTGTAGGTATGAGTTTGTAAGAATGGTTAGTACAAGAGTAGAGAAAGTCATGAGAGTGCAACATATCAGATTTTCACAGTTGTACATACAAGGGGCAGATATAGAAAGCAGAATTGAGAGTCAATGTCTCTATATGCTGGCCTTGAAATTCCATGCTCTTTCCATGACATCAGCAAGAAACAACTGAATAATGACAAAGTACTGAAAAATTCAAACCAATAATGGATATAGTTGATGCCACAAAAACAGTTATTCTAAATAAATTGTGTGCTTTAAAGAGATCTACACTTTTGATTTAGTCTATATCTTATGGTCAACTTGTTAAACAAAATTATGTAAAATTTATTCTGAACAAGGGGAATTTCAAAACAGGCTACTCCCAGAAAATTCCAAGTATACATTTGATTTGTCATGTAAATATCTTAAATTTTAATCAAAATTTTAAACAATTTTCTGTGTAAAGGGTAGTTTGAGGTGGAAGGAAAATTTTAAAATCCTTGTATTGCATCTTTGGAAGATAAATTTAAATATAAAGTATGGTATATGGTCAATCAATGTAATTAATGTTCTTTTACACAATAGCCTTGTGTAGGACAGGATTAGAAAGGGTACAGTGAGCTAGATAGCTTAGGGTTAGAGCAGCCGGATGGTGATGGTAATGGTAGATCTATGGTTCAAATTCCAGTCACAACATTGAACTTTTTAGTCTCACTCCACCCTTTCCAACCAAGTATGGTATTTATCTGACACTTCACTTTGATTTGATGTTCACAGACACACCTTTTCTAAAGACCTTTTACTAAAGAGGCTTTTTTGGGGTTCAGAAAGCCTCAAAACATGTATTTCTGGTGAAATCCTGACTTTCAATTTTGCTGGAAAGTCTTTTTTTTTAACTGTATGGACTGTCATTTGCTCAGAATATCTGAGCAATTACTGTGGCACTGACCAACAGAGCACTTCTCTTGATGTAAAATGTGTAATTAAATTCCTAAACTTCATTTAAAGCCACTGAAGAAAAATGTTATCTATAAGATATACAAATTTTCTTCTGTTGATTAGCTTGAAGTAGTTGTGGTTGGGTATGATAATTATATGTATATGCACTTATTAGGGAGATAACTGCATCAGATATTTAAGTTGTTATGAAAGTGCTTTATTTGACTAATATGAGGCTGTTGACTTTATGACCATTCCTTTCACAAAAAGCCTTGTGTTCTGTGATAAATATTGTGATGTCTATGGTACACCTAATTATATTTACTTTAGCATTTTAATTTTCTTTATCTTTTCTATAGCCATCTTTAACTGCTATTGTCACACTGGGGAATTTGAACGAAGCTCTGATGGTGCTTTTACTCTTTGAACTTTAAGGTTCGATTATTGCACGTTTTTGTTATTTTTAAGTTATTTCATACACACACATTCACTCTCACATCTACAATTTTAGATGCTATGGAGGGTAGGGAATAACCTAATTAAAGAAAAATTCCCAACCCCTGGCCGGGAATCAAACCTGGGACCTCTGCTTGAGAAGTCAGTTCATTACCACTCAACTACAGAGGCAGTCTAAAACTTGTTGGTATTAATAAAGTTAATATAGGTTTTAGAGAGTTGAAGTCATTAGGAGAGAAAATGTCACTGTGTTTAGTTGAAATTTTGTTTATTAGTGGTATAAAGCTGTGGATTAGTAGTATCTGAGATGGCAGTTTTACGGTTCAATTCCCTTCATGATTCGTCAGAGCTACTCAGCCAATGAATGGGAAATTGAATTATGGGATGGCTCACTGAGAATTGGGTGAAAGCCTCCAAAGAGGTAGCATGCTAAACTATGAGTACTGAAGACACCATACTTTTCAACTACCTCAAATTGGAACTTGTAATACTTCCTTTCATCCAACAAAGTGTAACAATTTAGCCATGGCATGAAATTTGAAAGTATAAAATGTCCAAGGCAGCAAATGTGCAAACATTATAAGTAAAATAATTGGAAATTCCAGTGAACAATAATTCCTTAAGACGTGATAATACTGTGCTCGATGTCACACATGTTGCTGAAATTATCTGTGGTATCACAATTAACATGCATTAAAGCAAAGAACAATCAGTTCTACTCTATGTACAGATTTCCAGTCCATATTTTATGCTTATAACATGAATCTATCTATAAATATATAAATATAAATGAATTTGTGTGTTTGTCCTCTAAGTGCTCCTAAACCGCTTGACCAATCACCTCAAAATTTGGCACATACATGTATTTTTTCATGGAGAAGGTTTGTATGCTATCCATACAAATGTAACATTCACATGATTTGCTCTACTCACTTTTATTTTACATATTAAATTCACATAAGAGAGAGAGAGACAGAGAATACTAAACTTTCTGAAACAAGTGACTGCGATTATTGCAATCAGCACCCTAAAATTAGCCAGATACACAGAATAATTGAGCAAACTCAAAACAGACGTCTCTCACCAATTAAAATCACAAGGAATCAAATTTAATTCTAAGAGGCCAAAATTCCGAAAGGTGCTAACGAAATGATTATTTAAGATTTGTGGTGTGGCCAGCAACCAGCACCTTCTACTTGGAAAATTTGTGATTTGTGAAAATATTTAAAGTGCTCCCTATGTGTAAGTTATTAACAAAGTTTAACAACTTTTTTTAAAGAAGGGAAAAAAAGTAGAGGAGTTTTAAAAGCTTGTACAATTTATTTCTCCCTCCAAGGGAGTTAATTACATGAGTTAATAGCCATTTTGTATCTGGCATGTGATACATAAATCCTATGTATTTTTGGATGTAGAATCTAAATCTGTCTTTCAAATTACTGCATCACATCAGGTTTTTTAAATAAATTTGAATTTTTGGGTGTTCTTAATTGTTTTCTGCTTTGATATATAGTTTCTGCCTTAAGATGAAGTATATCGAGGCTATGCTCTTTACACATGTCATAATTACAGAAAAGACATTCCAGTAATTGCTACTAGATGTCACAATAATTTGCTTTCTTTACAGGAGCACTAGTACTACCCAACAGTGGTCATTCAGCTGGCCTGTCAGCAGTTTAGTACAAGCTCCAACCTAAACAGCAAATGTATTGTTATTTCAGTATGTGTTCAACTGTGACTTGCTAATTAAGAGGTAGTGATATTTTTACATTTCACAGTGACAACAGTACCAAAATGGTAACTGGCAAAACTTGTGGTTGTGTGAACCACATCAACTTCTGTTATGTGTGGAAAGTTCACTCCAAAACCACAGAGGAAGCCTATGAGTGATTTAATTAAGATATATGAACGTATTTTGATTGTATTCTTGATGATCAAGACAAAAGCTGTGCACCCCATATTGATGTATTAGCTGCACAAGTACTTTTACAGAATGGATAAAAGGAAAGCACCAAGCCATGCCCTTTGCTGTTCCTATGGTTTGGTTAGAGCCATGAGTTATTTCTACCTTGCAAATATTGAAGGGAATTCCAGTAAAACAAAGCACAAAATAAAACATCCTGATGTGTCTTCAATGCACAAAACCTGTACCTCATGGGAAATGATTGCCTGTTCCTATCTGTTCACAATCCACTGTGTTGGAGTCATCAGAGGAGAGTGAACCTGAAGGTGCAGAACTCAGAAGAATTCTCCCTGAGTCTCCTGATTGATCATCTCACCTCAAAGTTCAGGATCTGAATAATTTGGTGTGATTTAAAGCTTTCTAAGCAGCAAGTTTAGGGGTCAAAATTGTAGCAATGTGCCTTCTAGCCCCAGGGATGAAGATTTCAACTTTCAGATCAAGGAGTAGCAGTTTAGCTGCATATTTTGCAATGCAGAATTCAATGTGTGTGTGCACGAATATAATGGTTTAATGATGGTACTGAGTGTCCATCATAATCCACAGGAATGGCAACTATTTACTGATTCAAATAAAACCACTTAAAAGCAGTTCCATTGCACAGTGATAAACTTTCATCAGTGCCTGTGGCTATGGTAAAGGCATAAATGAAACACATGAAACTTGGGCTTCCCTGTTAAAGGCAATCAAATATGGAGACCATGAATGGCAGATGTGTTGTGATTTGGAAGTTTTGCCATAGTTACCGACTTACAAGGTGGGCTTACAAAATATTGCTTTTGCTTTTGCCTATGGGATAGCCACGGCACCAAGGATCACTATATGGTCAAAAACTAGTCTGTGAGGAAGTCATATATAAGTGGAAAAGACAATGTAAAGTATACTCCACTGGTTGAGCCTGGTAAAGAAAGTAATTCTACTTCCACTTCATATTAAGCTGAATTTGAGGGCTCTTGATAAAGAGAATGGGGCCTTCAAACATTTGAAAGCAATGTTTCCCAAAGTCAGGGAAGCAAAACTAAAAGAAGGAATACATGTTGGACCACAGGCAGGAAAATTGATGGAGTTAGCTACTTGATCCTTCAAGCATGGTGCCTGCATCTGTAGTGTGGTGGTAGCGTGTCTGCCTCACGCCCAAGAGGTCGTGAGTTTGAATTTCGCTTAGGGTGAGTTATCCGGATAAGGTTTTTTCCGAGGTTTTCCCTTATCCTGAGAAGACGAATGTTGGGTAACTTAAAGCTGAACCTCAGGCTCATTTGAGCATCATTTCACCCATTACATTCATTCACTGTCCGATATGACACTATGCTGGAGGCTGATAAAAAAAAAAATCAAGCATGGCTTCTGTCTCCATTGTGACTGAACTGGTGAACTGGAAAATTACAAGAACATTGGTCGCTGAATGTCACCAAAAATTCACCTTTTATATCTTCTTCTTTATCTGATTACCCTTCCCTTATGGAGGACTTAACAACCCCTACGACTTACAAGCCAGTGCCTAGGGTCAGATGCCTGTAGGGGAGCAGATGAACCTATGGACTGGACAGAGTGCAGACCTGGAAGTAAGTGGTCAGCCAAGCACTGGGTATGAGAGTGAGGAAGAGGATGAGATGAAATGCACACAAAATGGGTGAATGGAAAGTTTATGATGGAGCAGTTGGTGGAATGATTGGTGTGGGAAACCAGAAGACCCAGAGAAAACCTGCCAAGATGCTGCCTCAACCACCACGAATACCACATGCAGGTTCTTGGGATTGAACCCAGGCTGCCTAGGTGATAGGCGAACGGTCTAACTGCTCAGCCATGGTGCCACCCCACCTTTTTACATTTGCATATCAATTTTTTCCCAGAAAATTTGGGTGCAGTTAGTGACAAGCGGGGTGAACACTTTCACCTGAACATGCTTACTATGGAATATGGTTGTGAGGGATGCTGGAATCCATCAATGATGGGGGATTATTACTCATTTCTTCTTAGGGAGGCTGTTGAAGCGCCATACAAACGTAAAGCATCATCAACTCATTTTACCAAACATACTGGATAACTTTATTGTGAAATGATATTTTTGTGCTTCTGTTAAGACACATTCTCACACATGCATTACCAAATGAAGTTTGAATTTTGTTTGTCTGCATTTTAAATGGTAATTGTGTGATAGAATTTTTACCACTGTATTTGTAGTAGTGCTCTGTATCTAAAAAATGTGACGTGCTACAGAAAGACTAATTACGCCACTGAATTCAGCACCTTCAAATTTGGTATATTCACTCATTTAGAAACCAGATACACAAAAAGGTTTCAATTTGTTGAGTAGCATCACACACCAACATGAGTTTTGTGATGTTCAAGTAGTATTAGTAAGCAGAGAGATTGTCAATGATCTTAATAAGTGTGCATGTTGACCAGAGAACATTAATGGCATTCAGTGGCCATTTATAAAACTGTGGTGCATACACAAGTCTTTCTGCACTCACTCTTCTACACACATGCTTGGAAGAAGCTGAATTTAAATACCAAGTTTGTTATTTAACTGACTTTTCCTTTTTGAGTTATGCTGTAGATACATATGTATATCCCCCACCCACCCACCCACCCACCCACATCACCCCCATCTACACACATACACAAGCACACATATACAGATCTTTTTCTAAAAATAATTTTTTTTAGATTCGGGGGTCTATGGTGAAATCTTGATATCAAATTTTTGGGTGGAATGCAATACTTTTCCTACTTATTGTAAGTACATAGTTGAGAAAGTAAAAAATCTGATGTGATGCACTCATATGACTTTCTCTACTCATGTACAAACTATTCCTACAAACGCTTATTTTTTATCTACTTTATGTGAAGCTCGATAAGCATTTACTGAAATTATCTTAATGTTAATTTTCTTGTTGGTGCAAAGGAAATGTGAAAATACTGTACATTTAACACTAGAACCCCGGTAGCGGTCATTTTGACCGTTCTTGATATTTAAATAAGTTTGGTTCCGCCGGTTTTTTAAAATGAAGCTTGGCGTTTCATGACTTTTCCTGATATAACCTCTAGTTTTATATAGCATAATAATTTTCCGCATGTCATCATTTACGTGGGTGTTTTTTCATGTTTGACCATGAACCCCAGAGTGGTCATTTTTGACAGCTACAATTTTGTTAGGCTTTCTCTTGCACTGTTGTTGGATTTCTCATTGTCACTAATTTGCTTTGTCAGTCTTCATACCAACTGTTCATTATAGTAGTGTACGTTGGGAATCTATGCCTGCAAGATGTCTCGTGGTTTGAAAAAAGATGAAATCCTAGCTATATTTCATGATATACCAGACAATGTATCAGACGGTGATCTTTTTGAAGAACGTGGTAGTGGTGAAGATGATTAGCAACCTCCAACTGATTCAGAGCAATCGGAAAATGAGACGTTCAGTGAAGATGATTTGAATGGTAAGTTTTATTCTTCTTTCTTTAGATATTGCATCACACGAAACTGTATTCCTATTAGGTGCATTTATGTAGTTATTCATTTCCTTGTTTGTACACAATATAAATATATTTTCTTTGCTTATTTATTTATCTGTTTCTTTATTTTCAGAAAATCAATTTCAGGATAACATTTCCTGTAATTCTCATGTTGCGAAGGAGGTAAGAAGGTATGGGCATAGCTCAATACAACCATCATTTGAACATGACTTGCAGCACTATGGAATTCCATCCAATTTGACTACATCACAAGCGGCAAGTGAAAATAGAATGCCTACTAGTAATACTACAGGTTCAGGTAACGCAACCACTTCAACACAACCAATAATAATAAGAGGCAGAAAAGGGCAACATGAAGAGGAAAAACTTCCTGCACTTACTAGAGATAAGGGTACTGAGCGGCAGATTATCGATCCAGGTCACAATCCTGGTAGAACAGAGTAACATAATGTTGTGAAATAAAAAGGAGGCCCTACTGCTTATGTTAAGAGACATGTAAGGGACAGCAGCCATGGATCTGCTTGGAAGTTGTTCATTGATGAAATATCAAAAAATGTACAGAGATTGAAGCAAGAGAGAAGAAAAATGTTGAGAAATGGACTGTTTCCTTGGATGAGCTGGACGCTTTCATCAGCGTAATTTACTTGCGGGGTGCACTTGGGTGCAGAAGCCTTGAACTAGCTGAACTATGGTCCAAAATGTGGGGGCCACTTATATTTTCTGATACCATGGCAAGGGACAGATTCGTGGAACTGATGAGATTTTTACGATTTGATGTCAGGTCATCCCGTTCTGAAAGACTAAAGACCAATAGGTTTGAACTGGTTTCAACTATATGAAAGAAATTTATTGAAAACTGTAAGGCTTGCTACACACCAGGTGCATTCCTTACAGTAAATGAACAACTTTATCCTACACAATGTCACTGTCCATTCATTCAATACATGGATGCCTGGAGATGTGAACTGAAAGTATCTCTGCAACGATATCCCATACCTGGGGAAGGATAATCAGCGGCCTCAGAACGAATCTGCTCCAGAACATGTTGTGATGTCTCTAACAAATCCTTTTCTAAAAAAGGGACGAAACGTCACCACCAAAAACTACTTTACTTCACTATCACTAGCTAAAAGACTAAAGTAGTCGGGCACTATTATCGTAGGAACTGTGAACAGATCGAGACGAGAAGTTCTTGATCACCTTAGAAATTCCAGAGCTCCTCTTTATGATACCATTCTCATGAAAACAAGATAGCGGTTCACATGTATTTGGATCTCTCTGTAGTTTATTGTGAACTTTACTGCAGCTATTATCACAAATTCATCCATTTAACTTAATTCCATTCTCCAGGAGTTTTACCATAATTATTTAAATTACAAATACTTGCCTGTTTCAAAAACTGCTTGGCATTAGTCAATGTTGAAGCACCATAAATTATTCTCTTACTTGTAGGTCCACCAGCTTTACCCTAGAAATAAGAGAAGGCCATAATACTTATCAGATGGATGACCTTGAAGGTTAAAAACTTAAATTTACATCTATCACAGCCTTCCTTTCTATATGACAGTTTTTTTATATTATAAAGTTTAACAGCTTTTATATGTTCAACCTTATCTCAATAGAGAAAGCTGATCACTTTTATATTGGAAACATACAACAGTAAATTTAACAAATGACTTATTTCTTCTTTTCTCTTTTTTTCCATGTTAAAATATTTGGAAGATAAATAACACAAGCTAAATTTCTTTGGCAACTAGAGTCAAATTAATAACTTCTCACTGCACAGTTTTGGCTTCTACACACACTACACATTTACAAAATTGTGAGCTTTTCCTCTCTTTTTTCCCCTTTCTTTTTATTTTATTTAACCTTTAGGTAAGTCAGTCTCACATTTGTCAATAACACTAGACAACAGCCAAAATGTATCCCTGATAAAATTAGTCATAACTTACAGTTATAGGTTGCTAAGCATGAAAATGGCCTTAATTTTTTTGGATTAGTTTTCAATTAGGCTTTTATTTATTAATAAAAATTACTTAGAGTACATATTTTTGGAACATCCTGTAACAGAAGTGCAATGGTTGATTAATAATTAGCATGTAGAGACAAACCCTCAGCTTGGCATTCCTTTAGCAACTCAGTTAAGAGTTTCGTTTGCGAGTGTGAAAACTGCATTTCAGTGCATTCAAAAAGGTAAAAATTTGAAGTGATTTTAATGGTATTGTAACCGATTATAAAATAACACATACAATTGATTGTAATAGACATTGTCATTAAAGATATAAGATGCTGCATAAGTGTGCTAATAATACAAATAACTTCTGCTATATATATATATAGGGAAGGAACGTTTAAATTGCAAAAGGTACAGTTAACTCCCATGGTTAAAAAGGCATACAATCTTTATTTTGGTTACAGAATAGGTAATCATGAAAACTGTTTGCACCCCATTTTATTGTCATAATTATTCCATGAGTGGCTAAATGGAAATGCACAATCTAAGAATTTCACCATATCAATGGTATAAAATTAAGATTATTTTGTTGCTTAACAATGCTGTCAAATGCCAGGATCACATCAGCATCGCCAGTGTGCTGGAATTTTGTCCTGCAGGAGATCTTTTACATGCCAGTAAATCTACTGACATGGAGCAGTCATTTTTAAGCACACTTAAAAACCATCAGTCTGGGCCACATTTGAACCTGTGACCTTGGGACCAATAGACCAGCGTCTAACCAACTGAGCCACCCAGATCAACAACCCCTAGCGCAATGGCCCTTCGCCAGGCTTACCACCTGGCCACTGCGTCCCCAATGGTGTAGGTTCCTTGCGTTATTGGAGTTAAGAAGAAGAAGAAACACAAATATCTCCTCAGCCATTCACCCATCACCCCACTCTGACAAAACAATACCATTAACATCTCAAGGTACAGAGTTTGTGCCTGAAGCCCACATATCAACTAAATTACCTTGTGAGAGACAGATGTGCCTAAGAATAAGGCCAAGTTGTTGGCATTGCACCTTAAGGAGTGGAATGCTCTTGTAAAAAATGTAAAAATAACCAGCTTTCAAGTTAGTCAACATTCACTACATTTTTTCCTCTAAGCAGGAAATTCTTATATATTTGTAATGATGTGAATGGACTAATGGTCGCCATGAGCATGAAACATACTCCAAAGCTTAGAAACCAGGTACTAAAAGCATTTTAATTTAAAAGGTGAGTCAATTAATAACACTAAACAACACTTATGTTTATAATTTTCCAGAACGAGTTTCAGAGGTTAACTTTCCTCCATTATCAACCGGACAATAACTGGGTTTCCATGGTATTTCATGGTGCAGATAGCGATGCTTCTTCTGATGTTTCTTCTGGTAATGGTTCAAGGGACTTGCTGAAAATATCTTTCTGGGGAATGTCGAAATTAAATATTCGGTTTCTATTTTTTAAAATGAAGATTTGTTCCCATATGGACAGCTCTTGTTTTCCGGTTATGTGTTTGAGGAGTTTTGGTTCTGGCTTTATGTCGTGATTTTTTGTCCAAAAGTGAAAGGCAACTGCTGATTTTTCTAATTGTTTACTCTTGATGTTCCTAACGTGTTCCTTGGATCTAATTTCTAAATTTCTTTTGGTTTTTCTTATGTATACTTCATTACAATCACTGCATTCAATTTGGTATATGCCAGATTTTTTGTTATAAACGTAAGTGTTGTTTAGTGTTATTAATTGACTCACCTTTTGAATTAAATTGATTATAACAACACTATTTTCAAACTTCTATGAAAGGAAGATAACTAAAAGCATTGTTTGCAGACCGCTGGTTGACAAGAGAAAATTTTTAATATCTAAGTTGCACATTAAGTTGGTATTAATGAAAAGCTTGGTAAAATACCACGAGAGTAAAGAACGTCCAAACAGGCTGCACTGTGTTTTGTCTGTCCACTTCCTCAGCGCTTGTTGCTGTCTGCCACTATTATAGAAAGGCACAGATAAAACCATACAACATTCTTAAAACTACTTTTAAAGGTTACTTACCAACTTTATGAAAGGAGATGCTGAAACTGGTCACCGTCATTGTCCATACATTTTTGGTACCTGTTTAGGAAACTATCCATCACTTGTTGTAGTTCACGTTGAGAAATGCTGGCAATTTGCTGGCAGATATTTTGTTTTAATTCTTCCAGGATGTGTGCATTGTACACCTTTTACCCCAGAGATAGAAATCGCAGGGGGTTAAGTGGGGGGACAACAAATATTTACTGATAATTCTGTCCTGAAACACTTTCATTGTCCTCATTGAAAGATTGGCCACATGAGCTGCTGGAGTCTAGTTGAAATAAGGCAAAATCATGGTCCTTGTCTGTTAGTTCTCTGAACAAAAGAGGTAAAATTGTATTTCTGTACGTACAAGCATCAACTGTTGACTCAAAAAAAATTGGCCCTATAACTCAGAACCTAATATTGTTCATGAAGTATTCCTTCATGACAAACAATTGGGTGTATGGTGCGCTATTAGCGGAGAAAGGTTTCTCAGAGCTCCAGTAAGTGATTTCTATATCTACGGTAACTTAAAACATAAAATGTACAGGACAAACGCACACACCCTGGAAGAATTAAAACAAAATATCCGCCAGGAAATTACCAGCATTTCTCAATGTAAACTACGGCAAGTCGGCAAGTGATAATTTTCTAGAAGTGCCAAAAATGTATGTATGGACAATGGTGACCAGTTTCAGTATCTTCTTTCATAAAGTTGGTCAGTAAAGCCTTTAAAAGTAGTTTCAAAAATGTTGTATGGTTTCACCCGCACCTTTCTATGATAGCAGCAGACGGCAACGAGCACAGAGGATGCAGACAGGCAAAACACTACGCATTCCATTCAGAGGTTTTTGCTCTCCCGGTAGATGAATTGAAATGTAGAAGCCTTTAGAGATTGTTTTCATAAATTTTCACGATTAAGCTAATCTAAAATCAAAGAGAGAATATTCATAGGTCCCTTGGAACAGTAAGTAAGGAGCACGGCAAAAGTTTTCATCAGGATATCGCTACTCTTGAATGATGTTAATAGGGAACATTTATGGCAGACACAAAATTTAAAGGTGGCTGACCACTACCTGAGAAGCAAGGCATTGCCACACATCAAAGGGCAGGGTGAAGCTATACGCAGTAATAAGAAGAAATGAAAATGCTTTATAAGCTATTACTGTAGTACCCGCTCAAGCAAACAAACTTGATGTGCATGCTAATTTAACAAGTAATCTGAAAATCATACCTTAAAAATGTAGCAAAAATATGCGCAGGCAAGTAGAAAATTCCTTATGGCAAATCTGTTGCATCTGTCTCGTCATCATCAGTCATCTTCATCCTTGCAAATTATGCATTGTTCTTAGAAATTTAACATATGTTGCAACATCATCTCTTTCTGCTAGAAATTTCCGCCAATCATTTGCTTTTCTGTTTTTAAACCTAGAGACTTCAAGATCGTGTAAATAAATGACAGAATTTTTTATAAGCAATTTTCTCCATTGCATGCTTAACTTTCTTTGTGGTAGGAAATCCCCCTTCATAAAAGGAATAATTTGTTTGCCACAAAAAGTCTTTATTATAGTCCTTTAAATGTGTAACAAGCTTCTATATGTGATGTCTTTCTCCAGGAGATGAAATTATCAGGGTTTGTCCTTCAGCAGCAGATTTTGTTTCTGCACAAACATATTGTACTGTACACAAACGCTATATGCCAAAAGGTTGCACAGGCAATTTCTATGGCCACGAACAGTTTATCTTTTCACACTCTTCACGTTTATAAAGATTTTTCAAAAAAGAATATACATTGTAAATGATATTCTTGCTTTGGCAACCACACATCCCATATATGTATTATTGGCTGGCTTTCACTACTCTTACCTTGTTCATTAAGTGACATTTTTACTAAATAATCAATAAAAACACTAAACTAAGTATGAATAAAATAACACAATATAGGTAATTATTATTTATTTATGCCAACAAACTTACTGTTGGTGTTTTTAAACACACAAGCCGTGTGTGGGCAAAGTTTAAGAGGTAGAACTAGAACTTAAAAATTCAATGCCACAACTGGGATTTGAACCACAGACCTTCCGCTTAAATGTCAGGCGGACGCTCTAACCACTGAGCTATTGTGACAAACTGCCAGAATGGTAGGAAGGTCTGTGGTTCAAATCCCAGTTGTGGCATTGAATTTTTAAGTTCCAGTTCTACCTCTTACAATATAGGTAATCAAACTACAGGAACTGAAATGTTCACACTTATTGTGAGACCTTTTCATTCCATTTCGCTCAGTTCATGCTGTATCTCCTATCTGTTTCGAGTCAGATACTGACACAATAAACAAAATAGTTGCGAGGAAGTTGGGCAGAGAAGTTGAAAGTATCTTAGCAGAACTCCCTGTCAAAAGTTGTGTTCAATGCACGCCCGTATCTCTGCAACCACTTAACATAGGAAGTTGGTTTTTAGACTGCAAGCTTCAAAATAAAATGTTCTTCATGAACAGGTTGTTCTCTTTCCTGTAACACAATTAAATTTTGTGGGTACAAATTATACTTGTACCACCGGCTTTACAGCATGATTTCACATCAAGTTTAACTATACAACACCGCAAGGTGTGGCAAGCCTCTCATTGAGTGTTGTGTTGACCAGTTCCTCCTGCCAGCTGCCTTGAAATTCTGCATCTGCCATAAGTGTATGCTTGCCGATTATTGTTGGTCTGTAGTAAGAGATGTTCCTGAGATAAAATGCACAAGCCACAAGACCACACTTATAAAATATGTTATAAAAGACTGCATACATTTTCTTCCATGAACAGTAGTGAAGCTTACATTGTATAGGTCTTCTAAACGAGAATTTAGGAGATCAAACATGTAAGATTTCATTAATTTTGTTTCAGATACCAAAAAAATGTTTAAACTTTGTTGACTAGTGTAGTTTACCACATTAAGGACCTGAACAACCATCAGCAGATAAGTGCAACATATAAAATTAACCAAGAGTTTACTTAAATAAGGAAATAATGCAGCTATTATTACTTATTTATCTGACAGTTGTTTTGAAAATGTCTATTACAACTTCTGCATAAGCACAACATGGAAGATAACATCTCCAGGTGTGTGACATCTTTTTGATGCATCTCCAATATCTCCATCTTTGCTGCATAGTGAACTATGTGGTCTTTATCTCAGGGTATGCATAGGTGGGATGAGAACAAACAACACCAGTTAAGTTGGCTAGCAAATTTAATGGAGGCTGATTAATGATTTATTTGAAGTTGAAGATGTAGAAATAATTATTTCTAAGTCTTAGCATGAGAAACTGTAACTATTGAAGTATTATATTTTCTAACTTCAACGTTATCAATACTTTATAGTTTAAACTGTTTGTGCTAAATAAAAATTATTTACATCAAAATTAAGACAATAGACTAATAGAATTGACTGCACATTTAATTCATTAATTTCCAAGGGGGGCTGTAGCCCCCTTTGCCCCTGCCCTTTGTGACGCCCATGCTAGGTTTAATGAGACTTCTAAGGCTGGTTCACAATACCCACAAACAGTAACCAGAACGACGACAAAGTTAAAAAAACATGTACTGTAATGTGAACATTCAAAATTAATGGAAAGCTTTCTTGGGTCCTGGGAATGGGAAAGAAAACTTGACCAAGTATTAACTTTCCTCTTCTTGTCCCTCAAGATGGCTGTGACATAAAAGAGCTACTAGAATTTTCTCTATAAATTACAAGCTGGAAAAATGAAATTGGAATAAATTTTAGCATATCTGCATCCTACTGCTGGATCCTTACACCCGCAGATCACTGAGCTGAGTCATGTATGTCTCCCCTGCTTCAAAGGATATGGTCTGTTGGCTTAAATGCACCATTCTCCAAGTACAAAGATGTTAACAGATGGTGATAGTGATGCTGGCAGTGGTATCGTGACATCTAGTCACATGATGGTCCCATTGGTCTGGCAAGATGGGGCTAACACATCAAGAGAGAGACAAAGACTCCAAATGACACAGAAGAGACTTCTCCTTTAGCCACAGAACAACATACTTTGTTAACCAGCTCACAGGGAAGGCAAAGCTACAGGTTCGACTTTGGGCTTGCAGTAAATTTCTGTATTTACTTATTTTTATAAACAGTTGTTGTAAATGGCAGTAGATAAAAGTTATAATCAGTTACGTTGAAATCAAAGCTTACTAAATAGTACCAAAGTGCATAAAGTGATACAAAATACTAGCAGAGCTTAAACATCGACACAGAGCATTGATCCTACTGACAAAATATGTTTGATTATGCACAACTCAAAACTAGCTATTGCCTCAAAAACAATAGCAGAAACTACAAAGAACAGCAAAAAATGGTTAGAAATTAACAGAGAACAATAAACCATTTTAAAGTATGCCATTAATAAAGGAATAAAACTTGGTATAACTAGGGGAATGGACAGGCATGTTCTGGACATAGAAAATGTTGACCTATCAAATTTTGATATTGGCTAGCCCTAATTGTGTTGGTTAAATTGGAAACAGGTGAAAAAAATGTCATTGATCAGTTAGAAACAAATGAAATTTCAATTCATAAAATCCACTTTCCACTTTGTAAGCAATATAGTTATCCATATGCATTCCTGTTCTCATTTCCATTCTTGGGTTATTGTGAACCAGTGTTTAGAGAAGATGGTATCATACATGAGAAATATGAAACTTACCTTTGTATAATCTACAAGATTCTGATACTCAATGTAGTTTCCATCACCAACAATGAACACTATAGCCTCCTGGAATGGAGTTCGACTGCGAGGAATCTGTGAGCCTTCAGCAACTCTTAACAACTTTGGATCAAAATATCTATATTCTTCAGTCTCTTGTGAGCATTTCATTTCCATCAAATCATCAACAATTCTTGTCACGGGAAGATTCTATATTTTTAAAAAATGCACACAAAATCACAATATATCAAACAAATGAAAGGTAATTTGAATTTGTACAGCCATGAAAAAAAATTGTTGAGCACATTAGGAGAGCAGAACATTTCTATGTCCCATGTCGTATTGCAGCGTAGTTTACACAAGTTGATATTTCAAACATGCAGCCTGATTTATTGATAGTCTGTTTCATAAGATATTGTCTGTTGGACACACAAATAGGCAAGATTTGAAGCTTTCACGGCGATAATTATGGATCAAGATTTCACGGGTGATCAGCCGTGTCAGATTTAGAAAGCTCGACCTTTATAAATCTGATACGGCTGATCACCCGTGAAGCCTTGATCCACACAAATAGGCAGTTGCGTGACTTTCTTTATCAGGAACAAATTCAAATGCAGGTGGTGATTCAAGACACAGCCTAACACAGCATAACATATAGAACAGACTATCAATAAACTCGGGCTGCATGTTGGACATACTGACTTGTGTAAATCGCACTCCAACATGCTGTGGTACTTACTCGTACAAATATTCTGCTCTCCTAATGTGTTCATTTGTTCCATAGCTGTACAGAGAGTAATGAGTTTAGTTAATTTTCATGTGTATTTATAAGAAAGTTGACATTTAAATGTTATGTTTTCACTTACATGTTTTTTAACTACCAAGTTTTTAACTCCTTCCATGACGAAAGATGAACCTTGTGAAACAAGTTTTGAGAACATGCTCACTGTCTTGGTTCCTCCACCAACATACTGATTGGGTGCTGCCACTATTTTAGCATATGCTCTAAGAAAGGAAATAGAACATATAAAAAATTAATGTTACTTTCACATGACACTCTACATTTTGGTATATCTCTCTGTATATCTCTCTGTGGCTCTCTCTCCCTCTCATTCCCTCTCCTGCACACTCGCGCAGACCTTTTTCTAAAATACTTTTTCCTGGGTTCAGGGAGCCTCAAAAGACATTCGTGGTGAAATCTCAACATAAAAAGTGTGGATGGAATACAATATTTCCCCTACTTTCTATACATTGTAGAGAGGTAAAAAATAAACATTTTCCATGTAAAGGGATGTGCGTGCATGTACACATATTTTGGTTAGATAAGAGGTA
The DNA here is from genome assembly GCA_030765045.1 of Tenodera sinensis. Taxonomy (NCBI): domain Eukaryota; kingdom Metazoa; phylum Arthropoda; class Insecta; order Mantodea; family Mantidae; genus Tenodera; species Tenodera sinensis. The sequence continues at coordinate 294,162,567 of CM060962.1, read as the reverse complement.
GTCTTTGAAGGCTCCTTAGAACCTCATATGTCAGTCTAAAAGGTGTATTGTGTAACTCTGTCAAGATTGCTCTCGCATCGAATTCCCAGCTCCGTGCCCTTAACGAGCTCCGGAAGCTTGGTTCCTACACCAGGATCTGATCCTAAAGTTCCCCACACTCCAAAGGTGATGTAATGCATACATGTATGCATATTTATAAAAATGCTTCTCTGATTAAGGGACTTCAAAATGCCTGTTTCTGGTCAAATATGTGTATTAAATTTTCAGGTAGAATGCAATACTTCCTGTACCCATTATGGTACGTGGTAGAGAAAGTGAAAATGAACACGTTTACCAACATTTGCAATGGATACTTACTTCCAGCGTTTGATGTAAGCCAGTGGCTGCAAATCGCAACCAGCATTTTGAAGTGCTGTAGCACACCGGTCAAATTCAGCCTATAACAGAATAAAAGTACATTGCTATATACTAAAACAGGATTTATGAAACATAAATGATATAAAGCTACGTAGGCTTTCACGGCCGGCGTCTAAATTGTAGAAAGAAATATCTTCCGGGCTGTTATGCCGTGGTCTGCTGGAGATCTGTCTTCCAGACGTTTCGTCTACAACTGCGGTAGACGAAATTTTGTAGACCTAAATTTTGACTACTCTTTAATACGTACACTTATGTCTTATGCGTTCGGAGTGCCTTGTGGAAGTGGTAGGTTTATCTTTAGAGTCATGGAGAGGTATCTCCTCTGGGACAGGACTCAGACTTTCGTTGCTTGAATGTATGTTAATATGCACTATATTACCTGAGCCACCTGACTCAATAGCTGGGACTTTAAATCTCCGAACACATCTATTCTTGTAACAGCTAAACACTTTATAACCAAAATATAGTGCCAAAATGCTAATAAGAATATAAACAATTACGGAATATCGGGCGTGTGTTACAGTGAATGAATTTTGCCACTCTTGCCTCTGAATCATCTCTTCTACTTGAGAGAGTTTATAGCTAGAAACCTTTAACTCGTCAAAATGTGTTATCACTTGTTTGAAAGTTGTGTTCAGCTTTAACTCATTTCTTTTTAACTTTCCTACTAATTCTTCACAGCAATCAACATCTATGTTAATTGAGGACAACACATCAAGATTACTAAAATTACCCTGGGACATTACAACTTCTGCCTGAATTACAAAGGATTTACCATACCCCTTACAACCTGAACCAAGCTTAAGTTTGCCATACCCTTCTAAAATAACATCTCTTGGTTGTTCCTCAGGACATGAAATAGTAACACTTTCTACAGATGGTACAAAATACAACCACTCATTATTTGCTAAAGGTGTCCATAGTGATTCGCGTAATTCAATTAGCCTCTTTTCACATGTAGAAGGTAATCTACGAAGTTTTTGTAGCATTTTCACAACACAATCATCATGATAGTGGGCTAACTTAAGTGGAAGGGTTTGTTTACATACATATTTTGAATCTCCCAATGTTTTACATTTTTCCAACAAAGACAAAGGACTCATAAAATAATATTGTCTGCTCTTATCAATAAACAGAAGATCTTCATGAACGTCCACAAACACATATTTCCCTTGTTCAATGAGAACAGGCACTGGTATAAGTCGATACACATTATAAACACCTTGTGACACTAAAGGTAAAAATAGTACAAATGTGAGTTTTTCATCCTTTACAAATACAGCTACATCACACATAGCAATTAATAAATGAAGCGAATCCTTGCTTACTGCAAATGGCAGGGAGGTACCTAAGGGCAAATTTGCAACACCTTTCTCTAAAACATGCACTAATTCCGAAGGAGCTACTACCTGTGGATGAATAAGTCCCTTTTGAGCATTTAATATACCATCTATTAGTATATCACAATTGCGAAATAAGGTTTCCATGGCATTATTTAAACTAAGTAAGTGATTACTAACCGTCATTTTCATTTGTAGATCATCAAGCATCTTAACTTCTTGCTGCTGGCTTTTGTTTAGGAAGTCTTGAATTCTAACTAAATTCTCTTCCAATACCTTCTCATTGAAAGCCAAATTAATAAGTGAATCATTGAACAAACCTAGAGAAACCTTTACTACAGAGACTTGTTCCTTCAACAAATTAGTAATGCCTTTTTCATTTTCCTCCACATGCTGTATTTGCTGATTATAATATTCCGCGTCATCATTATCTAATGTACCAAACAATATTTTCAAAAGCTGCCCTCCTACATCGATTACACCTCTCCTTGTACGCGTCTCCTGACGACCTGTCATTTCCCTCAATAACCCTTCGGTTCTCCTTAACTTGCCCAATTTATCCTGTATTTTATTCTTAAAGTTTGTACACCCTGACCATTTCTGCAAGGAAACGTACTCGCATGCACTCAAAGTATGCTTTATATAACTTTCTGTAGTATCTACCTGGTACTCTAAATTACCTAAATCTACATACACAATTATCTTCCATTCACTATTGTACAGCTGGGCGGTACCCTTACTCTCATAGTATAGACCAGGCGGAATTTCGAACTTCACCACTTCATCTAAAAATAAGTAGGTCTCGCTAATTATCCAAGGCTAAGCTTACCTTAATAAAAAGGTTTAATTCGGTTCACATGTACCTTTTGCAACCTTTTCCTTCTCTTCAGTGTTACATTTACGCCGTTAACTGACACTATTAGATATGGGCCTATCCATTGGCTAGAAATGTTACCTGATCTGCCCCTACGGACCGTCTCATCTTTTAGTAACACCTTTTGCCCTACCTCGTATTTAATTTCCTCACTGTGATGATCATAGTATTCCTTGCTCTTATATTTTCTTGTAACTAGATTATCTCTAGCCACCTCGTGAGTACTTTGTAGCCTACTTTTCAATTCACTCACATAGTCATCATAGGAATGATTAATCTCTGGTTCCTTTTTTAGTGTTAGGGGTGTCCTGCACTCATATCCAAACAAAAGCTCAAAAGGTGTATAACCAGTGGATGAATGCACAGTAGTATTGTATACAAACACAGCAAACTTCACCCATTCATCCCAGTCTGTTTGATCCTTCCCCACATAATGCCGCAAATATTCAGCCAGAACACGGTGACTTCTCTCCAATCCACCGTTTGCCTGTGGGTGAAAAGCTGTAGTCTGCAACTTGGTTATTCTCATTAGCTTGCAGACATTCTTGAACAAATCACTTAAGAATTCCGAACCCTGATCTGTGAACACCTTTAATGGAATTCCGTAACGTAAAATAATGTTTTCCACGAACTCCTTAGCAACCGTCACCGCATCGTGTTTTTCTAGAGGTACGGCTACCGTATATTTGGTAAGTTCATCTTGGCAGGTCAAGATATACTTGTTCCCCTTATTCGTCACCGTTAAGGGACCCACTATATCGAGAGATAATTTTTCAAAAGGAGATTTTGCTGTGGTACTTATTTCCATGGGTGCTCGTTTCCTAGGCCGCAAAAGCTTATTCTTTTGACAACTCTCCCATTTCTTTATATAATACTCAATGTCCTTTTTCATATCTGGCCATTGATAATTCTTCCTGATCGCCCAGTAGGTTTTTGTGACACCCCTGTGACCACCCGTAGGACTGTCGTGTGCCATCTGCAGTATCGCCCTTTTTTGTTCCTCCGTTACCTCCCCTTCTTCTGCAACTCCCATAACTCTAATGCGAGAAAGTGCATCGGCATTTCCGTTCAACGACCCTTTTTTGTAAACAATCTGGTAATCGTATTCTTCCAATTTGATTCGCCATCTGAGTAGTCTCGAACCCGGTTCCTTGACACTCATTATCCATTTAAGTGGCCTATGATCAGTTACAATAGTAAATCTTTTCCCTAGTAGATAAGGCCTAAAGTGCTTACAAGCCCATACTATTGCCATCAATTCCTTCTCAATTGTACTGTAGTGCTTCTCTGCCTTATTCAGAGTTCTACTTGCAAACGCTACTGGCAAATCCCTACCTATCGGGCCTTGCGATAATAATGCCCCTAATCCATCCTGACTGGCGTCTGTTGTCAAAATAAATTCCCTTGAGAAATCTGGATATTGCAATATAGGTTTTGACAACAACTTTTGCTTCAAAGTATTAAAGGCTGTCTGTTGATCATCCCCCCAGGTGAACTTCGCGTTATTTTTTAGCAACAAATGCAAAGGTGCGGCTATTTTGCTAAAGTTAGGAATGAATCGACGATAATAGCCAACTAAACCCAGAAATGCTCTTAATTCAGTCAGTCCTTTAGGTATGGGATAATTTGCTACTGCTTCCACTTTCTTTGGGTCGGGTTGTACCCCATTCTCCGAAATTACATGACCAAGGTAGCTAACCTCTTTTCTCAAAAATTCACATTTTTCCGGCTGCAGTTTTAGGTTGTACCTTCTAAACCTCTGAAATACCTCCCTCAATTTTTGATCATGCTCCTTAAGCGATCCTGCATAGATAACTACGTCGTCCAGGAAAACAAAGCACCTGGATGGCGATAAACCCGCCAGCACCGTGTTCATCAGTTTCTGAAATGTGGCTGGGGCGGTCTTTAAGCCAAATGGCATTCTCACGTACTGCCAATGACCATGTTTTGTCGAAAACGCTATTTTCTCCTTATCTTCTGCCTTCATGGGTATCTGATGATATCCCATTGCCAAATCTATGCAAGAGAAATATCTGGAATTCCCCAACTGATCTAGGATTTCCGTAATATCTGGAAGTGGGTAAGCATTTCCTACTGTCTTTTCATTTATTTTCCTGAAATCGACTACAAGTCGAAATTTCTGGATGCCACTTGCATCCATTTTCTTTTTTACTACTAGTAAGGGACTATTCCAAGGCAAATTGCTCTCTTCAATTATACCCTCCTGCAATAATTTTTGCACCTGCTTTTCTACTTCCTGTTTGTGTGCCTCGGGTAGTCTATAAGGCTTTACATGAATCGGTTCTATATTTGGTTCCATTATAATAGCATGTTCTACTGCACTAGTGGAACTCAAACTATCCTCCGGCAAATAAAATATATCCTGATACAACCTGCATGTTTCCCTAATCACCCCCCTTTCTTCCTCGTTGAGGTGCTCAAGCCTCAATTGAGCCATTACCTCTGTTTCTCTATTAGCTGCCTGTGGGGTGTTAGTAATAGTGCACAGCTTTTTGCAATTATTTTCATTAATAACTGCCTCCAATTTAACCGGAGTCACCCTAAGTTCAACTTCCTCATCATTGGTATTTAGCATGCTAGTTACAGCACTTCCATTCCTAACAGTTACAACCGAATCTGCCAAATAAACACCTGATTGTACTTCGCATTTTTCTATCAACCCCTCCTTCAGTTCAACATTCTCTATAGGGATTTTAACCATGACCTCTGACCTTCCCGGAAGCTTAATTGTCCTAACTGACTCCATAGCGCCCTTGGTTAATAGTTTAAGTCGTTCCCCGAAAACACTCAGCTCTAAATCTTTGTAATTTAGTGTAGCTTTCGTGGCCTCCAAGAAATCTCTTCCAAGAATTCCATCACAGGGAATATCTACTTGATCTTTCACTAACTGAAAATCGTACTTCACAACATTATTCCCTATATGAACCTCGGTATTTAGCGCCCCATGCGTTTCTATCAACGATCCGCTTGCGCTTTTTACAACCATTTTCTTTTCCGGATCAAAAATAAGTTTTCCTACAACTGAAGGGGTTTTAAGCAACGACACATCTGACCCTGAATCCACTAACATCACAAATTCACCTTTCTTACTAGCAGGAGAACTAATTCTTACGAACTCGTGCTTTGTTTTAGAAATTACTCCAATATGAGCGACAGATTCTACTGTTCTATCGTCTTCTGACTTCTTAGTTCTTTCATCCTTTTCATCCTGCTTATTTTTCCTAGGACTCCTACAATTTCTAGCAAAGTGTCCGACCTTACCACAATTAAAGCAAGTTACTATGCTCGACTTTCCCTTATTTTCAGTGGAAACACTATTAATTGCCTTACTGTACTCTTTCTTAACATTTACATAACATTTGCTAGCGATATGGCCAACCCTGCCACATTTATTGCATTTCACCTGTTCTACTCTAGAATACCTTTCTCGTTTGGAAATAATGGCACTTTCTTCATCCAACGAGGTTTTACATACCTCTTGGAATTCCTGTTCCAGCCCCCGGCTGCGAACAATGGTCTGAATTCTATCATCAGCCAAACCTTGTATAAAACAGATATTTCTCAACTTATCTGTAATTGCCAGTATTCCTTCCCTCTCAGTTTCCTTACACTTTTCTAACGCTGATTCTCTAAACTCTGCTGTTAACCTTTGTATACGGTTAATCCACCCGCTTATTGACTCGGATTTTTCCTGTTTAGCAGCAAAAAGTTGAGTGCTATAATAATCAAGAGTTCTCTTCTCAACATAGGAATGCCTTAAATATTCCTTAACCTCCTCCCACGATTCTAGTTTTCTATGGATAATTGCCTTCCTGGGTTCCCCTTTTATTCTAGTAAGCAACAACTTAAAGAATACATTTAATCTCTCAGGACTTATCATTTCACATGCAGTATCCGCATCTACGATAAACTGCGTAACTTCATTCTTTTCCCCATTAAAAGAAGATACTAGTTTAAGAGCCTCGTGGGGTAACATATAACAGCTACTTCTACTATCCACTGCCATTTTACATATAATAGTAGCAAGGACTCACCTCTACGCCTTCAGTGGACGAGCTGTATCGTCTGGTGCGGTCCGCAACCTTGTCTGTCCCGTTCACCAGGTCCAGACGCGTCGCCAACTATCCTCGATCCCTGGTCCTCCAGTTATTGCGGCGTTCCAGCGCTCGACGTTCCTTGTCTCGTGGTTGGACCTCTCGATCCTCGAACCTCGAACTGCTCGCCGTAAGCCGTATCTGTCACCTCGAACCTTTAACTGCTCGCCGTAGGCCGCTGCTGTCGCCTCGAACCTCGGACCTTCAAACCGTACAGTCTGCACACGGCCTTCCACCAGTAACAGCAAGGGTAGTGTCACCGCAGTACTGGGTAGGTTGCCGTCTTCCTCACGGATCTGGGACTGCACGCAGTGGGCTGCTGCTACCACCTCGAGCCTCGAACCTCGAATCTCCGGAATTGTGCAGAAGTTGCACAGAGCTGCTGTCTCTGCTTCCTAGGATTCTCGGGCGTTGAGCGTGTTGCCTTAGCTGCTGCCTTCTTCTTGGTCTTTGGCGATGGTGATTTTTACTCGTAGCTGGATTTGATCACAGGAAACCCAAACACCTGACACCAGAATTTATGTTGTATCCTTCTCGCACCTAGCACCCTCCCGCAGGTGAGGTGGGATGGGATTGTCTGTTTGAGTGCCGAGCGGGAGCAAGTAGGTGAGGTTTCCTGGATATTCCACTCGAAATCACACAACAATTGGTACTAAAGGATTTATTTACAAACAGTACGGAAAAAGCTTAAAGGAATTTGGGTAGTGGTTACACCATCCGATGTGGACTCGTTGAGAATGGCGGGTCAAAAGACATCCCTTCCATGGTGACTAAGGTTTATATATCGTTCCACAATATTCTCTGGGTAAGCACACTATCCCTAATAACCATAAACTGTTATGTGACAGGCGTCTGGGAGTGCTACACCCTTCCTCGGGTCCCCCTTGGGGTTGAAGGTCAACTTCCTGACAGTCACATATACCAGCATTTCCAACTTCTGTAGAATACGTCTGCTTAAAACTATTTCTCACATATTATATTTCCATTACCAATATATGAATTCATGCTATTATTCTACTCTTCTATAACAATTATATTTCCATTACCAATATATGAATTCATACTATTATTCTACTTTTCTATAACAATTATATTTCCATTACCAATATATGAATTCAGACTATTATTCTACTCTGCTATAACAATTATGTTTCCATTACCAATATTTGAATTCATACTATTACCCTACTACAACAATTGTTATGTGAAACAATACTTTCATTTGAGAGGTCCTAGTCCAAATAATATTAAAGCTGAGCTAGATTCTACTCTGGGGAGTCTGCTTCTTTGTTTACAACAGTAAAATATTGGGTGGCAGAGCTTAAGTAAGGTCGTATGAGCTGCCAAGACGAACGTCACAATGGTCGACCAAATGAGGTGATCACACCAGAAATCGCAAAGAAAATCCACAAAATGGTATTGGATAACCGTTGATTGAAAGTGCGCAAGCTAGCAGACATTGCAGGCATTTCAAAAAGTGCTGTACACTCCATTCTGATGAAAATTTGGACATGAGAAAGCTGTGCACATAATGTGTGCTGTTTGCTCATAATGGAACAAAAACTGTTTGTTTCAGTCGAATGTATGTCAAACTTTGCCAACACTTTTGTGTCGATTCATTACCATTAATGAGGCATGGGTCCATTACTTTACACTTGAGACGAAACAACAGTCAAAACAGTGGACTGAAAGGGGAGAATCGGCTCCAATGAAGGCAAAGACAGCTTCATCTGCAGACAAGGTTGTAGCGTCAGTTTTTTGGCACGCACATACCTACCTTCAGTTTGGAATTAATAGAGGAAATAACTAAATCAGACACACCAAAAGAAATATAAAAACTTTTAGCACTGGAAACAATCAATACTATATATCCCACAGAAGAATGGCTACACATATATACTGATGGATCCTCCACGGAAAACCCTACTGGAGCTGGAGTTACATGTTCACATTTTTCCTTTTATCATTCTGTTGGCAGAGACACAACAAATTATGACGGAGAAATAGAGGCTATACACACTGCTCTCCGAAAATTATTAAATCTTCCCTTAAATAAATTTAGGAAGGCAGTGATTCTTTTGGATTCTAAAGCTGCAATTCAGGGAACACAAATACTACAAATAAGTCAACAAAAATTAGAGAATGATACAAAATGTTAACACAACTCCAAAAAGTTAATAAGACTGTTCATCTCCAATGGATTCCAGCACACTGTGGAGTCATGGGGAATGAAGTTACAGACTCACTTGCAAAGAAAGGCACAACAATAAAATAAAAGTCTAAATTAATTTCTCATATTCCTCAATAAAACACTTGATCATTAAAAAATTTTCGCATTCATACCTACTAGAAATAGAAACAAATGCCAAAGATAAAAAATCTGATGTGTTGCACTCATGTGACTTTCTCTACTCATGTACTAACCATTCGTACAAACTCTTATTCTTATATCTTCTTCATGTTAGTTGAGAAAAACATTTGTGCAAATTATCTTATTGCTTATTCCCTTGTAGGTGCAAGGGGAATATTAGAATACAGTAGGCTTTGTGATATAGTCAAATCTTTTAAAGCTTTGAGATTCTGTTCTCTTTGCACACTTAACATATATGAGGGTGGCCTGAAAAGTTTCTGACCTCAACATGAAGATGGCAGCACTCGTAAATAAAACCTAGTGAATTTTGTTGTTCATCTGTTGACAGTTACTCACCAAAGTTTCAGCCATTTTGGATGCTTAGTTGTCATGTAACAGTCGTTTGAGTGAGTTGATGTGTTTTTATGAAAATGGACAAAATTGAGTATCGAGATGATGAACGTTTGGGACGTCCAAAAGCTGCAACTACCAATGAAAACATTGCCAAAGTTCACCAAATGGTGCTAGACGACCACTGAATTAAAGTGAGAGAGATAGCAGGGGCTATGAACATGTCAAAAGAACGTGTTTGTCACATTAAATCAACATTTAGGCATGAGAAAGCTGTCTGCACGTTGGGTGCCGCGTTTGCTCACGTTAGACGAAAAATGTGTTTGAATGAACATTTCCAATGCTCTGTTGGCGCAATAAATCCGAGTTTTAGCGCCGATTAATTACTGTAGATGAAACTTGCATACACCATTACACGCCCAAAACAAAAATACAGTCCAAACAGTGGACTGCAAAGGGGGAACTGACTCCAAAAAAAGTAAAAAATGTTTCTTCAGCTGGGAAAGTGATGGCGACTGTTTTTTGTGAGTCATGGAATTATTTTAATTGATTATCTTCAAAAAGGAAAAGCCATTACAGGAGCATACTACACATCATTACTTGACAAGCTGAAGGAAAAACTTACGGAAAAACGGCCACATTTGCAGAAAAAGAAATTCCTGTTTCACCAAGACAATGCACCGTCTCACACCTCAGCGGTTGCAATGGCGAAAATCCACAAATTACGGTTTGAACTGCTTGACCATCTGCCTTACTCACCAGATATAGCCCCAAGCGACTTGTTTTGTTCCCTCATCTGAAAATTGCGCTCGGAGGACAGAGATTTTCATCAAATGAAGAGGCAATCACCTTTGTGAACAATTATTTTGCAGAGAAAAATGCTGAGTACTATTTCGACGGATTACAGAGATGGGAGCATTGCTGGGAGAAGTGTATAGAGTTACAAGGAGGCTATGTTGAAAAGTAAAAAAAAAAAATTCTGAAAAAAAGTATTGTATCTTCATTAGGTCGGAAACTTTTCAGACCACCCTCGTAAAAAAATAAACATTGATGTTCCATTTCATGAAAGTTTTAAGTTTTCCGAAACTCACACACATAACAAGGAATACCTCCGAAATGGTTCACCCTACAAGAAAATTTATTCAGACATAAATTGTGTATTTTAGCAAGATCTACATTTTTTGTATAGTATGATTTGGTCTATCTCTAACGGTTTACCAGTTATGGAAAAGTCATCCAGACTAAACAGGACTACAGGGGCTATAGCCAGAAAATTCAAGATATACATTTCATTTTTCATAAAAATATCTCAAACATATGACATTTTAATCAAAATCGTTTGAGCCATTTTCAAGAAAATCAACATGTTTGAAAAACTTTCCATGTAAAGGGTAGCTTTGGGTGGGGCTATTTTCTTCAAAATCTTCATGTCACAGCCTTGAAAGACTTTAAACTTAAATGCCAACTTTGCTTTTTAACCGACTTTTCGTTTCTGAGTTAAGCTGTCCACAGACAGCATGCACCCACCCCCACCCAAACCCCACCCACACACACACACACACACATTTTCTAAAAATGCTTTTCTTGGATTCAGGGAGTCTCAAAACATATTTCCGGCGAAATCTCGACATTGAATTTCTGGGTAGAATACAATACGTCATTCTACTTAAGTAGAAAATGTTCAAATTTAATATGTATAAATATAAGAACCATGTATATTTAATGTTAAAAGTTTAGGGAGGATAGATAAAGATCGCTTCCCTAACATTACAGGAACTATTTAGCGTGTAGCAGGGTATCAAAGTGTACTTCGCTGGAAAATAAGCGCATATGCGTATGAATACAAAAGCATTATGTAAAGAGGCGCCAACTTTTTTCTTATTAGTGTCCTGGAGTCCGGAAAGGAAAGACACGTTTTGTGACATGCGTAGATGCTGACGCTAAAACCGGTCTAAAATATCTAATAACGTGAAAGGACTATCAAGGAAGTATATTCAGGTGCAACGAAAGTTAATTTAAATGTAATGAGTGTAATATTCAGCGAGAAAAGTGCAAATAAAAGTGATATAATAAAGTTACATCCTGTGTTTATTTCACCTGTACCATGACCTGGGATAGAAAAAGACTCATAGCTCAACTCAAAATATATTATTATTAAAAAATCAGCACCAAATGGCTTGCCCAAATGCATGGCACGAATATTGGGTGAAATAAAGGACAAACGAAATCATAGAACCGTCGGACTCCTGTTATGTGAATCCAGTGGTGTGGGTCCACAAAAAGAAGGCAAATTAAGGATAACCATCGACGCGAGGAAAATAAATGCACATACCTTGCCAGATCATTACAGGCCTGAGGGGGTAGACTGATATCTAAGCTAAAGGGAAGTCAACATTTTACCAGCTTTGACCTGACAGTATCATTTTGGCAAATTCCTCTTCACCCAAACATCAGGAAATATACCTGTTTCCTGCACAAAGGGAAAGTATATCAATTTCTAAAGTGCGCCTTTGGATTATCGACCAGTAGCAGTGCACTACTGAGGGCACTCGACAAAGTTTTCGGGGATACAATTGAGGCTTTTGTGAATATTTGTTGTAAATATGGTTTATTTTTCATGTTGGTAAGGATTTGTTGAGTACTGAAAATGTATTACCATTGTCTTATTTGCAAAAAGAAAAGGAGTAAATGTTTAAAAATGTCATAAATGTTAAGTTACATGTCCAAATTTAATATGTATAAATATAAGAACCATGTATATTTAATGTTAAAAGTGTAGGGAGGATAGATAAAGATCGCTTCCCTAACATTACAGGAACTATTTAGCGTGTAGGAGGGTATCAAAGTGTGCTTCGCAGAAAAATAAGCGCATATACGTATGAATACAAAAGCATTATGTAAAGAAGCACCAACTTTTTTCTTATTAGCGTCCTGGAGTCTGGAAAGGAAAGACACGTTTTGTGACACGTGCAGATGCTGACGCTAAAATATTAATAACGTGAAAGGACTATCAAGGAAGTATATTCAGGTGCAACGAAAGTTAATTTAAATGTAACGAGTGTAATATTCAACGAGAAAAGTGCAAATAAAAGTGATATAGTAAAGTTACATCCTGTGTTCGTTCATTTCACCCGTACCACGACCTGGGATAGAAAAATACTCACATAGCTCAACTCAAAATATATTATTAAAAAAATCAGCAACAATGTAACAAAATTTGGGAACTCATCAAGATCTAATATTTTTAGACAATGTTTTCCTCAGTTATAACTGTAGGCTGTGGATGCCTTTTGTCTAACATGGACCCAGTTTGTTTAAAATTTTCTAATCTATTAATAGTGAATTTTTTAGGAAGAGTAACGCCAGGGAATATAAATTCAAGCTTACAACGCATGCAAGAGTCCATTCATACAAAAGTTAGATAACAGACACACACTGTACTTGGGCATTTGTGGAGTCTGACTTTTAACACTACGTCACTTACACTTTAATTTATGAGGAACTAGTTTTAGGAGGCATTGCTTCCATTTTCAACCTCGAAGTCAGACCCCCAAGGTTGAATTGGAAGTAAGAGATCTGGAAACCAGTTCTTCTTAAATTGAAGTATAAGTGATCAAATAAATATTTTGTTTGTTAATATTGTCAATTCCTAGAATCATAAAAGAGCTGCTGGAATTATATGTGCTGGAATTTCGTCCCACAGAAGTTTTTTTATATGGCAGTAAAACAATGGGGATGTTTTTAAGCACACTTAGAAACCATTGGTCTGGGCTAGGTTTGAGCCTGTGACTTTGGAATCAGTATGGTAGAAGTGCTGTAGTGTTAAATACAATTTGGATATCATTATTGCTAAATTCCTCTGAACATAAATTAAACACATACTGTTCTATAGTATACACAACAATAACACACAGAACTTCACATAATATTATTATTCCCAAAATACACCTTGCCAAACATTAGACAGAATTGTAAATACTGTTGTAACCTCCATAGGTGTGTGAGCTAGGCTTCTGTAGAGCAGTCATTTAACCCAATACCTCTTATGGCTGAGACCCAGAGATAGCTAGCTGCACTTTAAAAAATAAACCCAGTATAACAATAAAAACTTGTCAGGTATCTGCCTCCCACTTCCTTGTTTGGTGTGAGAGCCACTCAACCGAGTGGATGAGGATGACGTCTCCTTGAAGCATGTACTGTTGTCGACAATTAAGTGGAGCTAAAGTGTTTTTGAAGGTAACAACAATTTTTAACATTCTGTTTTTATATTCTACCGTATTAAGTACTTATTTTTAATTGTATACCATTATGTACTTCCTTAAGCATATTATCAACTTACCTCAGACATGCAGTGTGTGCAGATGCAATAAATAATGAATAATCTCATTTTATCATCTGGGTTGCCTGCATCAGCATCTGTAAGCAGTTCCATTAGGTTCTTGTCTAAGTTGGCCATCTTGCTCATGATTTTCTCCTCAAATTCAAATAAAGTATCCAACCTCCGAGTCTTGATGCAATTTAAAATTGCTAGAACATAAAAATCATGATTTTCCTATTTTGCAGCTTTTTTGTTTTAAAGAAATAAATAACCTTTGATTTCTAAATTTTCCTGTTCACTGTTAACACTATCAGGAAATTTACTACTGGCAGCAACAAAAAGTACAGGAAAGGAAAATTAAGTTTTGAAGAAAGATGCACACAGTTTAAGACAGAGTGAATCTTGCATATACAGGATGTATCAAAACTTGATGGCAAAACTTCAGGTACAGATTCCTCATATAGTGGAGAAAAGTGCATTACAACATGGGTTTGAAGATGCATTAAATATAACAATTATTTAGAGACTAAAAGCTTCACTATCTTAGTATTTGCTGAAAGTTCTTGAAATATTACACAAACTAGTTTCTTGATGCTTCCATCATAACCTCACTGCTCTTGTTTATAACAGTTATATTTAAGTTTTGTGTTGCTTCACTGTTAACAGCTTCAGTTTTTCATTCAATAGAAGATACATGGTAATAAGCTATCTGAACCTGGGGCTTGGGTGTAAGCTACCAGACGGGTCCACAGGTGGTGGATAGTTGTCGTTAGCTAATGCTGGATTTCTGACAGTGAAGTCATTAATGCTCTTGCTCTCCAATATTTTTCACTGATGGATGGGGCATTAGAAGTGGCTGGGCATATTTGAAGGTGGTCTTGATCCATTTCCTCTTGCAGATCACATAGAGGACAGAGTGGTGAAGAATATATCCCAATTCTGTTTAAATGTTTTGCCAGACAATCATGTCCTGTAATCAACCTGAAGTTTGCAACTGCTGTTTTTCGAGGATACTCAGAAATTACTGTTTGAATGTTTGGTAGTCCCATCTTTTATTCTTTGATTTTTCATAGTAATATTTTGCAATAATTTTTTTGAATTCAGACTAATCTTTTAGTTGCATAAAATGGTAGATTAACTATAGATTTCTGTACAATGCTGGTACCCTTTTTTGCTGGTACCCTTTTTTGTCATCACTCAGTCCACAGTGAGCTGGTATCCGTTGGAAGGCTAGGTGTTTTTGAAGTGCTGTTAGATGGGTAAGGATTTTCCAACATTCTATAATTGTTATTTATTTATGCCAACAAACTTACTGTTGGTGTTTTTAAACACACAAGCCGTGTGTGGGCAAAGTTTAAGAGGTAGAACCGGAACTTAAAAATTCAATGCCACAACTGGGATTTGAACCACAGACCTTCCGCTTGCCGGGCGGAAGAGAATAACTGCTTGATGAAAATGTGAAATTCTATACAAAAGATTTTGTAGGGACATTCGAATTGCTTCAATTTCTCCATCAAAGTTTGTAGTTCCATAACTTAAAGATTTGTAATAGGAAAAGAGGTGGCACATGACTCCAGCCCCTGCTCCATCTCGGTTTGATATCAGTTATCCATCAGTATAAATATGGAGCCATTCATGTTCCAGAAATCTAGTATGGATTGTCTCTAATATCAATAATTTTAGAACACTAGTTAGAGTATCACTTTTCTTAACTTCTTCTGTCAGGTGTAAATAATATGTGATGTCTAATGTTTGTGTCGGATTGACTTTAGATATGAAGTTTTCATTTGAATTAGGAAGGTCTACATTCTTCTTGATGTCTTAAATTTTGGAAAGAAAGCTCTTCTGATTCTGTTACAAGAATTTTGCTGCAGTAAGTAAATAATGGCTTTATATATGCATTGCATGTTGAGTTAAGAGTTGTTTTGGAACATCCCCACTTCATTCCTACGTTTTAACAATGAAAGGCACCTTTCTGCTCTTTGTATTACATTTTCTATTTGTTTGGTCCATGTAAGTTTGATATCAAATATAACTCCCAAATACTTTGCTTCCTTTGTTTCTGGTAACTGCTGACCCTCAAAATTTGGTTTTATTTTAAATGGTTTTTTTCTTAGTGAAAATATTTAGTAGTTTTATTTTGTTGTATTAAGTCATTAAATTTTCTTTGGTCCACTTTTATAAGTTGGTTAAGGATTGTCGCATGGTTTTTTCTAGTTCTGTACTTTTGTCTTTTGGCTTTGAAGTCCACATTACTAAGTCATTGGCAAATAGTGCATACTTCACACCTTATTCTTTATTTGTTGTGGCAGATCATTAATAAATATATTAAAAGTGTTGTGCTGAGCACTGCACCTTGTGGTAAGCCACGGTGTACTTGAGAGGCAGAATTGGAACTTAAAAATTCAATGTCACAAATGGGATTTGAATTTTTAAGTTCCAATTCTACCTCTCAAACATTGCCCACACATGGCTTTGTGTTTTAAAAAACACCAATAGTAAGTTTGTTGGCATTAATAAATAATAATTACCATAGTGTACTTGTTTATATTTCAATATATTCCTTCTATATATGGTAGCACTAAAGTGTTGAGTTAGGAAATGACATAGCCATGAAAACATTGGACTTTGTATCCCTATTTTTTTTACTTTCTTTAGTAGTTTTGTTCTGCATATAGAATCATATGCACTTTGGAAATCAATAAAAACTTATACATTATCTTCTTTTCTATTGAAGGAGTCTTTGGTGTCTTGACTAAGAAGACTTGTTCATTTGTAGAGTGCAACTCTCTGAATCCAGCTTGACATGGGGAGATTAAATTTTGTGATTCTAGGAACCAATTTAACCTGTTTGACACCATTCTTTCCATCACTTTTGCTATTATGCTGGTAAGAGCTATTGGTCTATAATTTTTTATTTCTGATGCTGTTTTGTCTTTCTTCAAGAGTGGGACAATTATTGCTTTTCGCCATTCAGCAGGTACAGTGGTTTTCCAGGATAGATTGTAGAGTTTCAGTAGTTGTTGTTTTGCTGTTTTTCCAAGGTTTTTTTTTTATGAACTCTGGATGTATGTGATCTGGTCCAGGAGACTTTTTGATTTTTAGATTATTAATTGCAATGTTCAGTTCTTGCATATTAAAATTTTGAAAAAAGATATTGTATTGAGTATTAGGATCACATTCTCCTTCTTGTTTCAAATCTTTCTTAAATTGTTTACGTTCCTTTTTATTATTTCTTGTTACTTTATGTGAATTAGCATAATATTGATTGAATGTTTCGGCTATGACTGCATCATTTGCTAATATTTTACTGTTGTGTATATGTGTGCTACTTTTTTCTTTCCAGTCTTCGACCTTTTTTATGAACCTGGGCTTTGTTACCATCTGTCATATGATCCATTTTTTCTAAGAAATTATTAAAGTGGTTCTTTTTAGCTGTATTAATTTCTTTTTTTTAGTGAGGCACATTTCTTTTGCCATATTTGTGTATCTGATATGTTTTTTGTTTGTTCAGCTGTATTTCTAGCTGTATCCCTTTGCTTTTTCAGTTCTACTAACTGGGGGTTCCAAAAGGGTTTGAAATTTTTTATTCTTCCACAAGGAATATGTTTTTTTGCAGTTTCTAGGATGACTTTACAGAAATTTTTGTTCATATGATCTGGTTGGTCATGCAGCTGTGAGTTTGTTTGTTCTTTAAACTTATTTTCCACTTCAGGTTTATATATTCCAATCTGCTTTTTTGAAGTTCCAATACAGATTCACATGAAGTTGACTGACATTTGTATTATCTAGTTTTACATCTGCAATTACTGCTCTGTGACCAGAACTTGGGTCTTCTATAACTTGGTTTTTAATCTTTGAAACCATATGTGTTGTAGCTAACAAGAGGTCTGGGTTACTGACTGCTCCAGAGACAGCGGATTATCCTGTGTGATCGCTCACTAAAAGGGCAGCTCCAAATAAACACTAAGGTGTCTCGTACCAGACACCTACAATACAGATACACATACACACAAACTACCTGAGGAAGCACTCAGTTACACATCCTCAGCTAATCACATAACAAGAAGAATGTAATTCGTTCAACTCACCACACAAATACACCCTAAGCCAAGGTGGAACTGGCATACGCTGAGGGCTGCAGCAGTTAATTTCCATGTGCTACATGTTATTTAGATCAAGTAAATATATCCTTTTAATAGTGTAAAATGCATATTATAACTACGCGTAGCAGTAACTGTGTTGCATCACTGCAAATGCACGTGGCTGGGGAGTGATACAAACCGGTGCTTTGTTTTCATCTCTAATCTCTTGATGTATAGAGTATACAATAGTAGGTCACCATTGGGTAATTGTCTCTGACGTGAGACTACCTTTGTGGTTTACTGGGAGAAATACAAATCGGTTGAATAATTTAATGTCATTCTGGCAGGCAGTCACAGTAGCTTAATGGTTAGAGCACCTGTCTGGTGAGCGGAGGGTCTGTGGTTCAAACCCCGGCTGTGGCATTGAATTTTTCAGTTGTGATTCTACCTCTCAAATGTTTTGGAACTTTTCAATTTACAAGAGTGAATGAGTAAGTGGACTTTAAGGGCCTGTCCACAAGGTCATTTGGGCCCATAAATTTCCAAGATAAAATTCACATTAGAAATTGAAAATAAAGGTTGCCTTCCACTCTTATATTTAAAGGTAATAAAACATGAAATTGAATTTCTGCATTTATAGAAAATCAACTTATACTGATAATTACATAAAAATAAAGTTGTAATTCTTCATAATATAAATTTGCTGTTTTTAAGAGTTTAATTTATAGGTTAGTAAATATACCCCATAATAATATGAAATTAATAGAGAACATTAACACATCAGCACTGCATTAATTAATGGTTTTAATACAGATTTTATAATAAAACATTGACAAATTTAAATATCATTAAACGTAAAAGATGTTTCTACTCTCCAGAAAATAAAAGATGATTAGACTTTTAAACAATTTACTCGTCATCCTTGGGCTCATAAAAAATTATTTTAAATAACATGAAATAATTTTAGTTCCTAAAAATAAATATAAAAAGATTGCTATGTTTTTCTAATAAAGATTAAGTTTAAAATAATAAAAGATCTGGTATACTTTAATGTAACTGTTTAGATTGTGATGGGCTTACATTGATAAGACAAAGCATCATTTGGAAACCAGAACAAAAGAACATTTCAGAAACATTAAATATAAACAGATTGATCAATCAGCTGTGGCAGATCATTTGTGATCCCTTTTAATGAAATAAATCTACAGATTAAATTATTAAAGCAATTAATTGGAGCCTTAGATGTGATGGTTTGCAAAAAATAAGGATCACATAATGAATTCTGAAATACTGCCAATTGATTCTGTTAGAAAGTTTGTTTTATTTCCAGTATTTGGTAATACAATGAGAAACAATGTTTCAATAACGGTAACAAGGTAACACACAGTCAACAAGTTGATGATGCAAACGACTGATTTGCGAAACTAGTCCTGTTGAAAAATACATAATTATAAAGGATATGTAAAGTTATAGACACAAATATTTATTATAATTTGTTAATGCATATTGATTCACTGTCAATAGCTTAGGTTTTTTCATTTTACAAAGTTAAATATTTATCAAATGTTTGGTTTTTGAGTTATGCTGTTCATTCTCGCATACAGACACGCCTGCACACACACCACCTTCTCAGTTAAATTCTGATACTTCCTCTAGCTACTGTACATAAATGACAGAGAAAATAGAAAAAAAATACTTAATGTACAAATAACAACCTGCAATGTCCTAGTCAAATGCTCTCTAGCAATTAACTGTAGGATGTGTCTGTGCCAACTTGCTTGCCATTTCACAATGACATTGCTATCAAATTGGCTCACCGTGCAATCACGCTCTAGATTCTGATTCTAAAGGAGAATCCAGCAACAAAATATAAGATAAAGCACATACATTTACTGCCTTTGTTCATGACAGAATATAGTAATTTACTATAGAAAGTATTTCATGTAACTTTCGAACAATCAAAATGCTGTTTCTAAATATGATAGTCTCTTACTTTTATTTCTCTACAAATTACACCAATAATCACAGTAGAGATGTTATGTTTCTCACCTGTTGCTATAGTTGTATGCATGTCAATAAGCCTCTTCTTTTCCAGCAACTGAGGTAGCGAGTTTACTGCAGATGTCAGACGAGCAGTATTGTCCGTTACCATAGAGAATGCTGCATCACTCTCATTATCTATACCCTGGCAAGTTGGAACATTTTACAATCATTAACTTTAGTGAAATTCTAATGCTATTACATACAAAAAAATTCAGCTTCTGTTCTAAACAGATTTGTCAGCAAAGTTACAAAACTGCCCACACTGTTTACTTATGCAAAGTAATCCTAATATGCTACTAATGTACATGTTTATCTGTTGTGGTTTTTCTAAGGATTATTGTCATTAACATTGTTCAGTTTTTCTACCTGTTATTTCATATGCATTGCTCTTGGTCCCTTTACACGTAAACCTAGGGGGCTCAAAATACAGGAAGACCTTAACTATCACTCGGTTAATCAATCTACTCATTCACCATCATTATCTTATTTTTGTTCTCACTCCTTCTCCCTCTGCATTCTGACATGAAAATTCCCTGTGCCTGTCAAAAATTACCTTGTTTTGGAAATGAATGTGACCTATCAACACATAGCTCCACTATTTCAAAAAGTTTCAAACTTTAAAAATAATGGAACAAAGGTGTATGTTACATCACTTCCCATGACAGGATGGCAACAATGTTACAAATTGCACATAGAATGAAAATGTACTCTGTGTGTAAGCAAACAGGCAAATTTGTATTGGTAGGTCCGCACAGCCCTACCTTACAGTTCTGCTTCTGTAGCATGTCTGCCTCATGTCCAAGAGGTTGCGAGTTCCAATCTCACTTAGAGTGAGTTATCTGGATAAGGTTTTTTCTGAGATTTTCCCCTATCCTGAGAAGACAAATGTCAGGTAACTTAAAGCACTATGGACCTCGGGCTCAGTTGAGCATCATTTCAACCATTTCATCCATTCACCACATTGGAGGACATTAACACCACAAGCAACTATCATCTTTAGTGTTTTTTAGAAATTTAACATACAACTTACGTGATGAGTAAATTTTTGGTGCAACTGCTTATTTAACCTACTGTTTATATTAAGGAAGTGGATTATCTGTCATTTTCAGTTAACCGTCAACTGCATCCCCTCCATTATAAAGGTTAATCAGGGTTCAACTGTAAATACAACACTGCCACACTTCTGAAGAACTCTTGTCATGTAGCTCACCTGTGTAATAATGCTTGTGATGTGATGTGTGTAGGAACGGAGGGGGGACACCTTGACCCACCGTGACTCTGACATGGATCTATGGAACTTCCCATGTTATAGTATTTTTAAGTGTTAATTTTTTTTCCGAAATGAATACAAGAAATGTAACTACAAAGCTGACTAAACATTATTGGCTCAATTCTAATGTATTGTAGGTCCACAGCTGCGATTATCACCTCATGTATGGTACATTCTAATAAATTCAATAATGTGTGCATTAACATTTAGAAACCTATTTGGTGCCAGGTGTTCTTTTAGCCGTAGCCAAATCGAGGTAGAACACTGAATAAAAATCTACAAATGGTACCACAGGAAACATGGCAAAGATACAGCTGTAAATGTACAGGTAAAGTTTATGATTCTAGATGAAGTGAACCATGGTACAAAGAAAACAGCAAATACAGAGTAGAAATTTTCATTCCTGTGAACGTCAGCAAAACAGGCTTGAATTTTTTCCAAGGAAATAGTGTAATTTGTGAGTACTTCTACTTTTACAGTCACTTTATAGTGTTGCGAGTCACAGTAAGGTAAAGTGACTGATACTGTAGTGTATTACGCATTACTGTACATGTATAAGAAGCAAAATCTGAGTTTTTCACTTAACACAAATTTTTTTTAACACAAACTCTCGATTTTTCGGCCCCTTTGGATTCGTGTTAATTAGGTTATACTGTATATATTTTTTCTGGCCAGTTGACACATATATCTGGTATTTTATATTTAGATCCTCTAATTACTGGCAATACTCCTTTCTCTTTTGCCAAAGCTAATTTCTTCTGTTTCTCCCTCCAAAGTTGAGCACAAAGCATGAAATTAAGTTAAGCATTTTGAGAACTCAGAGGGAAAGAAACAGAAAATACTTGTTTTGCACATTATAATAGAAACATGTTTTGCAAATCTGCTGCTTGTGGAAACTTGGTATACATAGTTATCATATCATCTTATTTTTCTTTCCTTTTGAAGGGGGGGGGGGGGGGGGGGTATATTAACCTCTTGAGGGATATCGACGTGAAATCATGTCGATTTAAAATGACAGATGAGCGATATGGGCGTCCTGTGCGTTTAAGCATTTAACCCTTATTTATCCCTTATCCAACTCAACTTATTATAATTTTCCCTTTATGAAACATTTTAGTAAGGTCTGTATACTTTATTGGCTTACCTTAATATGTTCGTTCTGCTGTGATTTACCTCAAAACAGGGATAAACACACAAGGGTACGTACATCTTCACATTCGCAAATTCCCTTCTTGCGGCACACAAAACACTTTGGAGATGGGCGGGACTTCTTTGCTGTTGGTGGTATCCTTTTAGGATAATGTTTTCCTTGAAGTCTGAGGGGTGCAGGGGTTTTGGATTTTCAACCCCCAACGTGATATTGTTCAATTAGGCTGCGAGTTATTTATAGTCGGTAGTCAAGGTCGGTCATTGTCCTGTGTGGGTTTAGAGAGCTGTCCAAATCCCCAAACAATTGTATATGGTTATATCCAGTTGGTGCAAAAACACCTTTTTATACCACTTCTCACTTCAGCTACAAGCAGGAAAGAATACGTATGTATTTCAACAAAGAAAGACACGGACTCTACTCAGTTACGAAACTCGTATAAGCAAAAGTTGCAACGTTGATCTATTCTGATGACTCAAGAGATCACGCATGCAGTAACGCTTTATTACACAGTGTGCTGACGCATAAACCACACATACAATGGGTGTTCCTTTACTGTGTCTTTCCGAGAACTTATATTAGATGCGTTCTACAGAGCAAAGTTGACTTTTCACCACAGTGAAACAAAATTGTGCCATTTCAACGTTTTGTAAATACAATTCAACTTTTCTGAAGACGTACATTTATACTGCAAATAACGAGTTTTATACCAGTTTTTGTTTCATTAAAATAACTTAATGAAATACATCTGTGTGTATACGAAGCACTTTTAGCGCATTTAACAATTTAAATGCTAGCAGTTCTTTCTCGGCTCGCGGACGTTTAAATGGCCATTGCTCAAGAGGTTAAAAACCTTTGGAAATTGTATTATTTCTTAAATAAAAAATGGACAAACTATGTGTGTGAAAACCTATTTAACACAATCTAATTCATCTAGAAAAATACTATGCTGCAGTATTTCAATACTTGCACAAATCTTAAAATCAGGTCTTCAGTAATAAGCATGGCAATGAACAAACTTACCATAGAAGCCTTTAACCTTTTGACTTCTTCCTCTGAAGAACGATACTGCTCCAACTCTTCTTGGATAGCCTCAGCAACAATGGGGAATGGGCTGCCTTTGTGTGTCATCCAGAATTTATCTCTGGAATCCAAGTCACAAACACGTGTCTTTGCTTTGGCTCCACCAGCAGGTGAACGACCTGCATTCTCTTCTACTATAACACGGTTTAGTGTTAAATCAAGCACATCATGTGCTAAAGCCTGAAAAAGTAAAACATTGCATTACAAACAATAAACTGAGGGCTGGCCCCGGGCCAATCAGCGCACGTTGCGCATGGTATAAATGGAGCCCCACAGACAGTCGACGCATCAGTCATAGTGATACCTTCCACGAGGAGACTTCGACAACGCCACTGAGGATGTCTACCGCAGTTGTAGACGAAACGTCTGGAAGACAGATCTCCAGCAGACCACGGCATAACAGCCCGGAAGATATTTCTTTCTACAATTTAGACGCCGGCCGTGAAAGCCTACGTAGCTTTACTTATGTATTGCTGAAACGGTTTAATGGCAGCTTCCCAAAAGTTTAACATGTACTGCCAAGCCTAAAAAGGATTTACTAGTATCAAATCAGTCCATAAAACCTACTTTGCAAATCTTTTTTTGGAACAAACAATTTCCAGTTACACATAACGGCACTGCATTTATGGCTTACACAAAATTTAATGGGGGTGGCTCAACATAACATCCAATCGGAGGTTTGCCATATCTTGTGTGAAACCACACTGTAAAGCCAGTGATGTAAATATCATTTATGCCCACAAAACTTACTTGCACAACACGAAAGAGAAGTAATTGTCAGCTATCAGCCACCATTAAATGTTGTTTCTGACATACTAATATGAATGTGTTGTAAAGCCAACAATGAGGAAGAGTAAAACACTTATTGTAGGCACTAAAACAATACCATATACTTATATCACACTTGAGACACAATGGAATGTGCAAAAACCATTTAAAATGAACAGTTTAAAAGAACTACCTACAAGATCAGATGTATATCGCCAACTTAAGAACTACAATTAACAGCAATTATGCCACTATCTTTACCTGGGATATCTTCTAGGAACAGCTGCTGGTATTGATGTCAACTGAACAGATGAAATGTCACCAAAAGTAACCAGAGAACACTATAATGGGGTAAACATGTCACAATTGGCTTTTGGTGAATTCCAGTAGCTCACGTTCTCTGTAACTACAAGTTACTAAGGATCTCTATGAAACTTTTAGCTAACCAAATGAGTGCCTTTCCTATAAAATGGTCTCATGTCAATAAATAATACTTCATTTAGGTAAAATTTAAGATCTCCAAATTTCTGCAAGTATGCTCTCCATCATCGATGGAAATGAAACATGAATCAACATGTTAAAACATTTGATGTGCGTATTTGTTCTTTTGAGTTGCTAGAAAACAGCATTTTAAGTTATGCTGATAACTTAATAATTATAATATAACTATTATCTGCTTAGAAAGAAAGATCTGAAACAACTTGAAGAAGCACAATCTCTATCACCGGTAAAAGATTTAGATTACCTAAAACCAATCCATAAAGACAAAACAAAATGCACTCAATTTGAACTCTGTGATACATACAAAACATTAAAAAAAGTTACATTTACATGACTTTTCTACCCATTCCTCCATAAACTATTCATATAAAATCTTACCTGACCGATAATACCCACTCTGGTTTAAGGACATTAAAAAAAAAAGAAAATAAATAAACACTTATTTTTCTAGCTACTTTGTTACATGAGATGGCTTCATCAGATATTTTATTATAGGTATAAGGGAGATACAGGAGACAGAAGCAATAGTCAAATCTTAAACAAGTGGGATGCTGGCTTTAGCATTCCATTCCTTTAAACAACAAATAAATAAATGGCAACTTAAAACTTCAAAAAACATACAAAAGTATATGTAAATTAAACTAATAGTAATGATTACTTCACAAAAGGTTAATGGCACAAAATATTTTACATAAATTAAGTACTTTAACAAGATTATACTTTTTGTGTAATAAGTTTTTTGTAGCTGTTACAGTTTATGTCGTATAAAAGTATACAACATTCGCTCACAATGAACAGGACTTCTTATGCCGATGTCCCACAGTCCAACTTTTTGGTCCAAAGCATTGTGTACAACAAAAGTGTGTGAGACATCGAGAGTTGGATACAATTTTGTTACATACAACTTCTATCCTATTTTTTGTATCTAACCTGTTTGTATCCAATGCAATTGAGTTGCATTTAATTGTTTCACCCAACAACATGAAAATAGCCAATCAGTGTCAGTAACATAAAAATATGGCGGACTGCGCATGCAACATGTAGTCAGCTGTTGTGTATGTATGGCTTTGCATTTGTAGGTTTTACAGAACTTGACGCATTCAAGAAATGAGAAGCTGAAGTCATGAGGCCATTGTATCCCTTGTCTAAGAGGTTAAACACTTTGAGTTTTTGTTTTTATGAAATGAGTAGCAATCTCCTGCCCATCCGTACTAAAATTAAAACTTTTGTCAATTGGGAAAAAATTGTGATAGTTTTCCAGGTCATCTAACCTTAACCTCTTGAGCAATGGCCATTTAAACGTCCACGAGCCGAGAAAGAACTGCTAGCATTTAAATTGTTAAATGCGCTAAAAGTGCTTCGTATACACACAGATGTATTTCATTAAGTTATTTTAATGAAACAAAAACTGGTATAAAACTCGTTATTTGCAGTATAAATGTACGTCTTCAGAAAAGTTGAATTGTATTTACAAAACGTTGAAATGGCACAATTTTGTTTCACTGTGGTGAAAAGTCAACTTTGCTCTGTAGAACGCATCTAATATAAGTTCTCGGAAAGACACAGTAAAGGAACACCCATTGTATGTGTGGTTTATGCGTCAGCACACTGTGTAATAAAGCGTTACTGCATGCGTGATCTCTTGAGTCATCAGAATAGATCAACATTGCAACTTTTGCTTATACGAGTTTCGTAACTGAGTAGAGTCCGTGTCTTTCTTTGTTGAAATACATACGTATTCTTTCCTGCTTGTAGCTGAAGGGAGAAGTGGTATAAAAAGGTGTTTTTGCACCAACTGGATATAACCATATACAATTGTTTGGGGATTTGGACAGCTCTCTAAACCCACACAGGACAATGACCGACCTTGACTACCGACTATAAATAACTCGCAGCCTAATTGAACAATATCACGTTGGGGGTTGAAAATCCAAAACCCCTGCACCCCTCAGACTTCAAGGAAAACATTATCCTAAAAGGATACCACCAACAGCAAAGAAGTCCCGCCCATTTCGAAAGTGTTTCGTGTGCCGCAAGAAGAGAATTCGCGAATGTGGAGATGTACATACTCTTGTGTGTTTATCCCTGTTTTGAGGTAAATCACAGCAGAACGAACATATTAAGGTAAGCCAATAAAGTATATAGACCTTACTAAAATGTTTCATAAAGGGAAAATTATAATAAGTTGAGTTGGATAAGGGATAAATAAGGGTTAAATGCTTAAACGCACAGGACGCCCATATCGCTCATCCGTCATTTTAAATCGACGTGATTTCATGTCGATATCCCTCAAGAGGTTAATTTGTTTTGTAGTAGACCCAATGTAGCTCGGTCCATGTCCTGTTCTCTTTTTTCTAACCATGACTGTGTCCACCATCTTTTCCTTGTAATACATCTTTTCTTCCTACTCAGACTCGTGGAAATGTATCCCAAACCTATACTTAATATAGAAATCGTTAAATTAATATTTACATCTGCCATGTTTATTTCTCTTGCTTGCTACGTAAACTATCATCTTTTGGACCAAAATGCAACATACACCATATCTTTTGTGTAGAATTTCATTGGATACAAAGAATTTGATCAAAAAAAGTTAGACCATGGAACACCGGCTTTAGAGTATTTGAGTTCAAGGCATACACTTCATCATGCAAATATCTTAAATTTATTATATTTTAATCAAAATCATTAAGAGCCATTTTTGGGAATGGGGGGGGGGGGGGAGGGGGGGGGGGGCAAATAATTTCTATGTGAAGGGTAGTTTGGGGTGGGAGGATTTTCTTGAAAACACACTGCTCTTTGAAAGATGCTAAACTGAAACATTAAACATTTCATTTTTGCCTACTTGCCTGTCTGCATATCTAAAATGCACGCACGCACCCCCACCTACCCACACCAACACCCACACACATACATACACACCTGATAAGTCCATGTATGGTGCAAGGGAGTGGCCATATCCACATTGCGATCTAAGACTATGAGGAGTGGTCTTTGGAAGCTGAAGTGTCCTCCAGCTGGTGCTGTAGCATCCATGAGGAACAAACTATTACGTGTGTCACGCAGATTTTCCCTCAGTTTCTTATCCAGCTTTTCTGCTACCATCTCTGCAGCATTGCCTCTTGGACATCGAATAACAGGAACGGTCCCTGAGAGATAGGAAAAATAAAATATTAGCTACTGCAAACTAATCATATTATTTAATCCTTTGAGGGCTGGGCTGCATTTATGATTCCTGGTGAAAGAAAATTCTTAAAATCTGAACTTCACTTCACATACTTAAAACACAACTTGGAATTAATTATGATAAGGCAGAAATAGCTTTTAGGTGCAGGCACCTAGGAAATGGTAGGACACAACATTGAGGTGCATTATGTAATCCACTTGATACACATATTAAGTAAATCATACTGGATCATAACAGTCAAACTAATTTGACAGCCGCCTGCTAGCATAAAGAATGTACTGTAAATTTCTTTGCTTTCCGCCTGCAAAGGGTTAAGAACGCTGTTTGAGTCCTAAAAATCTTGATTGAAACATGTTTATTCACTTCTTTTTTCTCTTTTTTTATTACAACTATTATTTTTTAATGTTTTAGTGCACAGCTAGTTATATTACCATATTACCATAACTTACCTAATGTAGCAAAGACTGAAAACAAGCTGTCAACTATGGAATCCATAATGATCTCCATTTCTGTATCCTTTATTTCCCCACGATTTATAGCTAAAAGCAAAAGAGCAAATATTTTTAAGGTTATAGTTTAAATTTAACTCTAGAGAAAAGTTTTGTAACCAGTTCTACCTCTCAAACATTATCCACACACGGCTTGTGTGTTTAAAAACACCAACAGTAAGTTTGTTGGCATAAATAAATAATAATAACCAAAATAATGTTTGTGTTAACATCTGTAATAAGACATGTTAAGAAAAAAAAACAAGGAAGTTTATACAATGGGTGTATTATGAACAAATGTTTGCAAAATCACAAAAAGTGCATACTGAACCAAATATATAGCTTCCTTGACTCCATCACTTGGCTATGGCTGTAGGTATATGTCTGATTATTAGGTTTTTAATCTTTTGTAC
Source organism: Tenodera sinensis (assembly GCA_030765045.1). Classification (NCBI taxonomy): domain Eukaryota; kingdom Metazoa; phylum Arthropoda; class Insecta; order Mantodea; family Mantidae; genus Tenodera; species Tenodera sinensis. The sequence continues at coordinate 294,133,817 of CM060962.1, read as the reverse complement.
TCATACAGCACTTTCAGGTTACCCAGCCTCTTAAGTAGGGTGCATGTCGGTAGTAGTCTTGGCCTAACCTAAACGTTAGTGTAACAAATTTTCCAACTTGCTCTTCTAATTACTGTTAAGAAGAAATTAATTTGCCTAAGTGGATTCTCGTGAGTTTTCTCCTGCTGAGCTACCATCATTGAGTTTTGGCTACGGATGTCTAGCAAGTTGATGTCTACTTTCTCTTCTACTTACCTACAGTAAGTAGAAGAAATAATGTATTCCACCCAAAAATTTGATACCAAGATTTTGCTGGAAACATAGGTTTAGAGACTCCCTGAGTCAAAAAAGAGCATCTTTAGAAAAAAGTAATTATGTAAGCAGCACACCTCAAAACCAAAGTTGGCCTTTTACCAAGCTTAGTACTTTAGTATCTTCCAGTGATATGACACTAAGTTATTCAAGAAGATTACCCCATCTGAAACTAGCCTTTACTTGGAATAATTTTGATTATTTTTGATTTTCTGAAAAATGGTCTAATCATTTTGGTTACAATATATTTTCACAAATTTGCAGCACAAATACAACATGCATATTGGAACAGCCTATGACGTTGTCCTCTTTCTGAATGACTTTTATATAACTGAATTGTAAGATGCAAAATATTACTATACAAAAAAAATGTAGATATTGTTAAAGTATACAGTTTATGTGAAACCAAATTATTTGCGCCATTACTCCTTTCTGAGATATTCTTTCTCACTGGTTTGAAATTTGGAATACTTATTGTGATACAGCGTCTATGGCCAAGGTTATTGGGAAGACAGCACCAGGCAATCGGGACTGTAAATAAGATAAGCAGCATGCTCACCCAGCATAAACATGATAAGTGCTTTTGCCAGAGAACTAGAATCTTTTGAATGTTTCAACATCTTGAACATTCTGGTAAGTTCCTACAGTTATATAAGTGAGCATTCTCGTGAAGCCAGTCAGTCTGGCAGTGTTCGACAGTGAGAAAGTCTGGACAATGATTGGGTACTTGAATGGTTCAGTAAGCGAGTTAGCATGTGCAATGAAAAGCAGGCAAGTTTATGACAACCGTAGTGAAGTGCAATGAGTGCTGCTACTACGCGGGACTGGAGATGACTTGTGTTTGACTCCCAAGCAAGTGAACCATCCAGAAGGAAGAGTTACATCTATTTCATTATGCTGCTATGTTACAGAAGAAGGTGGAGAAACTAGTGGAACTAGTTTACATTAGTGAAAAACCAGAGTAGACTAAGTGAACTCTTGGCAAAAGTTGAACCAGATTAAGTGAAAGCAAAAACTGAGTGAAGTGATAGTTGAAAAACTGGACAGGGTCACACTGGTGTTTAAGCACCAGAATGGAGGAAATGCTTAACTGAAATGAAGAGTGTAACATCTGGAGTGGAGAAGTTATAGGCTAAAGTGAATTCTGGAATGAACAAAATGGAAAGTGTAATGATGAATGTAAATTTCAGAAGGGGAAATATGGAGACGGAAATGAAGAGTATTAAAGAAGAAATGAAGACTGAGATAGTGAAAATGAAGTTCAACTAGGTTCTGGAATCGACTCTATAAGAGCTGAGATATCACAACAGTGAAAGCTCAGAAAGATTACTTTGTAAGGGATTTAAAAAATTGAAATGTCACAGGAAATAAAATGAATGTGGTGGAAGAGCGACTAGATCAGTAAGAAGAATGACTAGACAGAAGAAAAGATGACAAAGGACACTTTGGATGAGCATCTGGACCAGCAGATGATGGAGAGAGAGCTCCAGCCCAATGCCCAGTCACAGATGGATCTGCAATTGGTTGGAACAAGGATGCCTTGAGGAGGGAGCAGCTGCGATTCAAGAGACAGGGCCAGGGAAGAGAATCTGGCATACCACCCACGTGGGTAGATGTTGCTCCCAGGGCCCTCACCTCTAAGAGCTACTGGACGCAGTGGGATTCTCTGGTGGTCAGGAATAGTGTGAGAAAATTATTCATTTATGCCAACAAACATACTGTTGATGTTTTTGAACACACAAGCCGTGTGTGGGCAATGTCTGAGAGGTAGAATTGGAACTGAAAAATCCCTGCTGTGGCATTGAATTTTTCAGTTCCGATTCTACCTCTCAAAGTGTGTGAAGAGTTTAACATGAATAAAAGCATCACTGAATAGAAAAGGGAAAGTCATGTCAGTGTGATACAGCAGACTTTTTGTAGGGACTTCAACCTTATCTCATATCATAATTATTTAATGAATATATCGAAAGGACTGAAAACTCAATAATGGCAAATAATAAAACATCAAAAGAGTATCCTGATTTACGTCTACTGGCTATATGGAGACTAAACATAAAATATGAATACTGTATTAACTAACACATTATAAGTATCCTATATAACATATCTGGGGCTGCTAGCATTAAAGGTACTAATCAATTACCAAAACCACGAACTATAATGCTTTAAATAAAGTATAAGTTGGGAAAAAAACCAGGAAAACATACTGATGAAATACTCATTATTAACCCTGTCTTAAAGTTGATAACACAATATTTTTTTTTTAAATCATACATAAAATGCGTCATTATAAAATTACAAAAGCTTCTTTATACTATGAATACTGATAATACAAATGTAACTGACCATAATATGATATTGCTTCACTATTTTGATGTTTTAAAATAAACATATCATCTTCCAATGAAATGAAATTGAGGTACTGGTCGTAAACCTGGAAACAGAAAATTAATATGAGTTAGGATTTTCAATAATTGCACAAATGAAATTAATACCTAAAATTTAGAGAGGAATTTTGCTAAGTTCATCCTTGATCTACTCATTAAGAAATTTTTGCTAAAAAGAAAAAAAAATATGATAAGTTTTGACAGAAACTTGCTATGAAAATTTTGACAAAATCAACCTTTGCTAGATGTGTCATGAATTGACAAATCAGCTGCTCTTTCAAATGGAGCTTTCTGAATTTGATTGTATAGCTTCACTTAGCCTAAAGAGCACTCTACAAGTTTGTAAAACAGTCATTAAGAATTTACAAACTTAGAATTTGTCAATGTTAATACTGTGACATAGCTATGTGTCAAGCTTAGCAAATAGATGCCACCGACAGACTGCCCAGTTGAAGAGATAAGTAGACGGAGAAGTGCTCTTACCCAGCGTGAACACCAGAAGCACTATCTTTATCTTTAGTAGTGTTTAACACCCATTCTTACTACATAGAGCAGCACAGGTAGTGCACACTGATGACCTCCCAAATGCAAGTCTCACATGTTACTGTGGAGCCATCACCACCAGAAGTGCCATCAAGAGATAACCAGGTATTTCTGGAAGTTTACCTCCTGCAAACATTCCAGAAACTCTTACACTTATGCACAAGTGAACATGCTCATGGGTGACATTGACAGAGTGAGTTAGTGAGTATTTCTGATGAAAAAAATTGATTGTATATTTTACGAGTGGAGTTGTGTCATACGGTAAGTGCTCCTACTGCAAATGGTTGGAGAGGATTTGTGTTCAACGCCCCTGCAACTGAAGCAGACGGAACAAGAGGCTACTGTGAACATGTTTCATTATGCATGGTGTCCAGCAAAATTTGAAAACCAAATTCAAGGTGATTTCCAGGACTTTTCAAGGTGAAAAAATTCCTTTTCAAGGAGACATGCAAACTTTTAAACATTACTGGGAAAGAGCTAAATACGGTAAATGAAAGTAACCTAAAATACATGGTATATATCATAGATGGGGAGAAATAACTCAATGAGTCACTTCCCCTACATCACAGTTTTAAACCCCTTCCACTACCTCACAGCAGTTAGCTACCAGGCCATGCCTCCTGCTATTATCTGTCTACCTCAGAGAACCAGCCAGTCCTTCAAATGTTGTCAGGAAGTGGAGAGGGTAAATACTCGACTGCATCCCTGTCGCCCCTCTTCCCCATGCCTGGTATATATATATGGAGTTCAAATTTGGAAAGAAACTCCAGAATATATTCTCTTTTAACGATATCACTGTTTACAACATCCCCATTTATGTATGTAGCTCAATGATAAAAGAGGGTGCACCACGATGTAGGCTGCCTCTGAATTTGAAGTCCCACTTTCTTGTTATGAGAAATGAGTAATTCTGGGAAGTACTGTAAATCTGAGGGTTACACCAATTATTAAAAAGGTTTTCTCAAAGCAAAACATGGGATATAACCCTTATTATGAACAATATTCTTTCTAAAGAACACATTTTTTTAATCTATAAGATGTGTATCTTCCTTTCATAGAAGTTTGAAAACTGTTGTTATAATCAATTTAATTTAAAAGGTGAGTCAATTAATAACACTAAACAACACTTACATTTAAGAGGTAGAACTGGAACTTAAAAACTTAAACTTTGCCCACACACGGCTTGTGTGTTTAAAAACACCAACAGTAAGTTTGTTGGCATAAATAAATAATAACACTTACATTATAATTTTCCGGAACACATTTCAGAGGTTAACTTTCCTCCATTATCAACCGGACAATAACTGGGTTTCCATAGTATTTCATGGTGCGGATGACGATGCTTCTTCTGGTAACGGTTCAAGGAACTTGCTGAAAATATCTTTGAGGAATTGAATGCAGTGATTGTAATGAAGTATACATAGGAAAAACCAAAAGAAATTTAGAAATTAGATCCAAGGAACACGTTAGGAACATCAAGAGTAAACAATTAGAAAAATCAGCAGTTGCCTTTCACTTTTGGACAAAGATTCATGACATAAAGCTAGAACCGAAACTTTTCAAACACATAACCGGAAAACAAGAACTGTTCACATGGGAACAAATCTTCATTTTAAAAAATAGAAACCGAGTATTTAATTTCGACATTCCTCAAAAAGATATTTTCAGCAAGTTCCTTGAACCGTTACCAGAAGAAGCATCGCCATCCGCACCATGAAATACTATGGAAACCCAGTTATTGTCCGGTTGATAATGGAGGAAAGTTAACCTCCGAAACGTGTTCCGGAAAATTATAATGTAAGTGTTGTTTAGTGTTATTAATTGACTCACCTTTTAAATTAAAACTATAAGATGTGACCTATACAACTTTTCCTTTTTCTCAGACATATATAGTAATACAAATAAGTGAGCTGGTGAACCAACTGTAGTGCTACTGGCAGGTTAAGCTTTTGTGTAGCTTCAACCTTGGCCAGGAAGCGCACATTGTAAGACTGGCATAAGTCATACACAAGAGTGTCAATGATCCCACTATCATACCCGAAGCAGCATATATCTCAAGTGCATGAGTGTGACGTCTCAATGTAACATAAAAGTGTTTTAGAAAAACTCAAGAAGTTTTGCAAATCAAGGCGAATTTCAGGTTTTCAAGGTGATTTCCAGGATATTCCAGAATTTCCAGGGTGCTAGACACCATGATTATACTCATATGCACAAAGAAAAGTGAACTAAATCCCGACAGTGAAATGGCAGTGAAAACTGAACAATTACATTGGTGTAAGGAGTGAGATTTAAATGCCACAATGGAGGAAATGCTTCAGTAATTAAGTGAAATTAAGGCTATGAAATATGGAATGAACAAAACAGGGTGTGAAATGAGTCTAAATTCCAGAATGGAGAAGATAGAGATGGAAATAAAATCTAGAATAGTGGAGATGGTAATGAAAACGAGTATTAATAAAGAAATAAAAATGAAACGCAGAAAATGCAATCTGATATCAACTTTTGACATCACTCTGTAAAAGACAGTATTACAAAGGAATTAGGAGAAACCAAATCTGGAAGAAAACAATGCAGTGGAAGAGTGCCTAAACATGTAAGAAAAACTGTTTGACCAGCAAAGGAAAACAAGAGGATGGTGGAAGCTGTATTGAAGGATATGCTGCATCAGAAATGAAGTTATAGAGGATCCTAAAAACAAAAGTGGTGAAGGCTCCGAAATTTGATGGCATCTCATCATGGGTGTAATAACAAGTGGTAGTTCTGGACCATTTCTACCCATATTGGATGACAAGGGCACAAAAGATGACACAGCTCTTGGCCACTCCGAAAGAAAAAGTGGTTGAAATTACCTATGCTTTCCCCACCTGAAGCTCGCCCAATCCTCAAACTGTTGAAGGGGCACTATAGTGATCATCATCTGGCTGCCACTTTCCAGGTCCAGCTAAAGGCAAGAGTGCAACAAGCAGATGAGACCTTATAGAATATGCAATGAAGGTACAGCAATTAGCACACTGACGAATGTACCCCAGGCTTTATTTCCAGAGAGGCAGCCAACACATTTACCGGTGGAATAAGAGACAGAGGTGAAACAGCAGCTCTCCAGCAGAACACCATAACATCAACAATGTCTTGGTGGCCACCCCCACATTGAAACAGTAAAGATGACAACTGGAAGAATGACAGGAGCTGGCATCAACAACAGCTTAAATTATGTAGATGTGGGGCTAGAGACCTTACTTGTTGGAGTTGCAGAATGCATGTACATTCAAGGGCACACTGCGAGGAATCGGGAAAATTGCTAAGAGCCAACGTGAAGAGGACCACATTGGTGCTGTCATTTGCCTTCAACTCCAAGCGCTGGGTAGGAGGACATCATTGTAATGCAGACACCATATCCCAAAGATCATGCCAAGAAAACTGCAACCCCTAAGCAAAAGAAAGGTAAAGGAGAGTTATACCCTTAAGCCCAGTCACAATGCAGCCTGCAATCGCTTGGGAAAGGGTGACCTCGAGGAGGGATATATTAATTATATTAGTCTAATCATGAGCATTTAATTATTAGATTTTTAGGTTGCTAATAACACCAGTCAACAGCCACTTTCTTTCATATGCATTTTTGGACATAGAATCTAAATTTATCTTTAAAATTGCTCTATCACATCAGGTGATTAAGTAATTTTGAGTGAGTGAATGGAGTTTAAGGACCCATCGACAACTACATTATTTGGGCCCAAAGTCAAACCGTAAAACCTAAAACATAAAATGGAAAAGCTAAAACATAAAATTAAAATACTAAACAGTTAAAACACTAAAAAGTAAAAGATGAGAGAGTTAAAATACTGCAAAACAAATCCTAAAACTCTAAAATGCTCCTAAAAACTAAAAAGCAAGTCAGACTTATTTATCATGTAATTTTTAAATTTTTGGATGAACTTAAATTTCAAACAAATAACATCACCAATTACTGTCCATGCAAATAGACGAGAGCAGTGTAAACATGATGCGTAGTGGCATGAGCTGATTGCTGTAGTCCGAAGGCAGGTAACTGACATCAGTCTGTCCAAACACAAGCACTCCATAACTCATACGAGGATCACTATTTATATTTTGAGCCTTGGCAGCACTGATTGTTGTAGGTGGCAACTGGCATTTCCATTGTTGACCATCATCTTCAGTCACTTCAGTCAGTTATTTGTGTTTAGTGACTTGAAAATCGCGTTTTAGCAGAAAAAAGAAATTAACTCGTGAAAATATGTGTGAGATCATTTATTATGACTTTTGACATGGATTATCAGGACAAGATTGCATTGATTAACTTCAACATTTGGTAATGCAGCTCCATCCTTTGTAACTCTGAAACACTGGTATAATGAGTTTAATTGTGGTCACCATACGCTCACTGACAAAATTCATGAAGGTCGTCCAAAATCAGTTGTGCCAGAAAACATTGATGCTGTGCAACATACTTTGAGATTGAAGCAACCCCAGACATTAGTTCCACAGCATATTTAAAATACTGCATAATCATTTAGCCGTGAAAAAGGTTTGCTCTCATTGGATCTCGCATAATTTGACGCAATACCAAAAGGATGCTTGTGTCGATTAGTGCACACAAATGCTCAAGAAACACAATGGTAGTGCCTCAAAAGGCGTATATAAGATTGTAACAGGTGACAAATCATGGATCTATGCATATGAGCTGGAACTTAAACAGCAGTCAACTGAATGGGTGTTTGAAAATGAACCAAATTCCTCAAAAGTTGCTTGTGCTTGAAGCACTTCAAAACAAATGGTCGCTTGTTTTTTGAGAAAACCGGTAATATGGTAACAGTGCCTTTAGAGGAACATAAAATTCAATTCTGAATGGTACACAACCGTTTGTTTGCCAAAAGTCTTCAGAGAAATAAAGAAAATAAACAAATACCATTATATTGTTCTTCATCAAGACAATGCAAGCAGTCACAAATCTATGTGAACACCAAAAACTCGAATTCATGGCTCATCTGCTGTACAGTCCTGTATTGGCACCCAATGATTTCTTTTTGTTCCCGAAAGTCAAGAATAAAATGGATGGGCAATGATTTTTGTTGGCAGAAGAAGCCATTGTTGCGATCAAAAACCATGTTTTGAAGGTGTCACAAGTAGATTGCTATGACATGGTTTGAAAGCATGCCAAAGTATACTGATCACAAAGGAGAATATTTTGAGAAACAAGAAAGCAATTTTCAATGAAAATTAATATTTTTTATTATTAGGCTCAAAACATAAATAGTAGCCCTTGTAACATAGATATTTTTTTATTTTGTTGATTAACAATGCTGTCAATTGCCAGGATCACATTAGCATCACCAATGTGCCGGAATTTCGTCCCGCAGGAGTTCCTTTACATGTAAGTAAATCTACTGACATGGAGCTGTCATTTTTAAGCACACATAAAAACCATCGGTCTGGGCCGGATTTGAACCCACAACCTTGGGATGAGTAGGCCAGCATCTAACCAACTGAGCCACCCAGACCATCGTAATATAGATAAAAATAGACTAAACAATGCCATCAGTTCAGAGCAAATTACTAGTAAAAGTCTTGCACAGCCAGACAAAATGTGATTGGTAGTGTACATCGCTTTATGATGAGGATGGCCGCAGAGGGGACCCCTATTAAATCAAGTCTGTACAGAAATGTGTAGCAGAAGCCACCGGTGTATCATTTAGTTCGGTCTGTAGGATCAATGCTGAATTAGAACGTATTCACTTAGCCAAATGTGTATCTTTCTCAACACCTCTTGAGGAAAGACCCAGATCGAGGAAGGCAGATTCAGACTATTTTAATTAATGCATTGTTTACCATACACTGAATGACTTTAAAATATAAGAAAAAGAAAGGCTAACACTTTAAAAGATCCAGTATAAATTAAAAGCATAAATTGGTTTCGATGGCAGTATTAATATACTCCAGAGGATCCTACATACACTTGGATTCAGATGGAGACAGACAAAAAACAATAAGCCTATACTAAGAGAACAATACCACATACGAGAACAAATGATTTCTTACCTACAGAAAGTAAGAAAATACAGAAACAAGTCTCAACCAATTGTATATATGGATGAGGCTTATATCCAGTATACATAAGAGTGTCATATAGCTGGAGTGATAATTCACTTGCCAGACTACTTGCTCCTGTTTCAAGAGGTGGTACGCTGATAAACTTTCGTGCCGGCAGTGAACAAGGCTTCATACAAAATGCATGTTCATTTTGAATCTGGACAAAAAGCAGGTGATTATCTCAATGACATGGATTACAAAACTATCAAAAATGGTTGATTGAAAAACTAATCTCAAGCCTTCAATACAAAAGTGTCCTTGTGGTTGATAATGCCCCTAACAGAATACACAGTTCAATCCCACTCCAACCTAAAATTCAACCTAAGAGCAAATATCTTGGCTAACTGAAAAACAAAATCCTTTCAGCAATGGCATGCTAAAACCTCAGCCTTTTGTAAACTCACCTTGTTTATGACAAAAACATAAGAAACCTTCCCTCGAAGGCAATCAAATATGAAGACCATGATTGGCAAATATATGTGATTTAAAACTTACTGCAATACTTGTCGACTTACAAGATGAGTTTACAAAAATACTACTGTCTTTTGGGCTTGTGGAACAGCTGAGACACCAAGAACCATTAAAAACTAACCCCACAGTGCAACAACCCTTTCCAGGGCAAGGCCTACTGCCCAGACACTGTGTGCTCTACTTCTGCCCACCACTGAGGTCATGAGTGGGGTGCAGTACTGAAGGGTGCCATGTGGTCAGCACCCTGGTCCCTCCTGGCTGGTATATGCAGTCTTTACAACCAGGGGTTGCAACTTCTCAATGAAGGAGCTCCTCAGGGACCTAATGAGGCTGAGAGCACCCCAGACCAGGGCTCCCAGCAGAAAAATATATTCACATTGATACTGGGAATTGTTATTGTTAGCTAATGCTGGATTTCTGACAATGAAGTCATTAATCCTCTTGCTCTCCAATATTTTTCACTGATGGATGGGGCACTAGAAGTGGCCGGGCATATTTGAAGGTGGTCTCGATCCATTTCCTCTTGCAGATCACATAGAGGACAGAGTGGTGAAGAATATATCCCAATTCTGTTTAAATGTTTTGCCAGACAATCATGTCCTGTAATCAACCTGAAGGTTGCAACTGCTGTTTTCCGAGGATACTCAGGAATTACTGTTTGAATGTTTGGTAGTTTCCATCTTTTATTCTTTGATTTTTCATAGTAATATTTTGCAATAATTTTTTTGAATTCAGAGTTGACTAATCTTTTAGCTGCATAAAATGGTAGATTAACTATAGATTTTTGTACACCACTGGTGCCTTTTTTTGCAAGAAAATCAGCTTTCTCATTACCACTCAGTCCACAGTGAGCCGGTATCCATTGGAAGACTAGGCGTTTTTGAAGTGCTGTTAGATGGCTAAGCATCTTCCAACATTCTATAATAGTTTGGTTTTTTGGTGACAACTTGGAAGTAATTGCTATAATTGCTGCCCTGGAATCTGAGAGAATAACTGCTTGCTGAAAATGTGAAATTCTGTACAAAAGATTTTGTAGGGCCATTCGAATTGCTTCAATTTCTCCATCAAAGTTAGTAGTTCCCATAACTTAAAGATTTGTAATAGGAAAAGAGGTGACATGTGACTCCAGCACCTGCTCCATCTTGGTTTGATATCAATGATTCATCAGTATAAATATGGAGCCACTCATGTTCTGGGAATCTAGTATGGATTGTCTCTAATGCCAATAATTTTAGAACACTAGTTGGAGTATCACTTTTTTTAGCTTCTTCTGTCAGGTGTAAATAATATGTGATGTCTAATGTATGTGTTGGATTGACTTTAGATATGAAGTTTTCCTTTGAATTAGGAAGGTGTACATTTTTCTTGATGTCTTGAATTTTGGAAAGAAAGCTCTCCTGAGTCTTTAGTGTATGTGTAAAATTTCTCTTGTGCCATGTATTGAATGGGAGTCTGATCAACTTTTCGTGTTGAATAAGGGCCGCTTTTTCTATTTCATATTCAATGGGGGTATTGGTTGGTTAGTATTTCCATAGCTGCTATTGGTGTGGTTTTGATAGCACCTGTAATTAATCTCAGACATTGGTTTTGAAAGGTAAATAATATGTGATGTCTAATAAAAAAGAGAGCAATAGCAGTAATAGTAACCGTTTTTTAGAGAGCACCATATTTTTATGTTTTGGCGGTCACATCGCTCTCTCATAACCCCCAGAATGTCTGGAGGACCACACCTGTCGTTGGTTTACGGGTCTCACCGACCTGACCGGGAGAATTATCAAAATAAATTCACCGACCATATCCTCTGATTACCAATCAGAAGACGTATTACATGCCATGACAGGTCAGCATGTTAGGGGTTAAGGTTTTATAGAAGAATTAGAGAAATGGAAGGGTTGGAAAAATAAAGTCTCCCTAGCCCTCAGGAACCCTAATAGCATCGGGGTCAGAAGAGGACAAGAGTTGACCAATACTGGGAATTAAACCCCGGTCTCCTGCTTGGTAAGAAACATGCTAAGGAGACGACCCCCAAGAACCAATATATATCAAAAATTGGCTTGTGAATAAGTCATACATAAATGGAAAAGACAATGTGGAATATATTCCAATGGTTGAGCCCAGTAAAGTAATTTTACCTTTCCTTCAAATTAAGCTGGGTTTGATGACAGATCTTGATAAAAAAAAATGAATCACTTGAAAGCAATGTTCCCTGGACTCAGTGAAGCAAAACTAAAAGAAGGCATGTTTGTTGGAATGCAATAAAGAAATTGATGAAATATCCTAAGTTTGATAAAATTCTTGCAGATCCAGAGTTAGCTGCTTTATCCGCCTTCAAGACAATTATGCAATGACTTCTTGGCCAACAGAAAAGATAACAAGTTTCCATTGTGAGTGATCTGCTGGCAAACTACAAGAACATTGGTTACAGAATGTGACTAAAAACTCACTTTACATTCACATCATGATTTTTTGCCAGAAAAGTTGGATGTGTTAGTGACAAGCAGGGTGAGCAGTTTCACCAGGAACTTGTTGTCAAGGACACTGAAATCCATCAATGATGGAGGACTATTGCTGATTTACTCTTAGAGGGACCATCATCAACTCATATTACCAAACATATTGTGTGACTTTATAAGAAATGAGTGAGTGTGAGTGTGTCGGGTTTAAGGGCCCGTCAACAACTTGGTCATTAGGGCCCCCTATAAGAAATGTTTCACCTTCTGATACACATTCTCACACATGCATTACCTAGTGAAGTTGGAATGTTATCATTTATACATAAAAATTTGGTGTTTTTTGTTGCTGTAACTTCGCTTTTTACAACAGAACTTACTGAAACATGTTTCAGAGACTGTTGTTTTCCCTAATATTTTAAAAATTGGTATTTTATATTTGTCTGCATTCTGAATGCTAACTGTATGACAATTTTTACTACTGCATTTGTAGTAGAGCTCTGCACTTAAAAAATGTGAAGTGTTAGAGGAAAACTAATTACGCCACTGAAGTTAACACCATCAAATTAGGTACATTCACTCATTAAGAAATCAGATACACAAAAAAGGCTTCAATTTGTTATGTAGTGCAATTATTATTAGATCTTACTTTTATATTTAATTAGAAATTTCAATTCTTTGGCAATTTTTGGAGTAAATGTGTTTGCTTCTACAGGGGTTATTCTTTTGATGATGATGATGAAGGTGATGATGATGATGATGATGAAGAAGAAGAAGAACAAGAAGAAGAAGAAGAAGAAGAAGAAGAACTATGTGGAAGAAACATCAAGATCTGTGCAGAAGAAATACCATGCAATTTAACTGTTTGGTTTTGTTAAGCGTGCTGAAATCATATTAAAAAGTAACTAAGTTGTTCTTCATACTTTTACAGCACGCTGATTTACAGTTATCTGCAACATTTAATAACATACACCTGTGATATAATTTAAATCAATAGCATGATGCTTCAGTTCTTAATTTAATACTTAAGGTGGATCCAGGCTCTAGGTAATCAGCGATTAACACAGAAATGCAAGATGATGCCATGGGCAAGCGGTTAGACCATTCACCTACCATCTAGGTGGCTCAGGTTCGATCCCAGGGACCTGCAGGTGGTCTTCGTGGTGGCTGAAACAGCGTCTGGCTGTGTTTTCTCAAGGTTCTCCAGTTTCTCCTGCCACTCATTCTACCAATTGCTCTAGCTTCACCTTTCCAGTCATTGATTTCGCCTGAATTTCATATTATCCTCTTCCTCACTATCCTACCTGGTGCTGGGCTAACCACCTGCTTACAGGTCTTCACTCTGTCCAGTCCATAGGTTCCTATGCTCCTCGACATGCATCTGACCCTAGGCACTGGCTTGTAAGTCCTACATAAGGAGAGGGTAATCAGGTGAAGAAGAGGTAGAGGAAGAACAAGAATAAGAAATCGTACCTTTTGAATTTGTGCAACACAATTTGCTTGCAAAGCTGCTGAGGCTAGGTCTTCAAGTCTCTGTCTTGATATTGGTGAAATGAAATTAAGATGATAAGCATCATAAAGGCCATTGTGTAGATCCTGGCCTATGCGTCCCAAATTTTCCTCTGTAGGTAAGCAAAAATATACTGCTGGCACATCTGGAATGGGATCTCGATCTGAATGTAGCTGTCTAAACATAATAACATTCATGTTAACTACATAGCTAAAAACAATCTCTTTATTGCTATAAAGATTATCCAAGGCATTACTCTCCTGAACGAGATGAAAACTGCAAAATCTGAGCAAATATTATTTCAAATAACTGCAAAGATTTAGGATAATAAATTTGTTAAATGATTAGTTCTTACACTGACAAGAAATTTAACTGGGAACAAATAAACTACATATGTGGCAAGTTAGCTTGAGTTGCATACCTGTTATACAAATTTCATCATATTAGTGAAAAATTACACATATATTCACATGATACCTTCTTTCATTCTTGTCTAACGTACACTGTCATTCTATAAGGTAATTCTATAGGAACACAAACTATCTATAAGTGGCAAAAAAAGGAATGGCAATCAGATGTATTGCTAATTTAAATTACAATTATCCTTGCAGATTATTTTTTAAAAAAATAAAAATTATAACTGTGATGGGCTCATAAATTTATGATTCTCTGATTTTTGTAAACAAAAAAAAAAAAACATAAGTATGTACTTTAACAGACAATAATTATGAGGCATGAAATAATTTGGCCATAGACTTAGGGGAGATTGCCCCGTTGCCGGTCAGGCCCTGTTACCTGTCAACTAGTAGTTGCACATTAAGACGCTAGATAGCAGCTAAAAACAGCTATGGTGTAGTAGGCAGGAACAAAAGAATGCTATTCCCCGTGTGAAGTCCGGGTTTTTCTCACCATTTTAGAGAAAACCTTTGTGAAGCGTGGATGACAGTGCTTTTGTATTATGCTGCTAAAACTTATGACTGTATTGACCGTGTTTAGATGAGTTTAACTTGTAGATTATATTTTATTATACTCTTAGCAAAGCCAAGCAGTGAGTTAACATGCTTAAATTCCCGAAAATCTTTTTGTATAGTATTCATTTTATTATTTAATAACCCTCTTGCGTTGCCCTGTGTCCGGTCAAGGTGTGTGTTCCCATTACCGGTCATGAAAGAAGGCCTCCTAATATACACCCAATTTTCATTTTAGGGCTTGTTGTCAATATGGCCACACCCAAGAAGGGAAAATGGGATGAAGAAAATATGAAAAGGCTGTTGATGGTATGTTGGAAAATTCACGCTAAGGGAAGCAGCTGATCGCTTCTCTGTACCTACAAGCACTTTGAATAACCGATGGAATAAGCAAAGTCAGGTTTCCACTGCACAGGTATATATCCCCTCAACAGAAATATTTTTTCAGACCTGGATTTTCTACCAATGACGAACACTAGAGAAGTGGTAGAGGGAGATGAACCTGTAAAACCACCAGCAAAGACTACAAATTCCACTTCTTTGCCACAGTCCCCACCAACAGTTCCTAAAACTCCAGTGATTGACATGGCTAGTCCCTCGACCTCGAAATCTACAGACTTCCAGAAGGCCATCGCCAAGATCTCTCCTGTAGCTGATGACCTGCAGAGAAAAATCATGAACAGAAAAAGGAGAGGAGAAAAATGTGCAATCTGACATCCAGTCCCTTCAAAAATATGTTAGAAGAAAAAGAGGAAATCAAACGACAGAGGAAAGAAAAAGATTTTTGTGGAAGGAATGATCCAAAAAAGAAGGCAATTTCAGGTCGTATCAAATGGAAACTTCAGTTTGGAAATCAAAGGGAAGACAACAAAAAAGAAAACACCGAAGAAACTGAATGCGTTATTTGTGGCGAATGTTTTCAAGAAGATTAGGTGCAGTGTTACAAGTGTTGTGGTTGGGCACATGTAGGTTGCACAGACAGTGACGAAATAGCATATTTTGTGTGTGAGCATTGTAAAAAATGACTAAGTGATAGTGTCTAAACAAAAGACATCTTTGTATTATTATCATATACATTTTATGTAATTATTAAATTCTACCAATGTTTTTTCATTCATACCAACGTGACTGATTATGGGAACAGTTTTTCTTGAAATTCTCTGACTTAGTGTTTATAATAATCTGAATTATGGATACGTAAAAGTAAATTATATTTTCAAATTGTTCTAATTGTTATTCATGTTGTCCTCTATCCTCTGCTTTCAGTTTTGCTTAAATTCATTATCCAGTTTGCCCTAAACATGGATATTGGCTTAAGTAACTGGTACCGGGGCAATCTCCCCTACCTCTTTCAAGGTTATCCAAAATGCAAAACATAAATATCTAGGGATAAGTATGTAAAACAAACTTCTGGATTGTATTATTTCACTACTCATAACTTCAAAGCTTTTCTGGATGAATGGATAAA
This sequence comes from Tenodera sinensis, assembly GCA_030765045.1. Lineage (NCBI taxonomy): Eukaryota > Metazoa > Arthropoda > Insecta > Mantodea > Mantidae > Tenodera > Tenodera sinensis. Next base: position 294,117,624 of record CM060962.1, on the reverse strand, counting down.
AACAAAGCATTTTATAAGAGGGAGTTCCAACAATTGACATATACTATAAAATCCAGTCTTAGTGCACAGTCAGGTTACAAGATCACAGCAACGATCAGTCGCATTCTGTGTGAAGAAAAAGTGCAAGAATCATTGATTTGGAACCCTAAAAAAATAGCCAAAATGAAGCTTGCATCTCTTACCGCATGTGAGGTGGAATGCACTTTCAAGGACAGTTTAAGGGAAGACAGAAGAGGGTTTACACCTGAGAATCTTCCAAAGTACTTCATTTTTCAGTTCATACTAGAAGTGCAAAACGAGAATTGAAAGTGTTTGCTCATTTAGTACTTACAATTAACTGTGTTTTTCAGAGTCATACTAAAACAAAATGAGTAGGGTCATCCAGCCAGTGGTTGTCCACCACCCAGTAGCTGACCATTTGTTATTAATCACCTATAATAAACTATTGGCACATGAGATAAGGATGTTTATTAGCTGCTTTGAATCTGTGACATCATAAGATGTGAGTAAACTGATATTGCTATTACAAACAAGATAAATTCAAATTACATATCTTTTTATAATGAGCTAGTAACAGTAATGTGAATCTAAATTGTAATGAAAACTGAGTTGGAATGAAACATTTAACATCACTTACATGTAATCAGTTGCCCAGATTGCGAACAGATTTACATAGGGAAAACCAAGAGGAATTTAGAAACCAGACTGAAAGAACACATGAGATGCATCAAATACAAACAGATGAATAAATCTGTAGTTGCACACCATTCTTGGACATCCAACCACAACATTACGCCGAACATAAAACTTTTAAAAGCTACAAAACACGCTGCAGAATTGGATACCTCGGAAAAAATTTACACCATAAAAAAAAAACTCAATGTAATGAACTTTGATTTGCCTCCACCAAACCTTTATGGAAGTTCATCAGCCAACCGCCAGATGTCAGCTCAACCAACCACACATCAAACCTCAACAAGAACCAGTCGGTTAATTCTGATGATGAGAGCAAGTTAAGCTCTTGAAACCAGTCAAGACTAATTACTTGTAAGTGATGTTAAGTGTTTCAGTCCAAAATGGGGGTGATCATCTACTAGCATGTTATTTTTATGCACAAAGCCAGAGGTTGACCGGGTGGTCAGGTACTGGGAATTTTCAAATGTAGATTTAAATTAAAATTCTTATAAAATATTGCAATCAATCACATAACATGTACCAAAGGTAGCAGCAAATATCATCTGGAGCCCGTGGATGACCATGTTGGTCCATCTCTGGCCATGGCCTGGATTTGAATTTTTTTTCATACAAATTGTTACACAAAATATGTTCTCTTTAAAAACCAGCTAACATTCACTGGCACATTGTTGCATAAATGTGTGTTTTAAAATACCACAAGTTTAATTATTTATAATTTGAAATCTTAAACACTACTTAAAAACACAACTTAATATTTAAAAATATAAGACCGTAATTATTTTATCAAAGGAAATATATAACATTCTTTCTAATATTCAAAATCAGATTTAATGCTGATATCTTTTATATATAACAGTTTCACCCTTTTAAGTGTGAGCAGATATCGTAGCCATCAAGAGGGATGTACGAAAGGGTCTCATTCTTGATCCAACAGTAAGAATGGAGCAACATTTACAGCAGGCGACACAGGTGAACGAGGAAAAGGAAGCCATCTACCAACCATGCATTCCTCACCTTAGTGAGAGATATAATGTACCTGAAAATGCATGGGAGGTAAAAGGACTACTCTTTGGTGCCCGCAGAACATGTTTTAAATTCACAAGTACCTGCCTCAAAGCACTGGGTGTGCAATGGTCCGAAATTGTAAATATATGTTTACATGTCCTAAAAGACTCTTTATATATTTTAAATAATCACTTGTATTCAATGTGTTAACTGTTATCTTCTTGTTATAATCTTTTAATGTTTTAGATATTTTGAATATTAATTTTAATCATTTTTTTTTTCTTCTTCTTAAAATTGACTTTGTCATATATCTCTGTATTCTGGATCTTTATGGTCACCTGCAATGTCAGGCAGATGTCACAATTTTTGTTTGTGAAATATATATATTATGTAATTTAGCCATTGTTTCAGATAGCTCTTACACATTCTAAGACTGTTGTCTTTAACTTACAGAGTATCGTTTCTTCCATACAGAGTATCATCAAGTCCTTTGTTTTTTTTTTCTTTTGTTCCTCAAATGTTATACTTCAATGCCAAAAAACGAGATGGACAAAAGTGACTTTTTTGTAATGTTTCAGTTCCTTGATGCTTTATTTTGTAGACTACTGTGCTTTTCAAATGAGAAGGAGTTTGTCCTTGAGTGTCTCCAGGCCAGTAACCAATCGGAGTCCTGCTGTGTTGTCACATTGCTTTCCCCTTAAGTGGGACTTGGCGTGCGCAAAGAAATATGAAGAGTGTGGTAATGAACTTGCAACACTGTGCATGTAAACGTATCTTATTGAAAAGCACAATAGGTTTATGTTTCTTTCTCTTCACTGTTGCAGTATTTTAAATGAATAAAACACATTTTCAAAAAATGATTACCTAATCCGTTTAATTTTCTCATCTGTATTTATTCCTGGTAAAATTTTAATCTGGTCACCTCCTGGTAAGTTGGTGGTCTACTTCTGGAACATGCTGGTCAGCTACTGGGCATATTTACAAAAACTGGTTTCCAATTTTTGCCTTCAAATTCGTTAAGTACCATGGCTAAAATTACACTAAGATATTTTCCTCAGATAACTGCTAAGTATATTAAGAAAAGAAAGTGTTCATAATATTGTTAACTGTGTTTTGCAGAGATACATCTTCTAAAATGTTTCCGTAAGTGATCAACCACTGGCTGGATGACCCTATAGTGAGAACTTCTGAGCATGCAATGTTCAAATTTAAATTGTGTCTTTCGATGTCATACTAGTACAAATGAATATACTGAGATTGTTTTCAGTGTCATACTAATCATAGATGTATTGAAATAAATACTTTCAAATACACATTAAAGTCGTTCATTTAACTTTCTACAATCTGAAATTAATGCTATAAACATGCATGCCCAGTGACTTATACAAATATTCAGAATTCAAAAAGTCCTATACATTCCTAAATTGAACATATAAGATCCTATAAAATCCTAACATACTGATAGATAGAACCTAATTTTAATCTTTTAGAACATAAAAATCCAGGGCTTGATAACATTGATGGTGATTCCACAGAAGATGAAGATATGTCTGGCGTAAAAGAATTAAAATGTGATAAAAATGGTTTTATTCATTGTGAACTACAATCATTATTGGAACTATGGTATTTAATTTGTTACTGGCTGTACGAATCTGTTTAGACACATGTGAAATAAACATTCCAGTGATACCTGAGCAGATTCCTTAATCACAATAAGATATTGCTGCTACTGAAGGCAGGGTAGTGACTCACATCCAAGCTTTCATTCAAATGTTTCAATGTTAAAAAAAAAACAATTGTGCAACCTGTAAGTGAGGTTGAACCAAGTGAGGTTATAGTATCAGGACACGGATTGCTCACTATTGCTGCAACGTTTTATTAGCATTTCCCAACTAATGACTTGACCTTTACTTAGACAAAACTGGCATGTTGAATATACACACTAGCTTGGCAACTATTCTGTAAAAAATACCATTTTTATGCAATGTCAATGACTACTGCAGAGATATCCATATATGTATACTTACACATGTAATGTCACTCCTAATTCTCTAAGTTCCTGGACAGAAATTAGTGGTGATATAATATCTTGACCACAACGATCGTACACTAATATTTTCCATACTGGTTCTGCAGCCAGGACCTTCGTCTGCGGCTGATTCAGATTTAGCATCTGCTTTATTGCACCTTAAACGAGATATCAGAAGTGACGTTAGTAAAATAAAGGCACCAAATATGCTTATACTTACAAGTCATAAGGGGGTCCCTTAACACCTCAAATCACATGACAGCAGGTTCTTCAAAAGTGAGGTTAGGTAAGATGAGTCTCATATTTCTGATAATAAGAACTTATATTTATTATTATGACCTGTTCATTTGCCTGAGCTTTGGTCACAATGGGGCCAAAGGAAGGAAAGGACGAACAATACATAGAAGATCCCAAGGAGCTGTAGCTAGGCACTGCCATCATAAGTTTGAATTGATGTAATGTTTACGTTAATTGCAAGACGTAATGTTTTGGAAAATTACCTATTTGCTTTTCCCTGATAGTAGCCATAGCTGATACTATTTCACATTTAGTAATATGTGTCACAGATAAAAATAATGCGTGCCAAACAATATGTACTACTGTACGTCACCAACAAATTCGTGGCTAACGATAGAATCGCCACGCAAATAACAATAGTGGTCGTCTATCTAGTGTTGCCAACACTTCCTCGCAAATAATAGATGGTACCTTTAAAATGGCATTATTTAACAAAAAGAAAGGCTAAATATAATTGGCATCTAAAATTACTCGTAGTTTGTTTGCCCATCAAGGCGTTTTACGTTTCAGAGCTGCTAAGAAATAATTCCACGTTATTTATATATTGCAAAAGAGTAATATTTACTATTTTACTTAATTTAAAATTGTAATAGATTATAATGGCGGCGCACTGGTCGAGCGGTTAGTTCCATTTGCCTACCCCCTAGGTGGCCCGGCTTCGATCCCAGGGACCCGCGTGTATTTGTTATGAACGAAGCGGCATCTGGGTTGGTTTTCTCCGGGCTCTCCGGTTTCCCCGCCATTTATTTCTCCATTACCATCTTTACAATTATGCATTTCATATCTTCCTCTTCCGCACTGTCATACTACCTGGCAAAGCCATGAAGCGTATCGGAAAGAATGTAAACTGCCCAGATATTTACGCGAGGTTATCGCACAACCATGGCCAGACGGTGTCCGTACACTCTGTTCAGACGAAATTAAATCTGCAGTACAGTAACGTCTCATACATCGGCAGGCGCGAGAGATCATCTATTTGTTTTATCACTGGCTATACACCAAGTTACTATTATTTCGCTCTTCTAATAAACAAGATAAAAAACATTGTAGCGCTCGACAGCCAAGGCACAGGCCAAGGTCAATACGCCTCAACGCTTTGCCTAGTAATACCTGGTGCTTGGCTGACTACCCGCTTCCAGGTGTTCACTGTCTGGTCCATAGGTTCCTCTGCTGCCCGACAGGGGCGTCCGGGCGTCTGGCGTCTGACCCTAGGCACTGGCTTGTAAGTCCTATATAAGGACAGGATAATCAGGTGAAGAAGAAGCAAAAGAAGAAGAAGCAGAAGAAGGAGGAGGAGGACGAAGAAGAAGACGAAGAAGGAGGAGGAGAAGAAGAAACAAAAGAAGAAGAAGAGGAGGAGGACGAAGAAGAAGACGAAGGAGAAGAAGAAGGAGGAGAAAAAGAAGAAGAAGAAGGAGGAGGAGGAGGAGAAGAAGGAGGAGAAGAAGAAGAAGAAGAAGAAGAAGAAGAAGAAGAAGAAGGAGTAGGAGGAGGAGGAGAAGAAGAAGAAGAAAAAGAAGAAGAGCAGAAGAATATGTATTTTTGCAAAATACCAACACGTAGGTACGTTAAATATATCAGATACTGAAATATGAAATATTTAGACGTACACATATGCATATCTAAGTTTACGTTTCTTTTCTTTTCTTAACCTCTCCTCTTCTCGCAGAGCAAACGAAAATAGCACTGGAAACATCGAGTAAGTGCAACACAGTTCTATTTTAAAATACATGGGGAATAACCATTATGAATAAGTCAGGAAGTTCATGATCACCTAAAATCCCTAAGGTGTCTCTATGCAAAGGTTACCTTTATCGCCCGGCCGCTGGATCCTCCAGCCGTAGCCAAGAGGTCAGCACACCGGCTCCCCCGACCATAAGGCGATTGCTTGATCTTTTAGGGACGGTACCTTTCTATCAGGATAGCTACTCAATTGGCCCCTCAGGGGCATAACAAGGCTGAGTGCACCCCGTACCAGACCTCCCAGGGAAAAATCCCATGCCGGTGCCGGGGATCGAACCCGGGTCCTCCGTGCCAGAGGAACGCTACCACTGCGCTACGGTCATGTTCATGATATGATGCAAATTATACCTATCTCATGATTAGGTACACATTCTTATAAGATGGGAACAGTATAGCTACTTTAGGTAAATTTTGCTCAGGGGTATTGTTATGTAGGCTAGATTTAAGGATATCAGCATTTTACTATATATGACTAAATGTTACTATGAAAATGTTAGATTTAGTCATAAAATGCCTACGATGGCAATACATATAGGTATGTTGTGTAGGCATAGAGGTCTGCACGGGCCGACTTTCTTAGGCCCGGCCCGGCCCGGCCCGGTACCAATCAAGCCCGGGTCCGGCCCGAGCCCGAGAATAGTGTATAGGCCATGGCCCGGGCCCGACCCGAGCCCGATTGTGCAATTTTCTTTTAAACAAAATTATCCTGCAGTTATTGACAATACTATTATTATTATTATTATTATTATTATTATTATTATTATTATTATTATTATTATTATTATTATTATTATTATTATTATTATTATTATTATTATTATTATTATTATTATTATTATTATTATTATTATTATTATTATTATTATTATTATTATTATTATTATTATTATTATTATTATTATTATTATTATTATTATTATTATTATTATTATTATTATTATTATTATTATTATTATTATTATTATTATTATTATTATTATTATTATTATTATTATTATTATTATTATTATTATTATTATTATTATTATTATTATTATTATTATTATTATTATTATTATTATTATTATTATTATTATTATTATTATTATTATTATTATTATTATTATTATTATTATTATTATTATTATTATTATTATTATTATTATTATTATTATTATTATTATTATTATTATTATTATTATTATTATTATTATTATTATTATTATTATTATTATTATTATTATTATTATTATTATTATTATTATTATTATTATTATTATTATTATTATTATTATTATTATTATTATTATTATTATTATTATTATTATTATTATTATTATTATTATTATTATTATTATTATTATTATTATTATTATTATTATTATTATTATTATTATTATTATTATTATTATTATTATTATTTATTATTATTTTTTTTTTATTTTTTTTTTTAATTGCCCTTTCTTTCTGTCTCGCAATTTATCAGCACACTAGCCCAACGTTATGGCAATGGCCCATGGAATATCTCATCTTTGGTGTATACTACTGATAACCATTTGCCACGGCTACTACTTCCCCATTTCGTTAACTGCAAAATGAAACTATGAACTGTGATCCGACCCTCCTTTAGTGATGCAACGTTTACATCAGAGCTCCTACTCATTTTGATTCGACGCAGACATCGATTACTCCTACCCGGAATGTGATAGTGCGTCCATAAACCCCAAACAACAACAATTACAAAAATTAGACGTTGCATCTTATTTGTGTAGTGAATATTACAGATGCAATGCGATCATTCTATCATGTTACAGTACCTGGGTGACCGAGCTTCGCTCGGATTTTCTTTCTTTTCTTTTTGATTAATCGTGATTTTTGGGAGAAGATACTTATTTAGATAAACTTGAAAAGCAAAATGTTAGCTAAATATAAATGTTTATCCTAATTGTTGGAGCTGTTTCCATGACGAGACCTTTAATATCCTGGCTTGTTTGTTAAAACTGGCCCATTAAAAGAGAAATTATGGCCAAAATAAGGTTTAGGGTAATTGTGACTGTTACTCGTAAAATTCCGTGGGTTTTTTTTTTTTCAGGAATGACACCTATATGGATAAACTTAATAAGCAAAACCCTGTCTGAATACAAAATTTGATCGAAATCGTAAGAATTACTCATTTAAATATATAAGATTATAAATATAGTAGGTACTTTAGGTTTTGTACATTGGCTCGGTGGGACTTTTGTTTTCGGTATGTTCCACTCGCTTTTGTTCAACTGAAATACACGTTGCCATAGAATTTCAACATCTAAATGTGGTTTTCAAGGGAAAGCAAAATTCTTCCAGTAATCTAATTCGCAACGAAAATCTAAATTCTTCATACGAAAATGGGCAAGCCCTCAGCACCCGAAAGCAGAACCAGTGTTAAAAACAGAACTATCCGTAAAAACCAGTGTATGTTAAGAGCGTTCGATGATGTGTCGAGAACTCTTATGAGCTGTCCAACTGACACGAACGAAGAGAAATTGTTTACTATGGATGAAAACCAAAGGAAAAGGTTTCTAAAAGCATTAAGAGAGTGTATCTCGATAGAAGTAGTTGGTTCCGTTTGTCGAATTAAAAGGTCCTGGCGCCGGAGGAGAAGTTGTTCACGAAGGAGAAGGAGAAGTTGTTCAAGAAGAAGGAGGAGGAGTTGTTCAAGAAGAAGGAGGAGGAGGAGAAGTTGTTCAAGAAGAAGGAGGAGGAGGAGGAGAAGTTGTTCAAGAAGAAGGAGAAGGAGAAGTTGTTCGAGAAGGAGGCGTAGAAGTTGCTCAAGAAGAAGACGACGTAGGTCCCGTTGCCGAAGACGAAGTGGAGACAGAGATATGTGATGGAACTTAACAGTTACACATCAAAGCCGGTATCATTAAGCATCAGCTATAAACCTTGCAAAATGAATTAGCGTATAAAAATAATCCTTGCGATACTACTGTATTTAGGCTTCTAAATTATACAAGTATGTTTATTCAACTTCAGTAAATATATTTTGACCAAGCAATTATACCTGCATCAATTTGTAAAAGTGGAGAAAGCGTTGAGACATTGTTTACACATACCTGGTTATTGATGGTAGGAGTACATAGAGTCTCTAACACAGGTCCCTGTCATCCTGTTCATATACTCACACTAACCTAGGTGTGCTTACCTAATATGGGCTACACGTGGACGGCACGGGACCGTTTCACATACACATAAGCATATACACATTCTCAACGCTGTGTGCAAGAACAAAATCGTATGCAAGATCGTGTGGCAAACTATTGTATTTCCTTTTATTAATGTCCAATATTTGGCTGTTCAAATATACATACTACCCAATTTTTTGACAGGAAAAATACAAAGATGCACATATTCACTTGTTAAATCCAATTCATAAAAGAAATACAGATTGAAAGTCAGGCATGTGTTGAGTATAAGAACAGGAACCTATTTATTGAAAAAATCTAACACTTGGTTTAAAACCTTGCCAATCTAGCGGATTTCAATCTCTCCATTAGGTTTATACTCGCGTGCGCGCATGCGCTATAGCAGCAAGATGTCGTGAGGATCATAGGCTCCAGAATTAAGGTAGTTAGTCTAGTTCTTATTTATTTATTATTATCATCATCATTATTACCAATACTATTACTGTTCTTATTATTATCATTATTATTATTATTATTATTATTATTATTATTATTATTATTATTATTATTATTATTATTATTATTATTATTATTATTATTATTATTATTATTATTATTATTATTATTATTATTATTATTATTATTATTATTATTATTATTATTATTATTATTATTATTATTATTATTATTATTATTATTATTATTATTATTATTATTATTATGATCATCATCATCATCATCATCATTATTTATTTATTTCCTAAACTCCAATTTTGGTCATAGTTTTGAGATCATGATATTCTCTCGTTAAAGCCTTAGAAATAACCTTTTTTCCAAGTTTGAAGAAAAAGTTATTGGTGTGTTTCTAAGGGTTTATCGGGGCAATATACGATTATAAAACAATATTAATGTACTTAATGTAAGCTATCCGCAATTGGCCATAGCAGAAATTAGGAGGTGGGAAGTTTAGGCATTATAAATCATTAAAATAGGCAGGCAAAAAGACATTATAAATAGTTAAAATAGACAGAAAAAAGGAATTATAAATACTAAAACAGACAATAAGAGAAACCCAATAATACATTACACTATTCAATAACTGATCGTCACATTTTAAAGAATTTCAAAGTTTTAAACGAAGTACTGCCACGATACATGTCCCACATCTCGTTATGATAGGTTGGGCGGGGGGGGGGGGTAGAGTTACATCTGGTACAATGTACTTAAATGTCATTTGCCAACATCCAGAAAGAGGCATCGTATCTCTTCTAACACCCTGTGAAAGCTATGTGCTACGCAAGTCATGTGAAGCATGTTTGGAAATAACACTTTTAACGCTATTCCAGCCTTTTTCATATATGATGCAGCGTCACTGATGAAAAGTAAGCCGTCGTATTGAACCTCTTCAGGCCGCAGCAAATTTAATGAACTGGTGAATAACTGCGCAATAGTTCGATTGTTAACTTTCTCAAGACACTCTGTAGTAAGCAGAAATGATTTCATTGATTCATCTTCTGTAGGATCTTATCGTCCATTAACAAATTGGCAATGAAACGACCTATGGTATCAGTTGACTCGTCGATATTCGTCGATATCCCAGATCATCTTATTTTTCATTTTATCTTTAGTTATTTTCATTGTGTCATCGTAACATTCGGTTAACTAACATTTTCGCAAACTTGACTCGCTAGGTACAGATTGGTTAGTATACTTCTCCAAAAACTGTGATAATGTAGGAATCTGTAATTTCCATAAAGGATTTCTGGCGCTGAAGAAAGCTACATAAGTCGAATGCAAACTGGGATTTCTGACTGGATGTTGCAATTACTGTTGGAAGCAAAGGAATCTTCTGCCTGTAGCTGTGTTTGATTGTGCCGATATGTTGCGATATAAAATACTTCTTTTCGTAGTTCACTGACTGCTCGCGTATTTTGCATGTGAGTACTTTACCGTCGGTACAAAATATGCCGGATCCAAAAGTATTAACATAACTGTGTAATTTAGCACGTAAAGGAACATTGAATTTCGGCATCTTGCTGCTAGCTACAACGTCGTAATGAAAACTGAAAGAAAATCAAAGTTAGACCCACACTCATTATTGCATTTTAAAATAAACACACGTGATAATCCATATGCTTTCTTTATCTATACATTTATTTGCGCGGCAGCACTCATTGTTGCAAAGAACATAATGAATTGAATGAGGGACGTCTATGTCGTCTGCAACTTAAAGACAATAATATACATTCGGCGAAGTAACTTTCATGGTCACAGTCTAACGGTTGTTGAAATAAAATGTACCTGAAGAAAATGCTTAATAATTAATAAATAATACATAAATAATGAAATAAAGGCAACAAAAAGCATATATTTTGTAAAATAGACATTAAAAAGGCAGCAAAAGGCAATATAGAACTGTGGCATTTCAATCACAAAGGTATAATTCGTACAGATTCACTTTTAAATTGAAGATAAATTTGACGCATTTAAAAAGGCATTCGCTGCTCAGGTTAGTTCGACGTTCTTGAATAACTGATCCTGCTGCACTAAAATTTCTTTCAATACTCGCACTTGATGAATGCTACTCGTACCACCTTTTCTACGAAAAGTCCCTTCAATGTCTTTGGTTACCAGCATCAAATGCTGACGAGATATTTTTTTCCACATATACCTTGGTTGTAAGACAGAAGGGCTATGAAAAATGAAAGTGTCACAACTTGGTGATGCTGACTAATGGGCAATGGTCCTGATGTCTGATGTATTATATGTAGTGATTCATGTCATGATAATAAAATAAACGTTTCAATTTGGAGAAATGCTGAACAATAATGATGCAGTAACATTACTACAGCGTCAGCCACAAAACAAGCTGTAATTGTATCAGTATAAACATTGATGCTGTGTTTACAGTTTACAAAGCAGGAGGAAACATGCGTTACTATAAAAGCAGTATAAAAGAATCAAATACGCCTTGGGTTCGAGATAAGAGTGTTAGATTATACGTGGAATGGATTGAATTGCAGCCGAGTAGTGAGAAATAATATAGTTGCAAACCCTCTCGTTTTTTGCTTTGACCAACATCAGTAGCAGCATTTGAAACGTGTCAGCAGAATAATCAATTAGAATTCCTAGTAAAGAAATTCTGCGGTAATTGTGCTATTCTCGACATTTAAACTTTGGTAATCAAGAAATATGATACATTATTTTTTGCCTCCTAAGTGAATGTAACACTGAAATTTAGTACAAATCTGGCAAAACATTACCTTTGTATTTCATGGCTTTAAAATACTAAATGTGTTTTAAGTTTTTATATTACAAATACTTGTAGTTGCATAATGTACCCTAAAAATGCAGAATAACAATGTCTTTCATTTTAAAATTTAAGGTTTTTGAAAATTATGTTTTCACCATATTCACTTTTTGAAAATGTCACGATGCAGTTTTCACGCAATTCTTCGTATCATTCCAAAACACAAACAAGTAAATCTGCCATATACTTTTTTTTAACACTTTTGAGTTACTAAAGGAACTTGCAGCTTATAAAACTTTATATTAGAAATTTCAAGCGACAAAATTTAAAAACGATTGTCTTTTGAGCCGAGGCTAATAAAACACAGTTGTATGGCAGATTTGTACATTATAATCAAATAAATATAATAGAACCTTAAAAAAAGAGGCATTTTTTAATTTCGTCGTGTAGAGCATTTGACATAACATAATAAAATCCGGATTCAACATTTCGTAACTCGGAAACTGAAGGATACATCACACTAAAATTCAAAACCCTCTGATGCTGGTATAAGACAGCATTGAAAATAAATGTTCAGCTAATTTGGCTGAAAAATTTAAAAAATCCATTTTCAGTTGTTTATTCCCTTAATTTTCAAGCCCGGGCCCGGCCCGAGCCCGCCCTAGTCCAGCCCGAGCCCGACAAGCATTTTTCAAATTAGGCCCGAGGGCTTGGCCCGAGCCCGTGCAGACCTCTAGTAGGCAATACCGCATTTAAGTAGGGCATTACCAACTGAGTCTGTGTTTGTGTCTCTGTGAATATAGTGTTTTATTCTGTGATTTTTATGCTCTTGTGCTATTAAGGAGAACGCTTACTTGCTGTTCCTATGAGAAAAAATTATCCCGCTTCTTGTTCTTGCTGCATTGAACAAAGAACAAGAAAGAATGCCACAGAAAGTCTAACGGAGTTTCCTTTTATGCGTATTTCACCGTATTTATTGTCCTTTTGTAGTACGGCCGAATTTTTAAATCTTCACTTATACCCACTTACAATCTGTGCTTATACCTTAGTAACATTAAACCAGTAACCACTCCATTCCAGTAAATTGCAAGTGTTTTAAAATTTTAAAGGAATGAAAAGAAACGCACATTACAAAAAAATATAAGAAATCTCTTCTAGTGCAATGAAATTCGGGGTGTACAAAGTAAATGCACCAATCTCGCTGTCCGTAGTAAGTTTTATGTTGTTATGAGAGCAAGCCGGGAAGGTCAGATTCTGGACAGATATGTCAAGCGGCCGCTCAGTCTGTAGACTTTAGTGCTTAATTATTGTTTTGACGAAGAAGTCAGTGTGTGCTGGGCTTAAAATATTAAATGTCAGATACAGCGGTGGGTTTATTTGTAGAGTAGGTATATTCAGTGAATTCGAACAGTGAAGGCAGATGAAACATAACCTCATCTGCATGTGGGAAAAGAAGGGGGGCATGTAAAGAACAAATGATACTCTTCAGGGAAAATTAAAGGCTCACCCCATCCCGAAGAAGAGAATTACTTGGTAGCATTTAGTACAGTACATTCAAAGTCGTACATACGAAATTGTCAAAAAACTACTTGATTGCTATCCTCTCTATTACTCAGCTTTCCTCCCTCACATTCCTTTACTAGTTAGCGTGCTAGACCATACTCGTCTAATTTTGTCCAAAAGGGAAGGCTTCCATTGTAGATACTGTAGTATACCCTTAAAAGTAAGCTTTAGCCATATTAAGGTACAAGATTGAGTATATAAGGATTTACATACAAAAACATAAGTTACTTACATGGTAATTAAAATACAGGACAAATAGAAATATGAAATACAGTTAGTAATGTTTGTTCTTGTAAACATGGTAGTTGGCATTTAACTTCCAACTAAAATAGAAAACCACAGGACCCAATAGTTTCACTACAGTTTACTTGTTCTGAACAGACTTCTATTTAAAATAAACCCCAAATAGCTGTGGCAGAATGGAGCAGAAGAAATGCAAATATGAGTCGTGATATTCAGCAATATACATTGTGATTATACCGAATGCAATAATAATTAAACCTCAATATATAAGTCTTCAGGATTTTAATGTAGGTTTCATACTATGAGCATATTGGAATGCAATGCATGTAAAGCATCACTAACTAATGCTATAAATAATTCTGCAGATTTAACATTAATATGTCATGCACTTATCTTTTGTACCATTTATACTCTTCACTTCTTTAATATAATAGGAAGTCGTTGCTCTAAGGCATATTTTACATAAAAGTTTAAGTGAATCGGAGCTGATCTCCAGCTATGAGGTAACTTATTCAAAATGATAAACCTTTTGTATGTATGGTTCTTAGTAATTAAAACATTTTTGGCAAAAATGCTAATGTTGAAAATAAATGTATTTTGGTATGGAAGTAGCTCTCTAAGTTATGTTGTATTAGATGAAGTCCATTCCCTTATATATATATATATATATATATATATATATATATATATATATATATATATATATATATACACACACACACACACACACATACTCAGTAGTTCAAACTCGGCAGAGGGCAGAATAGCTTTTCCAGCATAAAAATCCTTAGCATGGCTTCCTTTGGAAGGGAAGTAAAGCTGTGGCTGTATGTTGTAGATTTATGCCACACAAAAGAACCTCAAGCCTGATAGACCTCAGAGTAAAATTAAAGTCTTTCATGCCCAATATACCTAGAATGGGACACTGAAAACATAGCAGTTAAAGACTGTGCGTAAATAAAACCTTAATCTCATTACTAAACATAATATTTCTAAATATTTTGTATACTAAACGCCAAGCATTCTGTCCAAAACGTGGGGGTTTACCAGATAAGGAAGGTATTTTTTCAATATCCATTATAACTTTTTCTATCCCATAAAAGCACACAAAACAGGTACTGTGTTGCACCCAAAAATTCCATATAGGTTTTCACCAGAAACACATGTTTTGAACCAAAACTAAAGCATTTTTGGAAATGTGTGTATGTTTGGGGTGGGGTATGGGTGGAGAGAGAGAGAGAGAGAGAGAGAGAGAGAGCAGTGTAATTGAAAACTGAAAAGTCAAGTAAATACTGACTTTCATTTCTGAATCGTTGCTTAAACATGCTAAGTAAAGATTTTTAAGACAATCCCTACCCCCAAATTATACTTTACAAGGAAAAATGTTTGCTAGTTTTCATTTTTTCAAAAAATGTCTGTAACAAATTTGATTGTTTTATAACCAATAAACCAAAAAAGGTACATCAAATTGTACGAGGTAGGTACCACAGAAACGTATAGGGCTCATTAAAATATATAAATTATATCAAATAATTCTTTGGTTTTGCATATTTTAACCTTCCTTAGGTTGAACTGTCATGTAGTACATATAAAGCAACTTATGTGATTCTTATTGTTTCCCACAAGGGTTCTCAAAGAAAACTGAGAGTATTTGTATATGTATGGTATATTTGCATTTTACATGTGACCAAGTCCATACGACTAAGTTTGAGATTATTTCTATTTACAAGCGTTTATCATGAATAGGCCCAGAATTCTTAAGCAATTTTCTCTAAGTTACTTACTCTCAAACTGTTGTACTAAAGACTGCAAAGCAACAAGTAGTAACAGTCAAATCTTGGGTTACTTCAGGTATAAGGAAATCCTGTGCAAATAAAAGAAAATTTGTTCTTACTATATTGGACAAGTAATGGCTCAAATATTAAAGCATACTACAGAACATATTGTAAAATATTTCAAAGAGTAATTAATTAAGCAAAAAGAAGGCATTACTTACATTATGAAGAATCCAATAATAAAATTAAAACAGTGTGGAATATAATAAAAACAGACAGGGAGAGGAAATCCAAATGGCGATATTGATCACATGACTATTGAAAATGAAATTGGTATTTACTGTGCCATAGCTAATGCCTTTAACACATATTTCCTTAATGTAGCAAAACATATCTGACCCAAACTCAAATGCATTTAAAATTCTAAAAAGAGCATACCCCAAAATAAATTGTAAATTTAAAATGGACTACACAACTTCCAGAGCAATAGAAAATATTATTACCTTGTCAAGAAGCAAAACCTCACATGGTTGGGATGAGATAAGTAACTGTTAAAATATTGCCTACCAGAGTTGAGTAAGTCTATTAGTTATATATGCAATCATTCACTTCTGCCAGGGATAATTCCAGAAAAAAATGAAACACACAATTTTTAAGCCTTTATACAAAAAATCTGGTGTGTTGCACTCACATGACTTTCTCTACTGTACTATGTTAGAAGCCCTTTATTTCTCTATCTTCTTCATGTTAATCGAGATAAACATTTGCAGCAATGATCTAATTTTTTGTAGGTGCAAGGGGAATATGGGAATACAGTAAGCTTTAAGCAATAGTCAAATCTTTTAAAGCTTTGAGATCCCGTTCCCTTTGCAAGGCTAACATATAAAAAAAAATTAATAAACAATGTTCCAATTGATGGAAGTTTAAGTTTTCCAAAACTCACACAAATAACAAGGAATATCTCTGAAATGGTTCACTTCACAAAAAAAAATTTATTTGGACATAAATTGGTTGTTTTAGGAAGATCTACATTTTTTGTATAGTAAGATTTGGTCTATCTCTTACAGTTTACCATTATGCAAAAGTCATCCAGGGTAAACAGGACTACATAGACTATAGCCAGAAAATTCAAAATATACATTTCATTTACCATAAAAATATCTCAAACATGTGGCAGTTTAATCAAAGTCGTTAGAGCCATTTTCAAGAAAATCAAAATTTTTGAAAAATTTTTTATGTAAAGGGTGGTTTATGGTTGAGGAATTTTCTTCAAAATCTGTGTGTAGCATTCTTGAAAGACATTAAACGTAAATACCAACTGTGGCTTTTAAACAACTTTTTGTTTTTGAGTTATACTGTTCACAGACAGACAGATACATAGAGACATTTTTCTAAAAATACATATTCTTTTTTGATTCAGGGGGCTTCAAAACATATTTCCGGTGAAATCTCAACATAAATTTTTGGGTGGAATACAATACTTCCACTACTTACTATATGTAGCAGAGAAAGTAAAAAGGAGATAAAAACCTGAGTTCCAATTACAGGCCCATCTCACTTTAACAGCCTTTTGTAAAGTAATGGAGAAAGCTGTGTATATAATCAGGCTATAAGATACATGGAGTTAAACAACATTCTCACATCATTGATTTTGGATTTAGAAAAAGAATGTCTACTGAAAATGCTACATATATGCAAACTTCTGAAGTAGTGACAACCTTTGATAAAAAGAATTACCATTAGGAATATTTTGTGTCTTAGCTAAGGCATTTAACAGTATAGATCACAATCTGTTGATGCAAAAATTAATATTGTATGGTTTAAGTGATACCTCTATAAATTGATCTTGTTGTCAATGGGCCCTTAAACCCCATACTCACTCACTCACTACTGCCTCGGTAGCGTAATGGTTAGCGTGTCTGCCTCACGTTCAAGAGGTCGCTAGTTAGAGTCTCGCTTAGGTTAAGTTATCCATGCAAGGTTTTTTTCTGAGGTTTTCCCTTATCCTGAGAAGATGAAAGTCAGGTAACTTAGAGCTCCATGGACCTTGGGCTCATTTGAGCATCATTTAACCTGTTTCATTCATTCACAGTCCGATATGAAATTACGTTGGAGGACATTAATTTAAAAAAAAAAAGAAACTCACTCACTCCCTCCCTCACTCTCATTCACTCACTGACCCACCCACTCACTCACTATAAATTGGTTCAGATCTTACTTAACGAAAAGAATTCAGGAAATCAGGATAAGTGGTTATAACTCTGAACCAGGTATTATTACTAAATGCATCCCACAAGGTTCTGTGTTCAGGTCTTTGTTGTTTTTACACGCTTTATATTAGCTTCACCTGTATGTATATAATGGAATCTTTTGACGTAATTTTCACCAACTTAGGGTTGTGTGATTGACTTGAAAATTTGCACACATGTCAAGGACTGATGACGATACAATAATATTACAACTTTGTCCTAAGATCCTGATCAGGATCATCAGGATAAAAAAATGAATTAGCTAAATTTATCAGTGTAACAGAGTCTATCGACGTAATTTTCACCTACTTAGAATTGTGTGATTGACTTGAAAATTTGCACACCTGTCAAGGGCCGATGACAATACAATAATATCATGACTTTGTCCTAAGGTCCTGACCAGGATCATCAGGATAAAAAACATTAGTTAAATTTATCAATGTAACAGAATCTTTTGATGTAATTATCACCAATTTAGCTGTCTGATTGACTTGAAAATGTGCACACATGACAAGGACCTAGGACAATACAATAATATCATAAGTTTGTCCTAATGTCCTGATCAGGATCATCAGTGGCTTGGCTAAGTTAATCAAGGTAACCAATTTTCACCAACTTGAGTCATCTGATTGACTTCAAAATTTGCAAACATGTCAAGGGTCGATGACAATACAATAATATCATGCCTTGTCCTAAGGTCCTGACCAGGATCATCAGGATAAAAAAATTAATTACATAAATGTATCACTGTAACAATCTTTCAATGTAATTTTCACCAACTTAGAGTTGTCTGATGGACTTGAAAATTTACACACATGTTAAGGACCAATAAGAATGCAATAATATCATGACTTTATCCCAATGTCCTAACCAGGATCGTCAGGATAAAGAATGACTGAGATAAATTTATAGAAAATAGTACAATTATGCCATCTTAGATGTCCTTAAGGCACATTTCTACCTGTACCTTGAAAATTTCCTTAATTAAATAAATAAATATATATATATTGGATGGTGTAGGTGACCAGAGAGAGGATCTGAGAGGGACACAAGATTTTGGGGGAAGGATTGCAGATCAAAGTTTACCCAGGGTCAGTAAGGCCAAAACAGCTGATAGTGTACTTAAAGCAGTAATTGTGATGTAATACTGTTCCAAAAAGGTGATTTGAAAATCTTCAAAAAAATTGGGAAGAAATTTCAAATTGACAAATTTTAAAACGATTTCAAATTAAAAACGTTAAAAAATATTTGGATGGAAAAATTTGAGACTAAAAATTAAAAATATAGTTTTAAAAAACTAAAAAAGACATGCTTTTATAACAAAACTAAGAAGTAGAAAATAGTTTTTAAGCATGAAGAGTTTGTTCTATAGCAATATAAAGACAACTAGTTCATTATATTTCAAAATTTTGTAATACGTTTAAAATAAAACTCAGTTATATTAGCAAAATAATAAATTTTATTTTAAAAAGCGTGGAGTGTCTGTCATCAAATGTTTTAAATAGTTCATTGGTAGCTATTTATAAAAGTAAAGATATGACAAAAATATCTAAAAAGCACCCCACGCTTTTTTACAATAACATGTTCAACTTCCCTGAGCTCTGCTCGCAGTGGGACCAAACAAACAAACAACAGATGCCCAGGTTCACTACAGACAGGTAAAAACTGGGCAGGTGCTGTCTGTAAATGCCTAAAGAATGCACAAGGGATGGTGGGGAGGGGGGTGGGTGGTGTAATCCATGGTGCTTTTGCCTTTAGGCCAGTGACAGTTCAAACTTATATCCTTTTGTCTTGGCTTTTGTGCTTAGAAATTACTATGCTTGATCATTAGTAATATAATGTGAATAGAAAAGTCATCTTTTGTATAAATACTATAGTACATAAAATAACAGGTTGTCAAAAGTTCCTCCGCTCAAGATAATGTTGGTATCCTGTTTATCTACATTACCTTTCATGAATTACATACGTGAATCTCTCAGATTTCTTATTTTGCGGAACATTGTAATCATACCCTCGTGGCAGTCAGTGCTGCCTCCGGAATTTCCATCTCTATGGGAATCTTGGTTACAGAAGAGCTGCGGAGCAACTTCTCGATGACCCTATACTATGCTAGGTTGTAATGGTTAGAGAAAGTTTTGTGAGTGTTACACATCAGATTTATAAATCTTACATACTTTTATTATTTATTTGACACTTTGTTTATAACAGAAAATACAGTATGTTCCTATGTCAACTGGACTGCCCCACGGCAGCACTGGACCGGGCCAGAGTCAAATGTATATGACCGGCAAGTCATGGGTACAGAACACTAACTACTTTACTAACTTACATTAGGCCTACCTGTTGAAATTAATGACCTTCAATGCGAACTCATTTGTTATATCTCCAAAAACAATTCTGGGTTACTTGCAAAAGTTAATGTTGACAGATTGCCTGTATTTCTCTTGTGATTTTGCCCTTCAGTTCTTGTAACGCATGTGAAGTTGATGCTTACACTTTATTCTTTAACACTCCCCATAAATAAAATTGCATGAAGATAGGTCAGAGGAACGAGGTGGCCACAATCCTTGACCAATTATTCTGTCCCATTCACACTTGCCCATTCATACACAGAATTTGCAGTAGGGCGCGCTGTAGCTGAATCCTGCTGAAACCAGCCACACAATCTTTCATTTCTGGTTAGTCGCAGAAAAAAATTACTTAAAATAGAGTTTACATGAACGTGTGGATCAACTGGTGTGTTGTAAATATGGGACCAATAATTCTATGTGCATTCACTGTGCACCAAACCCCAAATGTTGTAACATGGTGAAGAACATGAATAATATGGGGATTTTCGGTAAACCAGAATCTTTTTCGGAGATGCAGAGAATATGTTCGTGTTGAAGGTCATCAATTTCAACATCTGTTGTGATGTAGATAATCCTGATGTATGTTAGAACATTAGTTAGTGTTCCATACTAATGACTTGCCGATCGTTTAGCGTAACTCTGGTGGAGGGCGTGCCAGTCCTTGCTCGGTCTGGTGCCGCCACAGGGCAGCCTGACCAATCTACAAACACACTATAGTTGTACCTCATTTGATAGATGGTGTACACCTATATTGACATATATAGAAAGTTCAATTTTTTGCATTTTGTAACGTATGGCTTTGCAAGAAACTTGTAATTTGTTAATGTTAAGAGAGCCAACCCAATTCACAAGTAGAGTGAACCGAGTCGTGCTGTATCCTCTACATACTCTGCCTCTATTTACACAGGACATAATGAGATTGCATGTGGTCAACATTCTGAGCACCCTCAGTCACTGAATATTATCCTATTTACTAAAATGTAATCACAAATAATAAATGACAATTATTGTAACACTTTAATTATTAGATTTATTAACTGAATATACAGAATGTATAAAATTTAAGATGAAAATATTACTACTGCAGAGTTTTTGTCTTGTCTGTTCTGATACAGTTTTCTGCTATTTACTGCAATTCACTTCAGCCAATAGCCTTATTGTGCTATCTGTATCATTTTAATACCAATTCACTGTGACTATATCTTTAACTAAGGAATACAGTCTCATAAAGTATATCAATTCAAAATCTTCTGGACTAAAAATTTTTTAGAAGGAGTATAATTATGTTCTGTGAGGCAAAAGTTCACAGCGGCATATAAGATGGTGTGCTGTTTCAGGTTTTTACTTTCTCTACTGGTAAATAGGGGAAGTATTGTATTCCACTCAAAAATTCAATGAAGAGCTTTCACCGGAAATATATGTTTTGAGACCCCTGAATCCAAAAACATTTTTACAAAAAGGTCTGTGTGTGTGTGTGTGTGCGCGCTTGTGAGTGTGGGTGCATGCACATGCATGTGTGTGTGTGTGTGTGTGTGTGTGTGTGTGTGTGTGTGTGTGTGTGTGTGTGTGTGGACAGCATAACTCAAAAACGAAAAGTCGGCTAAAAACCAAAGTTGTTATTTAAGTTTAATGTCTTTCAAGGATGCGACACAAAGATTTTGAAGAAAACAGCCCTACCCTAAACTACCCTTTACATGGAAAATTTTCATTTTCTTGAAAATGGCTCTAACGATTTTGATTAAAATGTCATATGTTTAAGATATTTCTATGGCAAATGATATGTATATTTTGAATTTTCTGGCTATAGCCTATGTAGTCCTGTTTACTCTGGATGACTTTTGAATAACTCGTAAACCGTAAGAGATAGGCAAATTCTGAATATGCAAAAAATGTAGATCTCACTAAAACACACAATTTTATGTCTGAATAAATTTTTTGGTAGAGTGAACTATTTTGGAGATATTCCTTATTATTTGTGTCAGTTTAGGAAAACTTAAAACTTTCGTGAAATGTATCTTCGTTGTTCATTTTTACTTTCTCTACTGGTAAGTAGGGGAAGTATTGTATTCCACCCAAAAATTCGATGTTGAGATTTCACCGAAAATATATGTTTTGAGACCCCTGAATCCAAAAAAAGCATTTTTAGAAAAAGGTCTGTCTGTGTGTGTGTGTGTGTGTGTGTGTGTGTGTGTGTGTGTGTGTGTGTGTGTGTGTGTTTGTTTGTGTGTCTGTGGACAGCATATATCAAATACGAAAAGTTGGCTAAAAACCAAAGTTGGTATTTAAGTTTAATGTCTTTCAAGGATGCGACACAAAGATTTTGAAAAAAATAGCCCCACCCTAAACCACTCTTTACATGGAACTTTTTTTGAAAATTTTGATTTTCTTGAAAATGGCTCTAACGATTTTGATTAAAATGTCATATGTTTGGGATATTTTCATGACAAATGAAATGTATATCATGAATTTTCTGGCTATAGGCCCTGTAGTCGTATTTACTCTGGACGACTTTTGCATAACTGTTATACCATTAGAGATAGACCAAATCATACTATACAAAAAAATGTAGATCTTGCTAAAATACACAATTTATGTCTCAATAAATTTTCTTGTAGAGTGAACCATTTCGGAGATATTCCTTGTTATGTGTGTGAGTTTTGGAAAACTTAAAAACTTTCATGAAACGGAACATCATTGTTCATTTCTTTATATGTTAAGTGTGCAAAGAGAATGGAATCTCAAAGCTTTAAAAGATTTGACTATCGCACAAAGCCTACTGTATTCTAATATTCCCCTTGCACCTACAAGGAAATAAGCAATAAGATAATTTGTACAAATGTTTAACTCAACTAACAAGAAGAAGATATAGGAATAAGAGTTTGTAAGAATGGTTAGTACAAGAGTAGAGAAAGTCATGTGAGTGCAACACATCAGATTTTTTTATATGTGAAGCGTGCAAAGAGAACAGGATCTCAAAGCTTTAAAAGATTTGACTATCGCTGAAAGCCAACTGTATTCCCATATTCCCCTTGCACCTACAAGGAAATAAGCAATAAGATATTTTGTACAATTGCTTATCTCAACTAACACGAAGAAGATAATAGGTATAAGGGTTTGTAAGAATGGTTAGTACAAGAGTAGAGAAAACCATGTGAGTGCAACACATTTTTTTTTTTCCTTTTTGTAGGATTGTTACAGTTTTCATATCACAAATTTCATTCACCATCTCTATAGACCTCAAATATTATAGGGTACATTAAATTCTGTAAAATATATCTGATGTTTTAGATTCACATGACTTTCCCCTCTTACTATTGTCTATTTTTATATCTCTTTTACAATCCATTCTTACATAAACTTATTATGTACTTTATGTTAATGAAGAAAACATATGCAGAAACAATTTCATTACATATTTTGTTATAAGTGTGAGGAGATACAGGAGGCTGAAGTTGTGAAATCTTTAAAAAGTAGGTCCTTGCATCCTGGCTTTGAAATTCCCTATCCTTTTCATGATGTCATGAGAAACAAAAAAAAAAAAAAATGGTGACTTAGGACTTAAAAAATGAGATATAAAGTATAGTAAAGTTCAAACCAATAGCAATGGTTAATGCCACAGAAACGTTTGACATATTCTGTTTTTTAATGAGATTAGCATTGTTTTAATGTTCCATTTATGTATGTGCTGCCTTTAACATTTACCTTTGGAACAATTGGATCACCAACAATGATATTCACTTGCTTACAGTGGTATTAATTTTTGGTTTTGTATTACTTTTGATTATTGTATTAAATATACACACATTCACTCTCTCATTCCTACTTTCAGACTCTGGGGAGAATGGGGAATAATCCTGACTAAAGAAACATTCCCATCCTCCAACTGGGAAGCATTTTTCTTGTAATAAATTTTAATCTCTTATGATTAATAGTGGCACAGATTTATATAACATTTAATTGAAAGACAGTGACTTTATGGGCTATTTCCAGGAAATTAAAGATATACACATTTTACCCTTCATATCAATGTGACAAACATATTTTGATCAAAATTGTTAGAGCTGTTAAAGGGTAGTTTGAAGTGGGGAGGAAAATCTTCATATATCTTTGAAAGATGCTAATATGAAGTACCAAAATTTAATTTTATTCAGCTTTTCCCTTTTGAGTTATGCTGGCCAGAGCATCTCTCTCTCTCTCTCTCTCTCTCTCTCTCTCACACACACACACACACGCACACCACCCCCACACACACGTTCCAGGAACCTCAGAATGTTTATTTCCAGTGAAATCTCGATATTAAATTTCTGGAGGAATGCAGTCATTCCTTTATCACCACAGGTAGATTAAGAGAAAGTAAAAGACCAAAACAGCAGTTAAGTGGTTTCATGTAGTGACATGTATGCAATGCAACTTCATTTCTGAGCATATTTGTTATAAGCTCCTGAAGTTTTGGATTTTATTTTGCATACTTGAGTACTTCTCAAAGCACTTTAACATTGTCTTATTTTATGAGGAATGTTTTTTCCCACCTCCAAAAGATATATGAATATAACTATAACCAACATATACTTTTTCTCTTTGTTTTACAGAGGATGGAGTCCAAATGATAAGGTGGCAAAATATTTAATTACTGGCTATGTGGAAAATCAGAGTTTTGTGAAAACCATAACTTAATTGGTGTTTGCATCTCTACAGATAATTTTCATGAATGATGACCTTAAACTTTCATCACATATGTCGCCTGTGCTTGGAGGGAGAGAAATGCCTTCTTCCTCTTTTTGAAGATGAATGTAGTCTCCCTTCGAAGATAAACAATTTAATTCCAATACTAAAGGTGAGTTTGTGAATTAATTCAAATTTAAAATTGAGAACTAGTGGCTTTACCATTATGGAGTGGGTGACATATTCTAGATACTGTTTTAAAATGCTGCCTGTGTTTAAAATGAGTACTTTTAATAATTAATGTATTTAAGTGGTGCCATGCTACTGCAAATTTACAATGTTTAAATTAGCAAGGGTATAGAAGAGAAGTCTGATTGTGACAGTACTTTCATAACCTTTGAAGTTATAATTCTCTCTGTCTCTTTTTTTTTATTTTTTTGGTTGTCGTTTGTTTTATGTCCCCTCTTTAACTTCTTGAGGGCTTTGACTTGAGAAACAGTTGATGGTGGTGTTATTTTTACTTGCTAAATGCAGGTGTATGCACTCCTATAATCGGCACCAATGGAGAAGGTGATTGACAGTTGCTAACCACGTGGCAGAAAGGTCTAAATGAACAGGAGGGGATGGATACGTCGTTACGGTCATCATAGCAATGTACAGAAGAACCAATTAGAGCTAAGACATTTCCATAGTAGATCCAAAACCAGTGTTTTCGGTATTTAACACATCATTATCATGTGCCTGACGTGCGGTCCAACAGTAACATAAACTGTATGTCTGATCTTCTGTTTTTGCTGCAATATATATATAACGCCATTCTGTAGTGCCAGCTTGCAATGCTTGCATCAGTTAGAGACTGCCTGTGTGGGTGTGTGCAGACAAGTTTGTTTGCATCATTCTATTTATGTAGTTATTTGCCTTGTATTTATGTGTGTCTGAATCTGTGTATCTGTGCACATGGTGTGAGCATTCACAATTTTCTTACTCTTTTAATGAATATTTAACTATGTCCAGAAATATTGACAAGCACAATCAAACCAAAAAATTAACATGCTTGGGAAGCGAATAAAATTGTGTTTGTTAAGGAACATATCCCAATTAAAGGATTACATGGTTGATGGCATTGCTGCCAAACATGGTCACAAAATAGTTTTGCTTCCCCCTTTCCTAGTGGAATCCAATTTAATTAATTTGGACTGAAATAAAGGGTCACGTTAGGCAAAACAACAAAGATTTCACTGTGTCATCTGTAATAAAGCTCCAGCAGTAAGAAGCTGAAAACTGAAAAAGTGGTTACTCATACAAAGGTCGTAACAAGTGCAGCATTGGAAAATTAAGAGTTTTAGAAGCAAGGATAGAACAGCTTGTCATTTCTGCAGGTAATTCCAGCAACAACAGCAATGATGCAGGCGATTCAGGTATCAGCAGCATTTTCCCATTAGAATAAGCATCAATATTTTACAGGTATATCTCTTTTGTTAACATAAATCTTTACAGTGATATACACTTATATGTAGAGTCACTATTTTACTAGTGTCTTTGAATACAAATATAAATAATACCCACTTTACATTCCAAGCACAATCCAACTGTCTTTGTGCACATAAACCTAACATACTCTCCACTGGGTTACAGTAAGTGGCAACGTTGCCTCTCTCCCACCACAAACTGTCAATCCCTTTCTTGATTGGCACCAATTATAGCAATGATACTAAGGCCTTTCTAAACAAACTAGACACAGTATTAAAGCAAAGTATTAGCTACAGCACAAAGTCAATCATCTGTGGTGATTTTAATATAGATTTGAATGGTAAATCAAATTCTGCATCATCAATAATACACCTGTTAGCAACCTACAATTTAAAACAAAACATATTTCTGCCCACATGAATCATACAACACTTCTTCTCTCTGATAGACCTAATTTTGTAAAGTTTGACATGTTTAGGTGTAAGAGTGAGATCCTTGCTCTGGGATTTAGTGATCATAATGTTCAAACACTAACATTACCTAAAATATGATTTGAAGCTTTCCTGGCGACAAACATATTCAAGATGTTCTTGGGCTTCGAGCTAGGTGTAGTGATGAAGAGCCATCGATATTTTAGGAGTGTACATCTCTCCCATCATCAGGATGATGAATGACTAGCAAGAGTAAAGGAACCAGTATATGTAGTGTCCGCTAGTATGTACCGAGTAGAAAACACCCAGTCTAATGCGGAGGTGGTTCAGCACTCCGTTGGAATCCCCCAGGGGGACCTACTACGGTAGGTTCAGGTTTGGCGCACCCTGGGCCCCGAGCCAGCTGACTCCCTCGGTGTGGGCTCCTCTTTGTGGTGAGGGAGTCAGTCAAAACACCCACCCATGTGTAGGCCGTGCATGGAGACCCTTGTTGGTGGAAAGGTTTATCCTGGTGGTTGAGGGATGCGTATCTGAGCTCGGTCCAGTTTTCTTCTGAATTCGGGGAGGGTATGCATTTCCAATACACTGCTTTGGTTTCTGCTTCACCTAAACGGGAGGCTAGGGGCTAACCCACCCCTAGTGAATCGCATTACCTCGCGAATTTTACGCACATCAAACATGGCACTGAGTCGCACAACTTTTCTTTTAACTCATCGAGCGCGAAGTGTTATAACGCCTTTTTCACCATACAGGAGTTGGAGCAGATCCCCATAAAATATAGCGGTTTCTGGGAACAGAGGGTTAAGGAGGCTCTGTCCATCTCCTTCGAGAAGGGCACACTGAACCGGGACGCTGGATTGCAGTTTAGTCCCTCCTGGAAACCAGCCTTAAAGTTGAAAATCGACTGGCTCAGGAAACAGATTCCAACAGAGCGTTGAACCACCGAACATTAGACTGGGTGTTTTCTACTCGGTACGTACCAGCGGACAGTACAGCTTGATTATTTAGACCTGACCCTGCTTAGCTGTATGCGCAGTAGTTGGACTAGTCCACTATCTTCTGGGAGGGGTTTTGGGTTGGTAATAGCCAAGTAGCGTGTGTGTTCACAAGCGGGTCACAAAAACAGGTAAAGAGAATACTTCCAGCCTTTGTCCCCCACCCTAGACTACTTTCTCCTCCTCCGCATTTCTGCAGGGTCAGGTCTAAATAATCAAGCTGTACATATACTGGTCCCTTTACTCTTGCTAGTCATTCATCATCTTGACAATGGGAGAGATGTACACACACATACCACCTAGGCGGCCCGGGTTCGATCCCAGGGACCCACATGTGGTATTTGTGGTGGACGAAGCGGCGTCAGGGCAGGTTTTCTCCGGGTGCTCCAGTTTCCCTCGCCATCTCATTCCACCGGTGCTCCATATTCATTCCATGTGTCATCAGTGTCACCTCCTGCAGTGCCGTAGAAGCAAAAGCGGGCGTTAAACACTACAACAACAGAGATGTACACTCCCGAAACGTCGATGGCTCTTCATCACTACACCTGGCTCGAAGCCCGAGAACATCTTGAATACTAACATTACCTATTATAGGTAGTATAACTCAAGACCCAGAGGCCACAAAGAAAAGGATAATAAATGATCAAAACATCTGTTACTTTATGCATCTACTTGAGAAATTTACAATGACAATGCATCAAGCAAATTTAAGTCCTCCATTCAAATGTTTCAGTGCTCTCTAAATACAGCCTTTCCACTGAAAATCATTAAGAAGCATCCTGCTAGTAATAGCAAACACTCAGTTACTTCTGTTATTAAAAAACCATTGAAACTAAATGCCACTTACAATAGCTTACTAAAATTTCAGTCTAGCCCAAGTTAAAAAGTTATTATAATAACATGTAAATTTTAGCTGGGTTTATAGGTGATGCCAAACGGCAGGCAAACAACAAGGTAATCAAAACAACAAGCAATATATCAAAAGCTATATAGAATATAATTATAAAAGAAAATCAGGTACCCTATCTGAGGTCAGTAACATTGCCTTAAAGGAGAACTTGAAATATTGTTGTTAGCTAATGCTGGATTTCTGACAATGAAGTCATTAATCCTCTTGCTCTCCAATATTTTTCACTGATGGATGGGGCACTAGAAGTGGCCGGGCATATTTGAAGGTGGTCTCGATCCATTTCCTCTTGCAGATCACATAGAGGACAGAGGAACTTGAAATATATCTCATGTCTTATTGATGTAGCAAACTCTTTCGACACCTACTTTGTCAACATAGTGGAAAATCTAATAAAATCCAGTAAACAAACAACAAATACATGCTGGACTGCTAGTGAAACCAGAGGCCTAATTAGTGACTCAATATACCTTGTTCCAACAAGTGAATCAGAAATTTTGCAAATAATAAAGGACCTAAAACCAAAATACTTAACAGGAATAGCTGACATAAGATTTCCTTGTCAGAGAATGTGCCCATCTAATTGTCCAACCATTAATGTACCTGTGCAATGAATCATTTAGTAGTGGTATTTTTCTCTGCCTACCTAAAAACAGCTATTGTTAAGCCATTATACAAAAATCTGATGTGTTGCACTCACACGATTTTCTCTACTCTTGTACTAACCATTCTTACAAACCCTTATTCCTATATCTTCATGTTACATGAGATAAACATTTACAGAAATTATCTTATTGCTTATTTTCTTATAGGTGCAAGGGGAATATTAGAATATAGTCGGCTTTAAGCAATAGTCAAATCTTTTTAAGCTTTGAGATCCCATTCTCTTTGCACGCTTAACATATAAAAAAATTAACAATGATGTTGCATTTCACGAAAGTTTTAAGTTTTCCGAAACTGGCACAAATAACAAGGAATATCTCCGAAAAGGTTTACTCTACAACAAAATTTATTGAGACATAAATTGTGTGTTTTAGCGAGATCTACATTTTTTGTATAGTAAGATTTTGTCTATCTCTTATGGCTTACAAGTTATTCAAAAGTCATCCAGAGTAAACAGGACTACATAAGCTATTGCCAGAAAATTCAAAATATACATTTCATTTGTCATCAAAATATCTCAAACATATGACATTTTAATCAAAATCGTTAGTCATTTACAAGAAAATCAAAATATTCGAAAAATTTTCCATGTAAAGGGTAGTTTAGGGTGGTGCTATATTCTTCAAAATCTTTGGGTCGCATCCTTGAAAAACACTAAACTTAAATACCAACTTCGGTTTTTAACAGTCTTTTTGTTTTTGAGTTATGCTGTCCACAGACCTACAAAGACACACACACACACGCACATGCATGCACACACACACACACACACACACACACACACACACACACACACACACACACACACACCTTTTTCTAAAAATGCTTTTTTTTTTGGATTCAGGGGGTCTCAAAACATGTATTTCTGGTGAAATCTCAACATCAAATTTTTGGGTGGAATGCAATACTTCCTCTACTTACCAGTAGAGAAGTAAAAAATCTGATGTGTTGCACTCACATGACTTTCTCTACTCTTGCACTAACCATTCTTACAAACTCTTATTCCTATATCTTCTTTGTGTTAGTTGAGATAAACATTTGTACAAATTATCTTATTGCTTATTTCCTTGTAGGTGCAAGGGGAATATGAGAATACAGAAGGCTTTGAGCAATAGTCAGTTCTTTTAAATCTTTGAGATCCCATTCTCTTTGCATGCTTAACATATAAAAAAGTGAACAACGCTGTTCCATTTCACTAAGTTTTAAGTTTTCTGAAAGTGACACAAATAACAAGGAATATCTCCGAAATGGTTCACTCTACAAAAAATGTATTCAGACATAAATTGTATGTTTTAGCAGGATCTAAATTTTTTTGTATTCCATCTTTACTCAAATGCACATTGAAAATAATAGTTGCGATTTCCCGATGCTGCACTGGTTTAGCTGCAACTGAGCAATAGGTACCAGAGTTTGGGATAGCAGGCTGGCGCAAACGTAAGAGTTTCCGGGCTTCTGAGAAGGACAGCTTATCTCTAACCCGGACCTCCTGGATGGCTCTTTCCTCCATATAATGGGGGCATTCTCGGGAGTTTGCTGATGTTCTCTCCTGCAGTTAACACACCTGCAAGGTGATGTACATTCATCGTCATGAGCGATGCCTCCACAGTTCACGCAGGTAGCTCTACTACTGCACGTGTCACTTGTATGACCAATGCACTGGCATTTGTAACATCTAAGCTGGTTCGGAATATAAGGTCTTGTACCCAGCCTTTATCCTTTGCGGGAGATCTACCCGGTTAAAGGTAAGGAAAAGGCTACGGGTAGGCAGATATTTGCCTCCATCTTTTCTCTGAACCCGATAAACAGATATCACACCTTGATCTGCTAGGTTCTCCTTAACACTTTCATGCCTGAATTATTTTGCTACTTATGCCGTTCTTCTTCTAATTCGAAACTGGTTTAGATTAGGCGGTCTGGGAGACCTTCAGCCTGCTGGCTTGAATAGCCATGATTGTTAAGGCAACACGTAGTGCACTGGCCATGCACTCAAAGCCTGAGGTCGTGAGTTCGAGTCTCGGCAACCGCAGTCAAATGTGCCTGTGGTAAAGGACGGGGAGGGCCCACGTAAAATAATCAGTGTGATGGCTTGCGTGGATGATGTCGGGGTATCATTTGACTACGGTTGCATGGATTTTGTTTCTTTTCTTATATTAAAAAAAAAAAAAACACTACAATATAAATTGCAAAAAAAATAATTTTTTACAATTCAAAAGTCTCAAATATGTATTTTTAATTAGTGACAGACAGTATAACAAGAATATAGCAGAAAAAAAGTTAAAACTAGTACAAATAGGAAAAAAAAGCCTATGTATCTTATAATACACACCAGACATGAAAGGGTTAATTTCATCATTGAACATATCGTCCAATCAGGGTTGCCAATGTTTAAAATTAATCCTCAGGGGTCTCCGTCTAGGGGATATGTGAATGGCAACCACAAGGTACCCAAGCTGAGCAGAACATTACTTCCACTTACTGGTGTTTTGCTCCTCACTATAACTTTCCTATCTGACCTTACCTTGGTCATCTCTTGTTCTCTTCCGACCCCGATGCTATTAGGGTTCCTGAGGACTAGGGAGTCTTTATTTTTCCAACCTCTCCATTTCTCTAATTTTTCTATAAAACCTTAACCCCTAACATGCTGACCTGTCATGGCATGTAATACGTCTTCTGATTGGTAATCAGAGGATATGGTCGGTGAATTTATTTTGATAATTCTCCCGGTCAGGTCGGTGAGACCCGTAAACCAACGACAGGTGTGGTCCCCCAGACATTCTGGGGGTTGGGAGAGAGCGATGTGACCGCCAAAACATAAAAATATGGTGCTCTCTAAAAAACGGTTACTATTACTGCTATTGCTCTCTTCAATATCAAATTATGAAATATGACTCGAGGGGTAAATAAAAAGTCTCCTGGACCAGATCACATACATCCAGAGTTCATAAAAAAACCTTGGAAAAACAGCAAAACAACAACTACTGAAACTCTACAATCTATCCTGGAAAACCACTGTACCTGCTGAATGGCGAAAAGCAATAATTGTCCCACTCTTGAAGAAAGACAAAACAGCATCAGAAATAAAAAATTATAGACCAATAGCTCTTACCAGCATAATAGCAAAAGTGATGGAAAGAATGGTGTCAAACAGGTTAAATTGGTTCCTAGAATCACAAAATTTAACCTCCCCATGTCAAGCTGGATTCAGAGAGTTCCACTCTACAAATGAACAAGTCTTACTTCTCAGTCAAGAAATCAAAGACTCCTTCAATAGAAAAGAAGATAATTTATCAGTTTTTATTGATTTTCAAAGTGCATATGATTCTATATGCAGAACAAAACTACTAAAGAAAGTAAAAAAAATAGGGATACAAGGTCCAATGTTTTCATGGCTATGTCATTTCCTAACACAACGCTTTATTGCAACCAGATATGGAAGAAATATATCTAAATATAAACAAATACACCGTGGCTTGCCACAAGGTGCAGTGCTCAGCACTACACTTTTTAATATATTTATTAATGATCTACCACAACAAATACAAGAATCAGGCGTGAAGTGTGCACTATTTGCTGATGACTTGGTAATGTGGACTTCAAAACCAAAAAGCAAAAGTACAGAACTGGAAAAAACCATGCAACAATCCTTAACCAACTTACAGAGGTGGACCAAAGAAAATTTAATGACTGTTAATACAACAAAATCAAACTACCAAATCTTTTCACTAAGAAAAAAACCACTAAAAATAAAACTAAATTTTGAGGGTCAACAATTACCAGAAACAAAGGAAGCAAAGTATTTAGGAGTTACATTTGATACCAAACTTACATGGACCAAACAAATAGAAAATGTAATACAAAGAGCAGAGAGGCGCCTTTCACTGTTAAAATGTCTAACAGGAATGAAGTGGGGATGTTCCAGAGCAACGCTTAACACAACATACAATGTATATATCAAACCATTATTTACTTACTGCAGCGAAGTTCTTGTAACAGCAAACACAAAAAAAAATTCAAATCTTTCAAAACCAAAGTCTGAGATTAATTACAGGTGCTATCAAAACCACACCAATAGCAGCTATGGAAATACTAACCAACCAATACCCCATTGAATATGAAATACAAAAAGCGGCTCTTATTCAACACGAAAAGTTGATCAGACTCCCATTCAATACATGGCACAAGAGAAATTTTACACATACACTAAAGACTCAGGAGAGCTTTCTTTCCAAAATTCAGGACATCAAGAAGGATGTACACCTTCCTAATTCAAAGGAAAACTTCATATCTAAAGTCAATCCAATACATACATTAGACATCACATATTATTTACACCTGACAGAAGAAGTTAAAAAAAGTGATACTCCAACTAGTGTTCTAAAATTATTGGCATTAGAGACAATCCATACTAGATTTCCAGAACATGAGTGGCTCCATATTTATACTGATGGATCATTGATATCAAACCAAGATGGAGCAGGTGCTGGAGTCACATGTCACCTCTTTTCCTATTACAAATCTTTAAGTTATGGAACTACAAACTTTGATGGAGAAATTGAAGCAATTCGAATGGCCCTACAAAATCTTTTGTACAGAAAATCACATTTTCAGCAAGCAGTTATTCTCTCAGATTCCAGGGCAGCAATTATAGCAATTACTTCCAAGTTGTCACCAAAAAACCAAACTATTATAGAATGTTGGAAGATGCTTACCCATCTAACAGCACTTCAAAAACACCTAGTCTTCCAATGGATACCGGCTCACTGTGGACTAAGTGGTAATGAGAAAGCTGATTTTCTTGCAAAAAAGGGTACCAGCGGTGTACAAAAATCTATAGTTAATCTACCATTTTATGCAGCTAAAAGATTAGTCAACTCTGAATTCAAAAAAATTGTTGCAAAATATTACTATGAAAAATCAAAGAATAAAAGATGGGAACTACCAAACATCCAAACAGTGATTCCTGAGTATCCTCGAAAAACAGTAGTTGCAACCTTCAGGTTGATTACAGGACATGATTGTCTGGCAAAACAGAGGAAATGGATCGAGACCACCTTCAAATATGCCCGGCCACTTCTAATGCCCCATCTACCAGTGAAAAATATTGGAGAGCAAGAGGATTAATGACTTCATTGTCAGAAATCCAGCATTAGCTAACAACAACAACAACAACAACAACAACAACAACAACAACAACAACAACAACAACAACACATTTTTTTGTTTACGAGTTATTCAGAAGTCATCCAGAGTAAATAGGACTACATAAGCTATTGCCAGAAAATTCAAAATATACATTTCATTTGTCATAAAAATATCTCAAACATATGGTATTTTAATAAAAATCATTAGAGCCGTTTTCAAGAAATTCAAAATTTTCGAAATATTTTCCATGTAAAGGGTAGTTTAGGGTGGTGCTATCTTCTTTAAAATCTTCATGTTGCATCTTTGAAAAACATTAAACTAAAATACCAACTTTGGTTTTTAACAGACTTTTTGTTTTTGAGTTATGCTGTCCACAGACTGACAGAGACACTCACACACACATGCGCGCACGCACGCACGCACACACACACACACACACACACAGATACCTTTTTCTAAAAATGCTTTTTTTTGGATTTAGGGGGTCTCAAAACATGTATTTCCGGTGAAATCTCAACATCGAATTTTTGGGTGGAATACAATACTTCCTCTACTTACCAGTAGAGAAGTAAAAAATCTGATGTGTTGCACTCACATGATTTTCTCTACTCTTGTACTAACCATTCTTACAAACTCTTATTCCTATATCTTCTTCGTGTTAGTTGAGATAAACATTTGTACAAATTATCTTATTGCTTATTTCCTTGTAGTTACAAGGGGGATATTAGAATACAGTAGGCTTTGTGCTATAGTCAAATCTTTTAAAGCTTTGAGATCCTATTCTCTTTGCACACTTAACATAAAAAAATGAATAACGGTGTTCCATTTCACGAAAATTGTAAGTTTTCTGAAACTCACACACATAACAAGGAATATCTCCGAAATGGTTCACCCTACAAGAAAATTTATTTGGACATAAATTGTGTATTTTAGCAAGATCTACATTTTTTGTAGAGTAAGATTTTGTCGTATTTCTTATGGTTTAGTAGTTATACAAAATTCGTCTGGAGTAAACACGACTACAGGGGCTATAGCCAGAAAATTCAAGATATACATTTCATTTGTCACAAAAATATCTCAAACATATGACATTTTAATAAAAATCGTTAGAGCCATTTTCAAGAAAATCAAAATTTTTGAAAAATTTTCCATGTAAAGGGTAATTTAGGGTGGGGCTATTTGCTTCAAAATCTTCATGTCGCATCCTTGAAAGACACTAAATTTAAATACTGTCACCGCGCCCGCCGCATCTGATTGCCTACACTGGGGAGGGGGGACCCAGCCAGTCGCCTGCCTGTACTAACGACCTGCCGCCTACAACAATAGGAGCGTACGAGACAATAGCTATTACATGGTGGTGCGGTTTCTGGACCGTTCCGCTACAGGCTGCCGACAACAATAGGAGCATACGAGACAATAGCTATTACATGACGGTGTGGTTTCTGGACCGTTCCGCCACAGGCACTCCCGAATATTCTACCTCCAGAACTTTCCCTCTGTCGAAGGACCTATATAAGTCGCTGCCAAGCACCAGGCAGGAAGAGGGAAAAAGACTATACGAAGCGTTGAGGAGTCGTGCCGACTAGCAGTTCAATCTGACAGTTCTTATTTGTGATTCGGCAGTTGTTCTGTTGCTCTGAGCCTGGACAAAAGTAATCTGAGTGTAATATTAGCACTACGCTAACTGACTAAAAGGCAATAAAGTGTGAATAGCAGTAACTGGTGTTTTCTTCATTTGTTGCAATACTAACTTTGGTTGTGAACTTATGTTTCGTTTTTGAGTTATTCTGTCCACAGACTGACACACGCACGCACGCACACACACACACACACACACACACACACACACACACACACACACACACACACACACACACACACACATATTTTTCTAAAAATGCTGTTTTTGGATTCAGGGGGTCTCAAAACATATTTCCGTTGAAATCTCGACATCAAATTTTTGGGTAGAATACAATACTTCCCCTACTTACCAGTAGAGGAAGTAAAAATTAAACATTCTTCCCTTTCTTTGCATTTATATATTTGAACTTATGTATATCCATAAAACCAATAACAATACAGGTTCATCCTTTGTTAAGAATGAATCTGTTCATCAGTATAATACAAGGCGAATCACAAATCTGCATGTTCATCAACATAACATCTCCCTATGCCGGAAAAGCATATTACACTCTGGTATAAAGATATTCAACTGCCTTCTGAAATTCTTGAAGGAAACACAGGAAATAAATAGATTGAAACTGTCCCTAAAGACACACCTAATGAACCACTGGTTTTATTTAATTCAGGGTTTCCTAGCTAATGGCTACAAATAACTGTCTTTACTGTGTACATACTCTTGTTGTAAATTCATATATTCTTGTTTCCTGAAAATCCTTAAGATTTATTAGGGCTATCGGATTTTTAAACTTGTAAATATTTTGTGTGTTTCATTTTGATGTGTCCAATATTGAATGTACTTCTTTGTACTAAACACTTAACTGGATCAATAAACTACTTGCTTACGGTGGATATTATTTCTTTATCCTCTAAAACACATTCACTCCGCGTTGATACTTCAAGAGTCAGAGGAGAAAAGGGAATGATTCTGGTGAAAGAGAAGTTCCTAGAATTACCAGATTATTTTATGGAAATGTAGGATACAGTAGTAAAAAATCTGATGTGTTGCACTCACATGACTTTCTCTACTCTTGTACTAACCATTCTAACAAACTCTTATTCCTATATCTCCATGTTAGTTAAGATACACATTCGTACAAATTATCTTATTGCTTATGTCCTTGTAGGTGCAAGGGGAATATTAGAATACAGAAGGCTTTGTGCAACAATCAAATCTTTTTGACCTTTGAGATTCTGTTCTCTTTGCAGGATTAACATATGAAAAAATTAACAACGTTGTTGCATTTCGGTAAAGTTCTAAGTTTTCCGAAACTCACACACATAACAAGGAATATCTCCGAAATGGTTCAACCTACAAGAAAATTTATTGAGACATAAATTGTGTATTTTAGCAAGATCTACATTTTTTGTATAGTACAATTTGGTCTATCTCTAACGGTTTACCAGTTATGCAAAAGTCGTCCAAAGTAAATACAACTACAGGGGCTATAGCCAGAATATTCAAGATATACATTTCATTTGTCATCAAAATATCTCAAACATATGACATTTTAATCAAAATCGTTAGAGCCATTTTCAAGAAAATCAAAATTTTCGAAAAATCTTCCATGTAAAGGGTAGTGTAGGGTGGGGCTATTTTCTTCAAAATCTTCGTAGCGCATCCTTGAAAGACATTAAACTTAAATACCAACTTTGGTTTTTAACCGATTTTTCGTTTTTGAGTTATGCTGTCCACAGACTGACAGACAGACAGACTGACAGACTGAGTGACACACAGACACACACACGGACCTTTT
Source organism: Tenodera sinensis (assembly GCA_030765045.1). Taxonomy (NCBI): domain Eukaryota; kingdom Metazoa; phylum Arthropoda; class Insecta; order Mantodea; family Mantidae; genus Tenodera; species Tenodera sinensis. Next base: position 294,079,576 of record CM060962.1, on the reverse strand, counting down.
TCGAATTTTTGGGTGGAATCCAATACTTCCCCTACTTACCAGTAGAGAAAGTAAGGCGGCGCCTTGGCCGAGCGGTTAGCGCGCTCACCTACCACCTAGGCGGCCCGGGTTCGATCCCAGGGACCCGCATGTGGTATTTGTGGTGGCCGAAGCAGCGTCAGGGCGGGTTTTCTCTGGGTGCTCCGGTTTCCCCCGCCATCTCATTCCACCGGTGCTCCATCTTCATTCCATGTATCATCAGTGTCACCGCCTGCAGTGCCGTAGTAGTAAAAGCGGGCGTTAAACACTACAACAACAGAGAAAGTAAAAATGTAGGACATTTGACAACAATCTAAGACTTTATCACCCCATGCAAAATTAATGTAAAGGTGCAACTTAAATGTTATTTATATATACCCAAGGCATGTACATTTATATTTTCTTAAAATCCTGAAACATACAATGTTAAATGTGATCATCAACAGTTAATCATACTTTTCTGAAGAACTAATCTTGTGCAGTTAATATGACTTTAGTTTGGTGAATATATTTTTACTTTCTGTTTGACATATGCCACCAAAATTTGTGTTTGCATTGTCCGCTCCAAATGCTACACATTTCTTTTCTATTCCTAACCCTACTAAAGTATCTCAAACATATGATGATATTGTTTCCATGCACTTGTATGATGCGTGGTGATGAACAACGTGAAATGCAAGTGTTGCATCTACAGCGTTAACACCATATGCTGGCTTTGTGAGCTGAGCAATGAAACCTTTAGTATTTGAAATACTGACAGAATTTTGTAAAGTTTTGTTTTCTTAAAAGACAGACTATTTACTTTCCACTTGCTTATTTTTTGATAACCAAAATGGAAATAGAAGAGTGAGAGTAAAGCATCTTTTTGACTCTACAGATCACCACCGTTTGGCCTCACTTTGCCATGCTGGATTGCCAGTCTCTCATTCAATATTATTAATGCAATGAGTATGCTCTTTGATTGTAGTTGGTGTAGTCATGTTGCTGTAGCAAGTTGCAGTTGTGGCTAATAATCAATTATTCATAAATTTTCCCAGTTTCCAATTCACTTTAACTATTACTGCTTATTTCTGAAAATGTAGGACATTGGAGGCTTTTCAAAAATTCCCCCCAAATGCCAGACAAATGGTTAAAATGTAGGGCATGTCCAGGAATTTCCAGATGTCTGGTAATCCTAGAGATTCCCCCACCCAGCTGGGAATTAACCCAAGACCTTTGGGTTGAGAAGCCAAAAGGCTGATCACTCTATAACAGGGACAGCTGCTTGCTGTGGAATCAGACCAGAGAAGTTCATTGCATGATTATTGATGAAAATCAAGGTAATTCCAGCAAAATCAGTGTCAGCACTGAAAATATCTGGTGTATATCTGTGTTCTTCAGTCTGATTCTCCCTTTTCAACCTTGTCCTATATGCGACTAGTGTAAAAGAACAATTCATTTGCATTAAACAAGCCCATGCTAACTCAATCAACAAAATGAGCCTCTCCATATACCCTGAGCCTTTCTGTAACTTTCTTTGGTGCTGCTCATCCTTGCTATCATTGGATAGCGCTTGGACGTCATTTGTTTCAACATTCCTTTTATATTCTTTACCACATACCTGTAGAGGAGGTATTACATTTCACCCAACAATTTGATATCAAGATTCCACCAGAAATGCATGATTAAGACCTCTAAATGAAAAGGTAGGCATAATAAGAGAGAATTTGTTGTTTTTGTTTCTTTCCAAAAATAGCCCTTAATGATTTTGATTAAAACTCTATGTAACATGTTTATATTACAAATAAAATATATATCTTGAATTTTCTGGGGATAGTCTGTTTATCCTCTTCATTTGAAAGGAGTTTTGTATAAGTTTTAAAACATAAGAGATCAAAATGTAGATCTCTTTAAGGACAGTAGTAAGGGTGCCAAGTTCAATATGGTGTTAAACTTTATACATTTAAAAATCAGAATTTAGGGGGGTTAGCTTTGTCATAAGGTAATGAAAATTGCCCCATCTATCTAATAAATGTGTTTTTGACATGCTGTTAATACAAAATGTGTAATATTGCTTCATAATTTTTGTCAATAGACCTTTTAAGTGAGGTCTATGAATGAAATTTTAAAAACCCATGGGACACATACCTGCCACAATTTTCTTTACAGATCTTACAACTTCTTAGGAGTCATAGGGTACCTAATAATGAGCAGTATAAGTGGATTAAATTTTTATCCAGCGAAATGTAAGCTCTAAAAAATTTGTGTATAGAAAAAAAAAATCAGAATTCCAAGCAGGTTCTAGAAAAGCTAAACAGATCATAGATAACATATTCATAATAAAGACATAATTGATAAATGTTTGAGCATAAAAAGGAAGAGGGTACACATGTTCTTTGAAAGGGCATTTGACACAGTAAACAGAGAGTTATTAGCCTGGAAATTAAGGAAGAAAGGAGTAAGTGAGAGGTTTTTAAAGAGATAAATTTCTGTATAAGATGCAGACAAAATAGTATTACAGAGATAGCAGAGCAAATAATAGGTCTCAGACGAGTGTAAACTGAGTTCAATTTTATTCAGTTTGTTTATAGATTGCATAATAGATAGAGTAAGGACAAGTAACACACTTTGCCCAATAATAAGAAATAAAGAGATACCAGGATTACCATATGCAGACGACTTAATGACAGGGCCATAATGGTGATAGGATTACAAAGAACAGTCAACAAAATACGGAACAGAATGGGGAATAAAGGTAATCATAAACAAATCAAAAATATTGGTGCACAAAAAGGTTAGGAAAAGATTAATGGTATTTACGGGGTAGAAAACTCAAAGTGGTCAAATGGAGGTTCTGCAGCAGTGGGGAATGGTGGGGAGTTGCATGTCAGGAAGACAGTGATTAAAGTCAAGATAGTCTTGACAGGTATAAGAATATGTAACTATAAATTGGAAATGTCAGCAAAATGGTTGGAAGGAATGTATGAGGCTTTGGCAAAGGCAATAATGTTATATGCTGCAGAAATATGAGGGGGATCAGAAATAAGTAACAAAGTAGACTGGATTTACAAAATATTTTGCAAAGAATTATTAGGACTATCAAGAGCAGCACCAGGGGAAGTTGCATTATTAGAAATAGGAAATACAAGGAGAAAAGGAATGATCTTGGGAAGAATCTTGGAATTCTGGTATAGAGGTCTAACAAATGAGGAGAGGAGGGATATTTTAAGAATATGTTGTTGTTAGCTAATGCTGGATTTCTGACAATGAAGTCATTAATCCTCTTGCTCTCCAATATTTTTCACTGAATGGATGGGGTGCTAGAAGTGGCCGGGCATATTTGAAGGTGGTCTCGGTCCATTTCCTCTTGCAGATCACATAGAGGACAGAGTATGTATGAATATGTATGGATCAACAAAGTAAAGTGGCAAATAAAAACATGGAGTGGAATGAAATTAAAATAATGGAAAATATAGGAGTGGGAGGTGTATGGAAATCAGGAGAAAGAAATAAGGAAGGATTTTGGAAAAGCATAAGAGAAAGAATGGAGGACATAGTAAAGCAGATTAAAGGTCATTAAGCTTCTATAGATCCCTAAAAAGAGAATGGGAAAGAGAGGGTTATGTTGACAACTGCAATAGGCAGGAGTGGGAAGGGAGCTTATTTCTTAAAGGCCTAAGAGCAAGTGGAACAGGAGTGTGAATTACGTGGAGGTGAAGAGAGTGTAATGCATTATTAGCAGAATGCAAAGAACTGGATTAATGGAGGGAAAAGGTATGAAAGGTGAAGTTTTAGCAGTAAAAATATTAATAGGGAAACAAGAAAAAATGAACAAAGGAATAACACGCTTTTTAGGGAAGATTAAAGAATTGGAAAGAAAAGGTAGGGAGAGTCATAGATTTAGATGGAAAAGAGAAGTAAAGAGCTCCACAGCGATGCAAAAGGCCAGGGTGGCAAGGACACTAGAGAGCAGAGAATTATACATCAGATAAATCTGTACATAGGATAAGCTGAAATTAAGATATATGTATGTAATTGAAACTGTATTTATTTGGTACAAATAAATATCATATGATATACTATTCCCCTAGTTGTGCCAAGCCGCTTCATTCCTTTATTAATAGCATATGTTAAAAGTTATTTTTATCAATTTTTGATATTCTTTGTAGTTTTTCTTTCTCTCTGAGGCAATAGCCAGTTTGGAGCTGCACATAAACAAACTACAGATGACACTTTCGATAAAAGAACCAAGACTCGGTGAATCTGAGGGAGGCATGATCTCCAATTATTATGCACATTTGCTGGAATTTCTTTCAGTTTGATTTTCTGAACTTGTGACTAGAGAGGACTTTAGTGACTGTTTGGTAATGTTGCTGAATATGGGCTTGGGACCACATAACGCAGGGTGCCAATGCATGAGAAATGAAAGTAGTGTAGTAAAACATCATTTGAATGACATTGGAATTGGTAGATGGCAATGTGTAAAGATAAGAATGGAGATAACTTGCATGTACAAGGTGATGTAGATGTAGATACGAAGAAAGCGAGGAACTCTATTTTACTTACGTATGCATATCTCAGTTCAACCCAAAGGATCTCCCAAATGTAACACTGAGCACTATAATTACAGAATAAATGAGGAACCCCCATGTTACAATCAAACAAATTAATTTATGAATCACATAACCTGCAGTAACTATGCAATCATAAGCTTATATGGTTGTGAAGCAGGTAGATAACATTAAATGGGAATATATAAATTTGTAAATACACGTTTATAAAAGAAATATAAAGTTGCATTATGTTGCATTTTAGAGGCATAAATTGTATGAGTGAAAATAACTATGAAATCATAAGCCTATGCAGTTGTGCAGAGGTAGATAACCATAAATGTGAATATATTTTATAAGTATACATTTATGAAAGAAGTATTAAGTTGTGTTTTGGAGGTATAAACCATATAACCTGAAATAATTGTGAAATCATAAGCTCATACAATTATGCATGAGATACGGTAGATTACTGTACAGTATGAATATATATATATGAGATAATGTACGTTTATGAAACAAATACAAAGTTTTATAAAGTTAGCTGTGATAGATGATTGACAAACAGAATGCTTTGAACATTGCATTTTACTGGAAATAACTGTCGCAAATTACTAGTTATTTCAACGTTATTTAAAATGTAGATTTCCATTAATAATAACAGCTAAAGGGGAATAACAAAAAAGGAAATGTTCACTCCGTAACACTTTCTGCTATTGATATGTCTCCTTTATTTACATTGTTCCGCTATTTAGTTTGCACTTCTATACTAATGAATTCAAAATTCTGTAAGGATCTGGGACTAATGAAATTTGAATTTGAGCATTATTTCAGTTTTAGATCGTGCTTCCGTTCCATTACCTGTGTTCCTCTCCGATTTGTAGTTGTCCAGTAGTGTATTTCTTCATGTCAAAGTTGGCATGGTTTATCAACATTGTGCATCAAGAAGCCCATATTCGGCAACATTATCAGCTGTTTTATATCATGGTTGCCTTAAATAATTCCTAGTGTCTAATATGCACAATTTGGATGCCATGTCCAAGAATGAGAATATGAAAATTAAAATTTGATAAAGTCTTTCTTTCCTATTTGCGGAACGTGTGAGTTTCCCATTAATTCTAAATGCTCACTATAGAATACCTGTATTTTAATTTTGTCATTCTCATTTGGTTTCTGTTGTTCGTTATTGTGAACTGACCTTCACTTTTATGTGTGTATCTCACATACAGTTACAGTTATTGCTTAGGAAGCAACATTTTCAAAACACATCAGAGATAGATTATTTCTGCATCTGTTAAAATAAATTAGGGAAAGTAAACGGAGACAAGGAGACTCCAAAATGTGCTTTTACCAAATTTGTTTTACATCCCTAGGTACACAATGGAGATGGTCTTCCAGCTCAGATCTGCACACAGTGTGCACAACAAGTTAATATATTGTTTGCTTTCAAGCAACAGTGCGAGAGTAACAATGCAGCATTAAAGCAACAGATAAATGTCAAACATCATCATACAGATGTGAGTAAGGCACTAAAAATACTTAAATTATGTAAGTATGAATGTAAGAGAGCTTCATTGTGTATACCTTATCAGGTTATCAGTAAATTAAAGATTTTTAATTTTGCACCTTGTTTGTAGTGAGTCATAACTATTGACTTCTTACATGAAAACATACTTCATTAATAAACCAAACTTAGATTATTTTTGTAGGGGAGACCAGTTTTGACCTCATTTCATATTCAAAACTGTGTTAAAATGAACTTGCTTACCCCGAACTACTATTTACATTTAATTTTTTTCATTTTTTTTATTTTCTCAGAAGTGACTTTCAACAATTTTTATTGAAACACCACATGTTTAAGAAACATATTTGCATGATAAATAATTTGTATAGGTACCTTAAGTTTTCTGCAAATAGCAGAATGACCTTTTTATAATTGGTAAACCATAAGAGATACACCTCTTAGTACACAAAAAGATGTAGATTTGATTAAAACACACAATTTGTCAAATAAACATTTTTGTGGTGTGGCTTTATATGGTACATCACATCCATGATATGTGCCAAGTTGAGTTGGTTGACAAGGGAAAGTTGTCCCTTGGGTGCATGAAGACAACCAGGGTTTTGATACCATCCACCAAGTGCACACTAAAGGAAGGTTGCTTCTACCCTTGCCCAAGCTGCAGGTATGTAAGGAAGACTGCAAGAGTCGGTTAGCTGACAGTTGTTGTTGTTTTCTAGTGCCTTGCATCTGGCAATGAAGCCATTAGCATTCGTGCTTTCCAATACTTTTGAACTGTAGTTTCTTCTGATCTTAATGCTTCACAGGTCTTCAAGTGTTCTTCATTCATTTCTGCTGGATCGTTACACAGGACACATATTGGTGAGGCTGTGGCTTTCATGTAACTGTTTTCTTAACGGGCACCAGTTTTACAATGTGGCAGTTACATCACCCGACTTAAACCCCCATTTTGCAAGGGGGACCACACCTATCGTTGGTCAACGGGTCCATCGGACCTAGCCGGGAGGACTAAATAGATGATATTTAGATCCACCGACCTTCCCCTCATGTGCCTCTGAGGGACGCTGTTGTGCTGTGATAGGCCAGCACATATGTAAATGACATTTCCTCCATTTTAGATGAAACAGTTATACCGCTGTGATTCGGTCCCCAGAGCCTCATCTGTTAAAAGCAGGGTGCACCACGGGCAGGATGAGGATGGGAATTGGGTAGTTCATCACAACTACTTAGATGGTCAGCTCGCCCTCGTCAGCCATCTTTGACCAGCCTGGGTTTCTCATGTTCTCTGTGATGTCTCACCAGCATGCAAGACCCTGAGTCAGACCACAACCCTGAGAAGCTGTAGTCAGATAGGGGAGAGAACAAATTTAAAGGGGTATATACATTTTCACATATGATGATATGAAGCAAATCAGAAGTTTTATTTCACAAGCATTGAAATACAGTAGAATCCCAAAATAACACAGTTGGGGGGCATGCTTTAGTCCTGCATTGATACCATGGTATATCGAAATGTGAGTTTGTAAGCGACAAAAATCAATCCCACAGAGGTGGTGGAAAACATTTGTGCAATAATGAATGACAGTACCTTGTAAAGTATGTAATATACAGTAAAGTACACCACTTTTAAATACATTTACACACCAGTTATGCTAGGGGTATATTCCAGTCCTGCAACCAATCTTAATTTATACGGAACATGCAATTGTACTGTACCTATTTTACACTAACCTAATTTTGCGTTGCCTTAAAGAAACCACTAAGTTTTAAAATTCTAAAGTAAGAACAAATTAGAAACTAAAAACTTCACTTATCTTAGTAATATTGCAAGTTCTTTGCTGCAAAGCTGACTAAAGTTTCGAGTTGACTCCAACCTATTCTCAAAGCTATACAAACAAATTTGTTACCAAAGCTACAGATGTTCATTTTAATCACTAATCTCGGAAAACAAAAAACATAGATACTGATGCTCATTTTAATTACCAATCTCTGAAAACAAAAATCTATAAATACAATCTATAGAAGGTGTTTCAAAATTCATAACACAGTTCCTGTTTTTTAAAATAAATATTTTTTCCCAAACCATTAAATCTATAGGATCACTTAATTGTTTTAATGATTTAACTTCTGGATTAATTTGATGATTAAATTATCAAAAATGATCTGCCACAGCTGATTTATCAGTTTGTTTATATTTAATATTTCTAAAATGCTCTTTTATTCTGGTTTCTAAATGACGTTTAGTTTTACCAATATAAACCTTATCACAATCCAAACAGCTAAATTGATAAATGCCAGGTTTTTTATAATTTGGTGTTTTATTTTTTCTAGAAAAATTTAGTAAATATTGTATATTAAATTTATTTTGAGGGACCAAATTTATTCCATATTCTTTAAAAATCTTTGTAAATTTTTTATTGGCCCATGGATGGTAAGCATACTTTTTAAAAATACAGTTATCTTTTATTTTTTTGAGGGTAGAAACCTCTTTAACAGCTTTTTGATACTTAAATTTTTCTATCTTTTTATGTATAAAATCTGTATTAAAACCATTAATTACTGCAGTGTTAATAATGTGTTTATATTCTGTGTCAAATTCTTCTTTATTAAGGGGTATATTTATTAATCTATAAATTAAACTTTTGAAAACAGCAAATTTATGTGCAAAAGGATTAAAACTTTTATTTTTTATGTGATTATTAGTGTGAGTAGATTTTCTATAAATACCAAAATTCAATTTATTGTTGCCTTTTAATTTTTAAGAAGTGAATTGTATAGCTTTATCTTGTAAATTTAAAAGTTTTAAAGCATCATTTATCTGTTTTCTAGGGACAACAGCAAAAATGTCATCCACATTTCTATATCATATTTTAAAAATTAGAGGGAATGATTTTATAATTTGAGTTTCAAAAAAGCTCATGAAAAGATTAGCAAGAAATGGCGAAAGTGGACTACCCATTGCCAAGCCAGAAGTTTGTAGCTTTGGTAACGAATTTGTTTGTATAGCTTTGAGAATGAGTTGGAGTCAACTCGAAACTTTAGTCAGCTTTGCAGCAAAGAACTTGCTATATTACTAAGATAAGTGAAGTTTTTAGTTTCTGATTTGTTCTTACTTTAGAATCATGTTGCTTCACTGTTAGTAGCTTCAATTTCCTTAATAAACCATTAAGTTTTGTTTGGCAACATAACTCTCATTTTTCTCTCTGCATATTGTTTGATTGCAGCGAGATGGAGTTGAATACTGTTCGATTCATTTTGCTTCTCCATACACAGAATCATCTTATCACTTCACTAACATGCAAAATATCTTCTTGTTTAATAAGGAAAATTGAAGCTATTAACAGTGAAGCAACAAGATTCTAAAGTAAGAACAAATTAGAAACTAAAAACTTCACTTATCTTAGTAATGTTGCATGTTCTTTTTGAACAAGCTAACCCAAATCTGCGGTATTTCGGGCCGTCCTGTTTCAGGCTTCTGCTTTGGTTATTGAACTGAGCTTTTATTGTCCAGGGTAACAGGCTGTGGGTAAGGAATTTGTATGTTAATGCTCAGTTACTTGTTTAGAGGCTATGCTTGCTTTTTGCCTTGTTACTGGACTTATCTTAAGTGTGCTTTTTAATATGTTCAAGATGCTGGAAGCGATTTATAGTTAAAATTCTCTCAATTGATTTCAGTTTCATAATCTTTTCACAACTAATTGCAATCTTATTATATATGCATGCTATCTTTTTCAAATTATTATTATTTACATTATTTCTGTTTGTAATTGAACTTCATATTGGCAACAAATGTAGCATTTATTAGTACCAACTTTTGGTTAGAATAAACCTAAATCGCTACAAGGCAAAGTCCTTCCCCATTTTCCTGAGAAGGTCTTAGCTATCATATGGAAATAATAGAATTGTGAAACACAACCAAAACACTTAAAAGTGGTATGCTGTATACTAAGTGTGGTATGAAAAGACCCTATGGAAGCTCTTCACCTTCATACAAATCACCAACTCACTAACATAGACTGCTGGCTGTAGGCGGCAATTGTATGTAATGCCACAGAACTCCCCCTCAAAGAAAATAAAAGAAACGAGGCTGTTTCCTGGGTGTTGGCCAGACCAAGGGGAAGTGGAAGAGCTCAAGTTGGGCAGTCATATTTTCTGCATTTAAATTTAATGTCCATCACATTAAAGGCATAAGTAACTGTAACACTGAAGCTTTATCATGGGTCTATAACAAAAAGGATACTAGCAATTCTCTGGGGTAAACGCCTCTGCCAGTATTGTATATACTGTCTGATTGTCCTTTTGCATTTAAAGATCTTAATTCCTTAGTTTCTCATTTTCCTGGTTTTATACACTCGCCAATTGTAAGTCACCATTAGGGTATGTGGTCTCAAATTTGAGATTCCCTTGTGGTCTTCCGGGAAAATGTGAATCAGTTGAGGAATTTAATGTTGTACTGTCATCTTGCCATGGTAGCCCAGAGGTTAAGAGCAGCCAGACATAGAGCAGAAGATCTGTGATTCGTATCCCGGCTATGGCATTGAATTTTTCAGTCCTGATTCTATCTTTCATACATTGTGCAATAAAAGTGTATAAACTGGTGACTCTAGTAGAAAGATTCTTTTGTTTTTAGATAGACCTTGCTCAGAGCGACTGTACCTCTTCAATCATGTTTTCACTGAGCCTGGAACATATGGGTCTCCACGTCAAATCGCACTCCCGTAAAACACGACTTTTTCAAAGGAGGTTCAAATTTTTTTTATGAATAGTAGGCATCAAGTAAGGAGACCCGTATTTTTTAATTTTTTTATTTTTAAATTATTTGCTTAGTTATGGCTATTAGAAATTAAGCAATTTCTGCACGCACCATAATATAAAATCACTTGTTACTCTAAGGCCATATAGAGTTGAGAGTTGGGGTTTGGCGCACTGGAAAGGTTAAATACAACACTTTTAACAACTTTCGACCAATCATTATTACACACAAATTTTGGACTTTTTTTTTTGATGCTATATTTTGTAAAACCAAAAATAGAATTTAAATCAATGTGTTAAAAATCTAAAACAAATACACGCGTATTTCCTGAGATTTTATCTATAAAATAAGACATTAAAAACTATGGAGTAGTGTATTTGCTACAATTTTTTTTTCTGGAGGCCTGCAAGCGCTCGCGGACGACATGAAGTAGAGATCTGTTTGTACAACTGGATTCGCTGTTCTTGGCCCCTGAGGGAATTAAATGTAAAGCTTGAAAGTGAGCACCAAGCCAAGTGACTGCAGTCAGTATGCGAATTGGTGTGTCAGTTTCATATGCTACTCACATAACTTCTTCTTACTAAGGCAGTACAGTCCATGCAGAAAAATGTTTCCACAATGTACCTTCTTTCTGATACTCCTGTGGCATCTGATACGCGCTTTTGAACTTTTTGAATTTTTTTTAAAAAATCCTCTGATGTAAGCAGTTCTTTGCATTTAGCTTCTTTCTTCATGTATGCCCTTACATTTGAAACAATTTCTGTACTCTGACTGTGTAATGTTTTGGTCCCTAATTTAGAACGTACAAGTGGCATAATTGATTTACGCTATGATCAATGTCTCACAAATTCACTATATTCACTCCTTATTGCAGAGATCTAACTATGTCTTCAACTGCATACTGCACTCAAAGGCACCTGTGAATTAGCAAGGACTATCTCAGATCATGCAGACATCCCTACCTTCCCCCTCCCTCCCCATGTAGTGCATGGTTTCATTCGCAGAATCATACAATATGAGCTGATGAAAGAGACAAAAGCTATGAGTGTGCCTGCAGGACTTCCAGTCAAGGTCAAGGGCCAAGAACAATGGGTCCAGCTATGCTTTAAAATTACACTCCTTCATTCCTTTGTCAAAAACTGAAGCTTTAGTGAAACAATTTTCTTTCGAAGAAGGAGGTAGACAAGTAGAAATTTAAAGTTTTGTGTTGTATGGAAACATTAGTTTAAAATACACATTTTAAAAATATTTTGATGATACTGATAGTGTACATATAATAGTGTCAGCTAGCAGTGTTCTCCTTACTGTACTGTTGTAACATTCATGGAATCTCAAGCAGTGAACAGTTGCCGTAATGAAGGTGGCAATAGTGCAAGGTTACGGTAGCCGTCACCGCTCCCACACGAGCTTGCTGCACTGATTTGTAAGTTAATTACAACTGGACTATTAGGGACTCCATTCTGATTTTTTTCTGAGAATATTGAATAAACTTCAGTGTATTTTTAGTTGTTTTTTTTTCAGATTTTTAAATGGTCGAGTTTGTTTTATTATCTAACTTCAAAAATTTAATCGTATAGAATATAATATTAATAATAATTAATAACATTTTCTAATAATCACCTCACGAAATACTGTGATTTATCTCTGAGCCAAAGATCAAGTAATTTACTTGATTGCAATCTGAGGTATGATTGATCGACGGGTGAGAAGCAGGCAATTTTTGGGACATTTCAAAAATTAATATCTGCCAAAATAATTTTATTTTTATAAAACAAAGAATCATGGGTCAAATGTATTTTGTTCCAAAACACCAAAAAAATTTTCAAGAAAATCTGAGATATTAAAGTCAATTTTTACCATATTTTGTGCGATTTGAAGTGGAATGACTCACATATGTACCTATACTGCATCCAACCTTATATCCAGACCTTGTATCCTTCCACAATAACCTGGTGTTTGTATTAGCTGCTACTAACACAAACAAATGCCATGTGGACTCATGCCTTGTGTTAATGATGCAACAGAACAATATTTACTTGGGGAGTTTTAGGAATAGCACTGCTATCGCATTACATTTAAGTAGTCTGAACCAGGGTTATCATACATCTTGAAAACTAATAGGTAATTGGCAGTATATAAGGTACTACATTTTGTGGTGTGCTTTGGTTTCAGCGTATGACGGGTTAGTTGTTGACAGCTTGTGTTTACATTAGATTGAGACCTAAGAGTGGAGCAATTGTACATACTTCAAGCATGTGACGAAGATGGACATAGGTCCTGTCTACCACTTAACAGGTTATATGAAATGAATGAATGAAAATAACCTGTGATGTCCCATTGAGGGCAAAGGCCTCCTACAAGTAGGGGTAGCTGCTTTAAAACACTCACGCGGTGAGCTAGTCCGCGTAAGAGGGTATCGTACATAATACACTAAACATTGGATTGCACATGGTCACTTAATTGTTGTTTTAGTTCTTTCCACTCCTGTCTGTTTCTGGCTATGGTGGTCCACTGTCTTCCTACTTGTTTTCTGAACAAGTTCGACCATTTGCGTCTTGGTCTTCCTGGGAGTCTCTTGCCGATGTAAGGGTCCCATATGGTAGCTCGTGCTGTCCATCCGTCATCTTGCAGCCTCATCACATGGCCGCTCCATTTCCACTTGGTCTTCGTAGCCTGTTGTGCTATGTCTGCCGTTGCTGACAACTTGTGTATCAAGGTGTCACATAAGTTCAAAAAATCCTAGGGCAGATTATTCACCTTACATCGTAATTCATTCAAAAATTGTAGATAACTATTTTAAATACAAGGGTGATTCAAATATAAATGGTAATTTCTTTTTATATATTTATTGATTAAACATATACACAAGCAACACCTTCACTAATTCTCTACATAGCTTCCTTTATGCTCTACACACTTTTGCCAACAATTTGGAAGCTTGTATATTTTTTGTTCAAAAAAAGTTAGAGGGTGTGTCATCAACCAGATCTCCCCAAGTCTTCATTGTTTTCAAATTGTTCCCCTCCAAATGAGTCTTTCATAAGTGCAAACAAAATATAGTCTAGGCGAGACAAGTCTGAATTGTAGGGGGTGGTCAAGGATTTCCCAGTGCATATCCTCCAATGTGTCCCTTGTCAAATTTGCAACATGAGACTTAGCATTGTCTTGGAGAAGGATGACATCTCTGCTGGGCATGTAATGTCTTTTGTTTCAGTAAGCAGCTTTTGCTGACCTTAACAGGCAACAGTAAGCCGCATTCACCGTACATTGATCACAAAGAAAATCAAGGAGCAAAACTCCTCTGTAGTCAAAAAACATAGTTGCAAGAACTTTTCCGGCTAAGAAGGTTTTGGCCTTCATCTCTTCTTTGCCACTCCTTGCTTGCCATTTTGGATTCCAGAGTGTAGTGATGGACCCATGTCTCATCACATGCAACAATACACTTAAAAAATCCTCCCCTTCTTGCCGAAATTCATTCAGAGGTCTCTCACAGACCTTCAACCTGATCTGTTTTTGCTGCTGGGTTAACAACTTCTGAATCCATTGAGCATTAATTTTTCTAAATTCAAGATGTTCACTGATTGTGGTTTACTGGGAGAAATACGAATCGGTTGGAGAATTCAATGTCATTCTGGCAGGTTGTCACAGTAGCTTAATGAGTAAAGCACCTGCCTGGTAAGCAGAGGGTCTGTGGTTCAATTCCCGGCTGTGACATTGAATTTTTCAGCTTTGATTCTACCTCTCAAAGTATGCAGATTATTTACATTTACAATTAAAAACCATACATTGGCAATCATTTCAGAAATGACATATTCAATTAATTTGCCTAACAACCATGAAACAAAGACACATTTGTAGCCATTTGTGCCACAGGAATAAGATTCAAAATGACAGGATAATTTTAAAATGTAACACTTGATAGCTATAAATGTATAATTTATGGAATTGTTCTTACTCCTCTAGGCATTTAGGAACTTCTCCTTTTTATTTCTTTTAAGCATAGTGAGACAGAATATTGACTAATAGAAGATTGTCCATGTAAATATTTTTGTGATAAGTGCGGTTTAGACAATGTCTTCTCAACTGTTTGAGTTCGACCAATGAGAACTGTTGCGCGGATGAATACACAAGAATGGCGGTGTTGCGTCATAGAGACGCTCAGAAACTACTTTCATTAGCGTCTGTGACTTCAAAGTGTAAGGACGTATAAGTGTTGATGGCGTGTGAATATGTGAATTACACCAAAACTTTTAAACAGCATGGACGCTATCCAATTTTAAAAGTTATTAACTAGCTGTAACTGTGACGTAAAGTGTACATATAACGAATAAATGTGTTTCTAATAAAAGTACGTTGATTTATGCATTCCATTCCACGACCACCTCCCCTGAAGATAAAAGTGGCGTCTGCTCTAACAAACTTTCCACCTTTTAGCAAAACCAGTGCTCCATTTGCTGCTATATTCACGCTAATATATGACCATCTTTTATAATAAAACCCCGCCACAAATGGCGCCCAACGTGGGGCGCGAATTTAGAATGGAATGCAAAATTACGAGAATAAAGTGCTAACATCAAAAAGGACGCTATCCCATCGTGCAGGAAAAAGACGCCATTGAACATCGTTTGATATCAACGATCCGTCAAAACATCGATACACGGAGAATCAACGTGGGAAAAACACCGGAGATCATCTGGCGAAGCCAACTACCCAGGAGACGTAAAAAAAAAAAAAAAAACTGGACGAAGAACCAGCAGAAAAAAAAGTAGGATCTAAACTTTTTATCTTTATTTTATTTCTATTGTGCATGTTTTTAAGAAGTGGAAAAGTAACAGGACTTTCAACATTAAGTGAATTAGATAAAGGAATTAAAATGTCGCGAAAAGAGATAGAAACAGGAGTGGGGGAAGGGGCAGATAGGCCTAGCTATCAGGAAGGATTAGAAAGTGAACAGGCGGAAATAAGCAAAGACCAAAGGTTAATGATGATGATGTTTGAAAGACTAGAACAGAATATGAAGGAAATAGGTCAGAAAATGGAACAAAATAATGCAGAATTAAAACATGACATAGAACAAAGTTTAAGTCAGAGTATAGGTCAGAAAATAGAGGGAGTGAGAGAGGACTTGGAAAATAATAAAAAAGAACTAGGTCAGAAAATGAAACAAAATAACATAGAATTGAAACAGGATATAGAACAAAGTTTAGGTCAGAGTATAGGCCAGAAACTAGAACAAAATAAGGTAGAATTGAAACAGGATATAGAACAAAGTTTAGGTCAGAAAATGGAACAGAATAAGGAAGAGATAGGTCAGAAAATGGAGGAAGTGAGAAAAGACTTAGAACAGAAAATGGAATTAGGTAGACAGAACTTAGAACAGCAAATGGAATTAGGTAGACAGAACCTAGAACAGAAAATAGAATTAGGAAGACAGGAGTGTAAAGAAAATATGAAAGTAATGGAAACTAATTTAAAATTAGTTCACAAAAACTTAAATGAAACAAAGGAAGCCTTAGAAGCTAGGATAGAAATTGTAGGAGATAGGATGGGAAAGATAGAATCAGAGATGAGGGAGAATAAAATTGTGTTAGAAGAAGAAATTGCTAGATGTAGGGATGAAATAACAGAATGTAATACAAGTGTAGACTGTAAGATAACAAATGTAAAAGCAGAAATAACTGAGGAATTAAGGAAAGAGATTGAGGTAGTAAAGAAAGATGTTATTAATGAAACTGTAGAACAAATTGTAATTCCTAAAATTAAGACAATGAATGATGTGATGCTTTCACAACAGGATGCTATAAATGATATGAAACAAAGCCACTTAGAAATAAAGAATGATTTAAAATCAATTTGTGAAGAAATGAAGAAAGGGAAAGAAAATTTGGCTAATGTAAATGATGTTGTGAAGGCATTACAAAGACAAGATGATTTAGATGTAGGTAATGTACAAGATGAGAGTTATTTGAGTAATGTACAAAATGTTGACTCACCATACAGAGAAAGAGGTTCACAACCAAACAATGACACAACACATAACACATGTTACACCAACAGCATATTACATGAAATCACACCACCTACATTTGACGAGGAGAAGGGAGACGATCCAAAACTCTTTGTTAAAGAGATGGAAGAATACTTTAGAGTGAAAAGGATACCAAACGAGCTTAGAATGATGATAGTTAAGAAAAGCTTAAAGAACAAGGCATTAGAATGGCTCAGGTTAACACTAGCTGGTCACGAGTCTTATAGCTCATTCAGAAATTTATTCCTATCAAGATATTGGGGCCCAGCTAAACAAAACCAAACTAGGGTAGAGCTAGCGACAGGTAGATACGATCCAGCCAAAGGGTTGTCATTAGTCGACTATTTTATGAAAGTAGCCAACAAAGGAAAGCTATTAGACCCCAACTTGTCGGAGGCAGAACTAATTGCCAGTATAACGAGACATTTCCCAGACACAGTGAGAACAGGATTAATTGTTGCAAGGCCGGTAGATTTTGCAGATATGATAGAACTGCTGACAGCCTTCGAAACACAAAATGGTCGGCCTAATGAGCATAGACATAGGAACGGTCACCCAAACTCACCCATCCTAAACCAGAACACAACTACGAACAACCAGAGTGAGGGAGAACATAGAAATACTAGGAGTACCCATGAAAGGGGGAGAGGGGCACACCATTTCCCACAACCGCATAATCATGGCGAGAGGATGGAGAACACAAGACAGCGGTACCATGACACAATACCGAGGGGTGAAACGAGACACCAAACATATACATATGATCGTGGAAGACCAGGAGACCATACCCATCAAGTGAATCACATACGATTCAGTAGGGAACACTCGAACAACCACAGACCGTCATATGACAGAGGTTCACGCCAAAGGGACAGAGACCAATGGTACACTAACAACACAAGACAGCAGGAAGTAGAAGAAGATGTGCCAAATAGGGCAGATACTACACAGAATACAGAGACAACCACCACCAACACTCAGGGAAATTACAACAACTAAGTTCGTCCCAACCGAGTGAATGACAAACAACAAAATCTCGGCAACTTACAATTGACATCGACACCATGATGACTAAAAAAAGATCTGGAAAGATGGAGCTATTGTATACTGGACCACTGGTCATAACAAAACAGCTGGGTGACCACACATATGAGCTACAGAATACAAATGGCAAGTTGGTAGGAAGATACCATAAAAACAAATTGAAGCCATACAAAGAAAGGACCAAATAGCCTTTGTCAACAAATGTGTAAGGCAGGAGTAGTAGAGATGAAAGAAGATAACAATTTTTGATGGGTTACTTATAGGAAATTATGTTCAGAATAGGATTACAACAGGGAAGAAAATCAACATAGTCATTGGCTATATCGACCACAAAGAGCATTGTCAACAAAGACAGATGAGAACACTGATTGTCATTAAATAAATGAATCATAGCGACGGAAGATAATATGTTTTTGACATAAGGATGTCAGGGACAAAAATAAAAATGAATTAATTATGATGAAAAAGATATAATATTTCGACACAAAGATGTCGAGGGTAAATGGAGAAGAAAAATAATACAATTACAGAATAATTGTAAGTATAGAAGTTTTCTCTTATAAAAATAAGAGACAAAGAAATGACAATTAGTGAAGTGAGGAAAACCATAATCAGAAAAACAATGCCCATGAATTGAGATGAATATAGCCAATGCTTAACTCGAAGAAATGTTGAACCAAACAACAATGAATAATAACCCAATCAAGAAAATTAGTACCATTAGTAACATCAGAGTTTAAGAACCGACTCAATAACCTGCCTATACATAAGCTTATAAGACAAAGAAGGCAAAGAACTGAATAAAATATTGCCATAAACATGATCATAATCATTAGCTCAAAATTTGTATCCTGTTTTTCTCTCCTCATAGCAAAGAATACAAGTCAAAAACTACATGAAACACTTAAATTGTATTTGTGTCAATGTCAAATGTACAATAACTGAGTATGTGTTGTATAAGAACTGAATATGTGTTGTACAATAACTGAATATGTATTGTATGATAACTGGATATATTGTGTAATAACTGAATATGTTGAGTAATAACCAAATATGTTATGCCAAAACTGAATGTGTATTGTGTAATAACTAAATATGTATTGCATAATAACAGAACATATGTAATGTGATAGCAGGATATATTGTACAATAACTGAATATGTTGAGTAATAACTAAATGCTTTATGCCAAAACTGAATGTGTATTGTGTAATAACTAAATATGTATTGCATAATAACAGAACATATGTAATGTGATAGCAGGATATATTGTACAATAACTGAATATGTTGAGTAATAACTAAATGCTTTATGCCAAAACTGAATGTGTATTGTGTAATAACTAAATATGTATTGCATAATAACAGAACATATGTGATGTGATAGCAGGATATATTGTGCAATAACTGAATATGTATTGTATGATAACTGGATATATTGTGTAATAACTGAATATGTTGAGTAATAATCAAATGTGTTGTACAATAACTGAATATGTATTGTATAATGACAGAAGGTGTGTTGTATAATAACAACATATATGGTATGATAGCAGGATATATTGTACAATGACTGAATATGCATTGCATAATAATTAGACATATTGTGTAATAACTAAATGTGTTGTACAATAACTGGATATGTATTGTATAATAACCGAATACATTGTGTAGTAACCGAATATGTGAAACTTATAAAGACATGTTGTATTATGTCAAAACAAAGGACAAAGACAAACAGTAAAGAAGACTGTAAAGAAAAAAAAAAAAAATATATTGTACAAAGTGATTGAATCATAGAAGTAGGGAGAAGTATTGTATTGTGTTTCAAGATTGTAAATAAGGTGACAATTTGAAAAACAAAACAAGGGGCATATGAGACAGAATATTGACTAATAGAAGATTGTCCATGTAAATATTTTTGTGATAAGTGCGGTTTAGACAATGTCTTCTCAACTGTTTGAGTTCGACCAATGAGAACTGTTGCGCGGATGAATACACAAGAATGGCGGTGTTGCGTCATAGAGACGCTCAGAAACTACTTTCATTAGCGTCTGTGACTTCAAAGTGTAAGGACGTATAAGTGTTGATGGCGTGTGAATATGTGAATTACACCAAAACTTTTAAACAGCATGGACGCTATCCAATTTTAAAAGTTATTAACTAGCTGTAACTGTGACGTAAAGTGTACATATAACGAATAAATGTGTTTCTAATAAAAGTACGTTGATTTATGCATTCCATTCCACGACCACCTCCCCTGAAGATAAAAGTGGCGTCTGCTCTAACAAACTTTCCACCTTTTAGCAAAACCAGTGCTCCATTTGCTGCTATATTCACGCTAATATATGACCATCTTTTATAATAAAACCCCGCCACAATAGTATGAGTTGGATTGCTCAAGTTATGTTTGTAACATTTCACATGTTTTGCTCATTTTTCTTTAGGAAGAAGAGATAAATGATGGACATGAATCTGCAAGTAATGAAGAAAGTTACATTGAAACGGAGCACTGGTTACCAGATGTGAAAGTTGAAATAAAAGAGTAAGTATTTTTATCCTGTAATGTATGTGCAAGTACAGCAATATAACAAATATATACAAATTTGCTCTTGTGTGGATCCAATATTTAAGTGCATCACTTAACCCTTTCATTACTACCACATTACTAATGTACACATAGTTCCTGTGCTGAGTTTTTCTTTGCCAACATTTTAAATGCAATATTTCTAAATAATTTCTATATTTAAGAACACGGTAATAGCAGTTCATCCTGTTATCTTACATTGTTAGTTTTATAGCCACACCATTCTGCGCAATATGTGATGAAAATTTATCCTTTTTTAAAATTATTTGTTGCATGCTGCTGATTATAATCTGATGATACATTAATACAAATATAGTAGTCTTCCTTTAATAGTCTTTCTTATAAAAAACATTGCAAAACACACAAAGCTATTAGCTGTTCTTCCACACAATAGCAGTGTGAAGAACAAGGTTTGAAAGGTAGAATGAGACAGAAAAATTCAGTGCCATAGCCAGGATCTGAACCATGGATCTTCTGGACTCCATCTGGCTGCTTTAACCACTAAGCTACCAAAGCCAACATGCCCACATGACATTAAGTTCTCCAACTCGCATGTTTCCTAGCAAACCACAAGGAGATCTTAAATTATATGAGATAACATACCTTAATGGTGACTTACTATGTTGTAAGTACGTAAGTGCCAGGCTTGTAGTTTAACCATCTATAAGGACAATCAATGCAATTAACTGTTCTCTCAAACTTCATATTTGGGACATGATGTACATTACAAAGACACCCAAATTTTGTCTTCCTTCGTCAGCTACCTGGCCCGATTACAAAGAGAGGCAATAGAAGTTCATAAATATAAAAATAAGTTCAACCACAAAGAACCCTTTGCCTTAATAAAGTGTGGATACTAGTACTACTAAAACACAAGAAAGCAAAAACAAAAGTATTCCTTTGGACAACCCGCCAATTGATGCTAACCAATTAGAACACATTACTGGAGAGGCCCTGCCCACCGGTCATATAAAAAGGGATTTATCCTCAACAGAGCTTTGAACAGCCACCGAATCACCTGTGAAGATGCCAGGCATAGTCCTTGGTGAAACGTCGGGAACCTGCAAACCCACTAGACCACAGCCTACAAGCCCAGATAGTATGTTTTCTCAAAAATGTCTCTAATACTAGATTAAAATATTGTAGCAGTGCACATCTAAGGATGGCCAGGCTCAAGCTACCTCACACCGGATACCAGACTGACAAGCAAACAAAAGTGCTCAAGATCAAGCTGCCCCACACCACTCATGGCAAGGAAACACGTGACAACAATCAGAGCAGTAGAACAAAAGGGGGCTTTCTAGATTGTTTGTGAATCTTCAGCTGTGGCAAGTTCCAGAAAACTCTAGCTATGTCATCACCGGTATAAAAGCTTGTGAGATGCAAGACAGCAGTAGGTTTTTAGAGAAAAGCGACTTGTGAGTGTTCAACAAGATAGCTGTTAAGTGTTTGTAAGACAGAGAAGAATTTAAAGACAAAAAAAGTGTGTGTTGAGGTTACGAGAAGACAACAACCATGAGTTATAACATCACAAAGGACTGTAGACTCTGTTAACATCGGTAAAAGGGAACTGTGGTGTTATGCATCCAGTTAGAAGGAAGTAAAGCAAAGAAAAAAATAACTGGACTTTTGTTTTTTTGTCACAATATCATAGTTATGTTTAAGATATTTTCATCAGAAGTAAAATTTATATACCTATTAAATTTTCTGCAAATAAGCTTTGAAGTCCTCTTCATTCCAAATGACTTGTATAATTGTAAACTGTAAGAGATACAAAAAATCTTACTACATAAAAAAAATACAGATCTTATTAAAGTACCCAATTTATATCAAATAACATTTATTGTGGCGTTAAGTATTTCCAAGATATTTTTGTCATTGGTTTGAATTTTCAAATACTTAAGAGGTAGAACTGGAACTTAAAAATTCAATGCCACAACTGGGATTTGATCCCAGTTGTGGCATTGAATTTTTAAGTTCCAGTTCTACCTCTTAAACTTTGCCCACACACGGCTTGTGTGTTTAAAAACACCAACAGTAAGTTTGTTGGCATAAATAAATAATAATTACCATGTGAAGGTTATTTAATCCTGGCATATAAAGTACTTGCAATAGTAAGTCACCATTGGGGTAATTGTCTTTGATGTGAGACTGCCTTTGTGGTTTACCAGGAACAATACGAACTAACTTGAGAATTTAATGCCATTCTGGCAGTTTGTCACAATAGCTCAGTGGTAGAGCGTCCGCCCGGCAAGCGGAAGGTCTGTGGTTCAAATCCCAGTTGTGGCATTGAATTTTTAAGTTCCAGTTCTACCTCTTAAACTTTGCCCACACACGGCTTGTGTGTTTAAAAACACCAACAGTAAGTTTGTTGGCATAAATAAATTCAAATACTTGTACTTTTTTAACCCTTTCAGTCCTGAATTATTTTGCTACTTATGCTGTTCTTCCTCTAATTCGAAACCGGTTTAGATTAGGCGGTCTGGAACACCTTCAGCCTGCTGGCTTGAATAGCCATGATCGTTAAGGCAACATGTAGTGCACTGGCCATGCACTCAAAGCCTGAGGTCGTGAGTTCGAGTCTCGGCAACTGCAGTCAAAAGTACTGTGGTAAAGGACGGGGAGGGCCCACGTAAAATAATCGGTGTGATGGCACGTGTGGATGATGATGGGGTATCATTTGACTGTGGTCGCCTGGATTTTGCTTCTTTTCTTATAAAAAAACACTACAATGTAAATTGTAAAAAAAAAAAATTTTTTTACAATTCAGAACATCTCAAATACATATGTTTAATTGGTGACGAACAATATAACAAGAATATAGCAGAAAAAACCGTTGAAAGTATTACAAATAGGCAAAACAGTCTATGTATCTTATAATACACACTGGGACTTAAAGGGTTAAAGTGATAAGTTACTATGTGCTTTTTCTCATAGTCATACAAGGAGCATGGAATTTCAAAGTCATCACATAGCAACCTGCTTTTTGAAATCTGACTATTGCTTTACCCTACTGTATTTTTCTTAAACCTACAATGAAATACATAATCAAAGTTTATCTTGGTTAACAAGAAATAGATAGAAGAATGAGGTTTTCGGTAAGAATAGTTTGTAGAAGAGGGGTAAAGGGTCATGTGAATGTAACACATCAGATTTTTTCTAAAAGTGCACATGGATTTTTAATTT
This sequence comes from Tenodera sinensis, assembly GCA_030765045.1. NCBI lineage: Eukaryota > Metazoa > Arthropoda > Insecta > Mantodea > Mantidae > Tenodera > Tenodera sinensis. Next base: position 294,055,911 of record CM060962.1, on the reverse strand, counting down.
TAAGCTTTAAATTTATATATGAATTATAGAATAACTATATCTGCTTTTTATGCATTCAACAGATTGAAAACAGAAAGGAATGGTGACTATCCAGATTCACCATCTGCATCAGAAGAGTCACAAGAGGAAGAAATATGTTCTCCACCACCAAAGAAAATAATCACAGTTAAAGATAATTCTAAACATTTCTCATGCAATGAATGTGGGAAGAAATTTGTTCAGAGGCATAATTTGGCACGACATGTCCAGTCTCATCATAAAGCAGTGTACACTTGTGCACAGTGTGGGAAAGGCTTTCAGCGACGCAATACATATTATAAACACATGCAGTCTCATAAGTCAGAACCAAAAAAAACCTATACTTGTTCAGAATGTGGCAAGAGTTTTCATCATAGTCACATATTGAAAGAACATGAACGAGTACATACAGGTGAACGACCATACTCTTGCAGGTTAGTACAAATTGTTACAGAGTGAACACTGAAAGCCTTCTATGAAGACCAGGTCATGATAGAGGATATTGTAGCAATGAAATTTAATACACAAACTGTCATGATATTATGAGAGAGGCAGTTAGTTATACCTAGAAGTCAAATAGGACAATAGTTATAAGGGTCAATCAATAACTAATGCCTCCAATTTTTTTTTCTCTTTTAATTTGCAAGAAAATTAAACTTTGATTACACAGTATGAAAGTTACAACATTGAGGATTAAATTGTCACTTTTCAGTGTAATCCCCATTCTTTTCTACAGTTTTAGTCCATCTTTTAACTAGAGCATGTATTCCTGTGTGGTAAAATGCATGGTCTGACTTCCGAAGCCATTGATGAACAGTTATTTTCACAGCTTCTACACCTGGAAAGTGAATCCCACATTGAACTTCCTTCAACAGTCCTAACAGATATACTGGTTTCACTGAAAGAATTGATCGTGATGTAAACAGAAGCATGTATACAAGTTGAATTAAAGTGTACATTCATTGGCTGATGCCGTGTATTACAAGGTATATCAGCTACAAAGTAGTTTGCTCAATAGTAACAAAAACTGCTGGATCTTTTCTGTATTATGTAACAATGGTATGTTTAATGCATTATTGTACCATGTAGAACTGCCACAAAATTAATCTAAAGTAATTAATTGCACTTAATCAGAAAATGAGCAAAGAACGTGTGCAGACTGCCTTCTTTTGGTTAACTTTGGAAGCGGGAAGGTGAGAGTGTTAGTGAACCATCATGGCCAAACAAGTGCAGTTTATAAAACATTGCAGAGGGAAGCCTCTAACGATGGTGAAAAAGTTCTAATTGTCAATGTGTTCCACAAACTGTGTGAGAAATATCCCACTTTAGCTATCAAAGATATTGTTAACCTTACAGCAGAGTTTACAGGTGTATCTGCATTAAACATAAATTGCGTGTGCAGTGAAAGTTTAAAAACAGGGAAGTTAAACACGCGTATAGCCGTTAAGATTCTGAGTTGTTGTTGTAGTGTTTAACGCCCGCTTTTACTACTACGGCACCGCAGGCGGTGACACTGATGATACATGGAATGAAGATGGAGCACCGGTGGAATGAGATGGCGGGGGGAAACCGGAGCACCCGGAGAAAACCCCTGATGCCGCTTCGTCCACCACGAATACCACATGCGGGTCCCTGGGATCGAACCCGGGCCGCCTAGGTGGTAGGCAAGCGCGCTAACTGCTCGGCCACGGCGCCGCCAAGATTCTGAGTTTACCACTGGTCACACCAAAGCATTCGTTGTATGCTTATAATCCGCTATTTGTACAAGCTTACATCTTTGATTCACAGGAGGTTAAGTTAGCGTTTGTTTTATTTATAATATTAGGTTGATAAGCAGCCACTGGGTATACCAAAGATAAAGGGAGAGGGGAAAAGCAGAACTCCAATCTAAATGGAATATAACCCCTTTCAGATTCAGATTAGGTATGTTAAAGCTTTTTTTTCTATAGTGATTTTAAATTTATATTTGTTATCATGTTTTTAGTGTGCTACATGCGATTGTTATCTAATCAGTAGCATGTTTTAAACTATCGCTTGAAGGATTGATGGATTGAAGGCAGGTGATGATAGTTCCAGGCTCCACGTGGTTTTCTCTCTTAGCAACACGTGGTTATGAAAGTACTGCTGTTACTGCTCCAATCAGAGCAAGAAAGTGGAAGGATACATTTTTAGGCATTGTTTACATCACGACCAATTCTTTCGCTGAAACCAGTATAGAAGTCTAATGGTGTTAGGTCAGGCCTATATGGTGTATGAGGCAAGACTTCCCATTCAACTTTCACAATCTCTTCATTGGTGTGATGAGTGGTATGTGGTTTTGCATTGTCGCTACACTGTCTTTAGTGAGGGACACAATTCATCATTGTTACCTGGCAGTCAGCTCAAATGATCTCATCCACTCGATCAATGTTGTGTGGAGTCGCTGCAGTCATGAGTCTGCAGCGCTGCTGTTCATCAACCAACAGTGTTGGCCCTTCAGCTTCATTACAGCAACAAACTCATCTTCTAACCATGCTGACTGCTGTTGCATCACCGTACACCTTTGTGAGCCTTTCATGAATGTGAATGGACGCTTCACCTTCTGCATTCAAGGATTCAATGACCGAATGCTGTTCAAGACGCACAACAATGTCAGCCATTTTGTAACAGGAAGTAGCGCTGCCACCGGTTGATGTAGGAAGCTGCTATTGCAGTGAACTGGAGAAGAAGGTTTGAGGAAGTGTGCCAAATTCAAATTGTTCACATAACTTACTTAGTTCAGGAGAAAAAAGTAGAAAATAGGAGGCTCTACTTATTGACTGACCCTCATACTTGGATCCATTGCTACTGAACTTCCATAAGTAGTATAGTTATACAGACCACCTCCGTAGCGCAGTTGATAGCATGCTTGCCTCTGGCACGGAGGACCCAGGTTCGATCCCCGGCACCAGCATGAGGATTTTATCCCCTTTGGGAGGTTTGGCACAGGGTGCACTCAGCCTCGTTAGGTCCTGGGGGGGACCAATTGAGGAGCTACTTGATGGAGAAGTAGCGGCCCCAGGTCGAGAAGACTGCATAACTGGCCGGGAGGGCTCGGGGCGCTGACCACGTCCCACCTTCCAGTAATGCACCTCACCAATGATGCCTGTGGTGGACAGAGGTGGGGGACGAAGCGACTGGGCGGTAGGCCTTGCCCCTTCATGGGCTGTCGTGCTGGGGTTTAGTTTAGTATAATTATACAAACCCTATAGGTTTCAGTGTTAAGGGCAATTGTATTACAACTCTGTCTTTACATAAGTCAAGTATATTTGTGAAGTACTTCAGAAAACAACAATGTAAGTTACTCAAAACATTGAAAGACTGAGTCACAAAATAGCATGAAATTCATTATTTCTATGAAAACACAAAATCAAAATAACACCATAATTTAAATTTTTGTTGCTTTCCCACATAAAATTTCATTTCTTCAACTAACTTTTCTCATAATTGAAATTATTCATTACTGTCACTTCACTAATGAGAACTGGTTCAATTTTCCCTATCTGAGAGGTAGAATCGGAACTGAAAAATTCAATGCCGTAGCCGTGATTTGAACTACAGAACTTCCACTTTATGTATAGCTGCTCTAACCACTAAGCTACTGTGACAACCTGCCAGTATAAAGCCAAATTCTCCAACCGATTTGTATTTTTCCCAGTAGATCACAAAGGGAATCTCACCTTGAGATAAATGCCCCAAGGGCAACTTACAATGGCTAGTTGAACAGAAGACCTCCAATCCCTCCTGCAGTAGTAGCAGGACTCACTGCACATTACCAGTCATTACAAACTCACTCAGAGACAGTGACATAAATAGCGGCCCTGCAGACCCCGTGGTGTGGAGGGGGGGGGGCAATGATTATGGGCCCCTAGATATCCTTTAATAGTTTCCTTAAAAATGACATTTTATATTCAATTCAACCATAGAAAATCGCTAGAAGAAGCGCTGGAACAGATGTAGTTCACTGATGACATACTGACAAAGAAAGTGTACCGTGTAAACATTTCCTATCATTTCTTGCTTAAAAGTGTGAAACAAGCTTACCTCTAAGTGTGTATGCTCTCAAGAGCATTCATATGAAGAAATTCATTAAAGCATTATATTTTATTCAATATAGTTGTTATAAAAACTGAACAAGCTATATATGTACGACTAGTACATATGTCAAAATGTAGTCGATTGGTCAATAAATTGAATTATTTTAGAATTGGGTCATAAGGTATAAACGTTAATCAATATATGGTGATCTAGCCAGTTGTTCAGTGTTATTGCTTCTGAACAATACCTGAGGTACCACAAATAGAAGTTTGCTTGGGTTAATACCTGAGTTACCCAGAATATTGACAGGTAATCATTTTATTCCATCTATGTACGGTATGTGTTTAGTGACTGTATATTGTTTATTTAGGAAAAATAACCATTAGTGTTGGTAATCCGGGAGTGTTATTTTAACGCTTATTCTTTGTGAGTAAATATGTAATATTTTAATCTCTCCATTTTTAAACTTTATTGGTAAGTAGGGCCACCAGCATTTATTTGCAGGGGTGCCCCCAAAACCTTAGCTACGCCACTGCTCGCAGAACTACACTTGTTGCGCACCAGAATTGCACTCACTGACTCACTCACTAATTTACTTGCAAGAGCGCTCGCTTATATAGACACTAGAAACTTCCATGGAGTTTCAGAACATTTGAGAAGCAGAGAGAAGCGGGAAACTTCCTGAATATTTCGGTTATTTGATGATAGTACTTCTAATGACACAGAGAAGTTCTCCACTAGACAGCTTGATGGCACTACAACTGACAATTAGGGATTCCCTTTCAGATGACAGTGGACATAAAGCTGATGATGGAGACTATTGTATTCAAAAGATTATCTGAGTGAAAACTTAGTAAATAAGTAAGACTCTTGCCACATGTTGTTTCTGTCATTCATGCTTCTGATATTGTAAAACCTGTCTCTTCATGTCCATGCATCATCCTTCATTGTGTCATTTACTGCCTTGTTTCTCTACAGCTGTAGCTCTTACTCTTGCACTTTCTCCATTTAAACTTGGCAGTGCTTCACATATTTCACCTTTTTTTTCCCCCTTGGTCGTCAATCACCATTTAGCCATCTGGATGTCATATATCTATTAAATTAACATATACACTTACTCTTTCACTCATAACTCCAGACTCTAAGGAGAATGGAGAATAATCCTGATTATAGAAAAATTCCATCCTCCAGCCGGGAATCGAATCTGGGACCTTGTGATTCGCAAGCCAGTATGCTGTCAAGGCAGTCTACATTTCACCTTTGGTGGCAAGCACATTGGCAGTCATGTCCAATAAATCTGTTTTGCAATTCATTTGCATCGTTCTTATTCAAGAATTTGTGCATGAATCACCCCAATTCTAATGGTTAAATATGAACTGTTTGCTTTAAAAGCATCATTATATATATGCACATTTCAAGCATCAGTTTCCATTAGAAAAAGAGTATTCAAGAATAAGTTTTCGTCACTTCTGCAATTTGTGAGTGAATGGTGCACACAAGCGGTCATTGTGAGTTTTGCTTGTGCAGGTTATGATCAGAAATGTTTCAGGATCATCAACTTGAACAATATGAATGTATACACCTAAAATTTTATTGATCCAAAATCTCTGTTTATCATTATAAGGGTAAACCTTGGAAACTCAATACAATTGATATTCAAATTTGGATCTTTGGGAAACTACAAAAATATAAACCTCCTTGTCATTAAAAACACAAAGTGTGGCACATTGACATATACTTTTAGGTTGTATATAGACTATGAGTTAATTTGTATCAGGCTTTGAATTTATAATGTTACAAGCTATCACCCTCCCGCTTCGCTGGGCATTCATTTTAACCTACAAATCAATGACTAAACATTTAACAAAACCATGATTATTTTACTTGGGCCCTCCCCTTCCTTTACCACAGGCACATTTTACTGCAGTTGCTGAGATTCAAACTGGCGACGTTTGGCTTTGAATGTATAACCAATCCATTTCATATCATTCTAACGATCACAGCTGTTTGAATTGCTTCGGCTAATGTACCTCCGAAAGGGATATGAAAATTGGTACAGAAATTAGAGGAAGAATGGCATATGTAGAATAATAACTTGCCAGTTACAAAGAGTCTATGGAATGCACAAAATAAGTAGCCTAGAGCCATCTATGAATGCTTCTGCTTTGAATGGCCATAGTCCCATATCGATAGATTCAGTAGTTTTTGCATGATTGCATCTCAAAGAAAAATCATTTTCATTTTACATATATAGATATAGTGGCATACTGGTCATTTAGCAGGGTTGTTAGCTTAGTAGACTTACAAGATACTATAAATTTGTTAAGTTTTGAGATAGTTTATTGGCTCTTTCTTTCTAATTTCTTGTTATGCTAACCTAAATAAATAGATTTCAAGTATTAGCTGCTGTCTCATATGTAAAAATATTAAGCCTTTTTAATAAACTGTAGTTTTCTTTAGGGATAAGAAGCAAAATCCATACAACTGCAGTCAAATGTAACCCTGTTAAATTCCAAGCGTTCCCTCACATGATTTTGTTTCTTGGGCCCTCCCCTTCCTTAACCACAAGCATACTTGACTGCAATTGCTGGGTTTTGAACCCACAACAGTTGACTTCAAATGGAGTGCCAGTCTATTGTGTATTGCTCTAATGGTCACAGTTATTCGCATTGCTTGGGCTAAGGTACCTCTGAAAGGGATATGAAAGCTGCTGTAGGAATTAGAGGATTTAAGGCATATGTAACAAAATAACCTAAATACAGAAAAAATGACAAAGGATCTATGGAATCCAAAAAATAGGTAGCCTAGAACCATCTACAAAAGTTTCCTCTTCAAATAGTCATAGCCCCATATTGATAACTTCAGTAGTCTTGAGTGATTGGGCCTCAAAGGAAAGTCATTTTCATTTTATATATACAGCTAGCTTAGTTTGTGTTAGCACTAGTTAGTTGCTAATTCGGTTGGTATACCTGTTTTGTTGGCTTTTTCTTTCCAATTTCTTGTTGTGCTAACCTAAATAAATAGAATTCAAGTATTTGCTGCTGTCTCATATTGTAAAAACATACATTTTTTCAATAAAACTATAGAGCAATTCCGCGTGTGACTGACATTTACACTACATTTTCTTCTTAAAATGTCTGTCTATTGGCCAATATAGGTGTAAAAATGTTATTTTAACGACGTACGATTACAGAGAATACATTGGCGGTTGTGATAGGAAAGATAAAAACCTTAAAAAATTGAAACAATTATTTAATAATGAGCGCTAAACTTTTCGTGACTAACTGACATTTTTGTCAACTGCAGGTCCAACTTCAAACGTTTGTCCTCCGTTTTCTCTGAAAGTTTTCGTATTTGATTTGTTCTGAAAAATCACTTGTGAGAGGAACTTCTAAGCTTTCAGATGACCTGAAAAAAGGTTTGGTATGTTATTCTCATCTGGAGATATTTACTCAAAGGTCAGCGTGACTAACTGACATGAGTTTGTGACTAACTGACATTTGCAAAAAGGGGTAGTAAGGGGTAGTGATGCGCCTCCTATAGCCTCTCCTACCCAATTCCCATCCTCATCCTGCCCGTGGTGCACCCTGCTTTTAACAGATGAGGCTCTGGGGACCGAATCACAGCGGTATAACTGTTTCATCTAAAATGGAGGAAATGTCATTTACATATGTGCTGGCCTATCACAGCACAACAGCGTCCCTCAGAGGCACATGAGGGGAAGGTCGGTGGATCTAAATATCATCTATTTAGTCCTCCCGGCTAGGTCCGATGGACCCGTTGACCAACGATAGGTGTGGTCCCCCTTGCAAAATGGGGGTTTAAGTCGGGTGATGTAACTGCCACATTGTAAAACTGGTGCCCGTTAAGAAAACAGTTACATGAAAGCCGCATACATGAATATGAGTCCTAAAGATAAACATTCCGGAGTTAAAACTGTCCCCCAATCGGATCTCCGGGTGGGGACATCTTTAGGCAAATTTCATCACAACAATTCCAATACTTTAAGAATTCTACAACGCTTGATCATTAAAAATTTTTGTCATTCATATCTACAAGAAATAGAAACAAATGCCAAAGATAAAAAATGGATTACACTACTTTCCAATCCAGATATAATCCCCCAGAGACCAAGGAAAACAGCTGTTGCAGCCTTCCGACTATTGACAAATCATGACTGCTTGGCGAGTCATCTCTACAGAATAGGTATCTCAGCCTCACCAATATGTGTCCTGTGTAACGATCCAGCAGAAATGAATGAAGAACACTTGAAGACCTGTGAAGCATTAAGATCAGAAGAAACTACAGTTCAAAAGTATTGGAAAGCACGAATGCTAATGGCTTCATTGCCAGATGCAAGGCACTAGAAAACAACAACAACAACATTTGCAAAAATTGTAATACCTTGCCTTTGTTTTACATGGTATAACATATGGTAAATCATAGTGATACGTATTATACGTTACATACATGTAATACATACAGGTGTGTAATTGTATTTATCGTTTTGACAATTATCATATCCTTTGGAGAAGCATTAATGTCATGCAACATAAACAGATGTTGACAGCTCTCATTTCTTATCACAGCTACATCATTGCAAGTATAAAAAGCTGACTCAAAACCATAACAAAGACGACACATGAGAGCACACAGCACATACCTGTAACACACTATTATAGTTACTGGATTGGACTCCTTATAGTGCAGGAATGCTAAATGCAGTAGCCTCGTAGTACACGCGCATATCACTACACTGTTTTTATTTCCGAAAGTTGTGCATCATTCTGACACTTTCCGCATATGAAAGAAAAGCATATTCCACAATATTGAAACCTAATACTTTCACATAATGAACCCGCTGAGTGGATGGCATAGGTAAAATACGTTCAAATCTTTTGTCGAGAAATTCTTTTGCTTCTTCAATTTCAGGCAGAGAAACCTCAAGAAGACATATTTTGGTTTTCTTTCTAACAGTATTAACAAATTCTTCAGCACTCTGAATCCTGCTTTCGCAGCTGTCCAGGCCATCCTCTTCACTTGTCCTCAAATCGCATCTACTGATTCTGTGATAGGATTCGAAGAAGTGCCATTCAATTTGGATTCCAAATACTTCGGAAAGATATGTCACATGACTCAATGTGCATTTCTGCTTAAAATGACCAGCAGCTCCATCAGAAAACACTTTCACAAGTTCAAGATTCGGAACAATATCCAATATTTCTAAAAATATATTCCTTAAGCAAATATCAACTGCATATTTGTCATGTGATACATAATCAGACACCAAAGCAAAAGATTGTTTCTGAATTTCACCAATATACGCTTCCAGGAGCTTGGTAAGATATTGAATCATCGTGATAGAACTTGATGATTGCACTTTTAAGTTCCTCTGATATTTGTTTTGCTGATACCGGGACAGAATGCTTTGGTTTTACAACATGTAATCCCTCTTCAACTGCTAACTTACGGATAATTTCTTTTCTTTTGCGTGGAGATTGCGGCAATGCTTCCTCAACACATTTTCTGCACTTTCCAAAATGCTGTCTGCTTTTGAAAGCAGTTGATGTTGATGGAGTATCCTTATCAATCCCTTCTTGGTCTTTTATTTTCTGTCTTGCCCGCTGTGCTTGCTTATGTCTCCTATATTCAGCTTTGAGGTGTTCTCTTTCTTGTTTTGTTTGTTTCAGTATTGCTCTTCCTTTCCTCAGTCACTCTTATTTTTTCCTTCCATTGTGCATAACTGCCTTGCTCCTTCAGACATTGTTTGTATTCATGTTGTCTTTGGGCTGGTGTTTTAGCCATGGAGTCAGAAACGGACTGATACGTCTATCCTGACCGAAGTCTCATAAGCACTGTACGCGTATGACGGCCACAGGGCGCCAGCACTAATTGTCCGTTAGTCACGTGTTTTGTGGGAAAACGAATGACTATAGAAGAAAACTTTCTGATACTTTTTTATGTGTTATATTGTTGTTGTTGTTGTTGTTGTTGTTTTCTAGTGCCTTGCATCTGGCAATGAAGCCATTAGCATTCGTGCTTTCCAATACTTTTCAACTGTAGTTTCTTCTGATCTTAATGCTTCACAGGTCTTCAAGTGTTCTTCATTCATTTCTGCTGGATCATTACACAGGACACATATTGGTGAGGCTGAGATACCCACTCTGTAGAGATGACCTGCCAAGCAGTCATGATTTGTCAATAGTCGGAAGGCTGCAACAGCTGTTTTCCTTGGTCTCTGGGGGATTATATCTGGATTGGAAAGTAGTGTAATCCATTTTTTATCTTTGGCATTTGTTTCTATTTCTTGTAGGTATGAATGACAAAAATTTTTAATGATCAAGCGTTTTATTGAGGAATATGAGAAATTGAATTTAGACTTTTGTTTTATTGTTGTGCCTTTCTTTGCAAGTGAGTCTGCAGCTTCGTTCCCCATGACTCCACAGTGTGCTGGAATCCATTGGAGATGAACAGTCTTATTAACTTTTTGGAGTTGTGTTAACATTTTGTAGCATTCTCTAATTTTTGTGGACTTCTTTGAACATATTCCCTGAATTGCAGCTTTAGAATCCGAAAGAATTACTGCCTTGTTAAATTTATTTAAGGGAAGATTTAATAATTGTCGGAGAGCAATGTGTATAGCCTCTATTTCTCCATCATAATTTGTTGTGTCTCTGCCAACAGAATGATAAAAGGAAAAATGTGAACACGTAACTCCAGCTCCAGTAAGGTTTTCCTTGGAGGATCCATCAGTATATATGTGCAGCCATTCTTCTGTGGAATACCTAGTACTGATTGTTTCCAGAGCTAGAAGTTTTTGTGTCTGATTTACTTATTTCCGCTATTAATTCCAAATTGAAGGAAGGTTGCAATAATTCCAATGAATTTTCTCTTATAAGTAGATTTTCTCTGGTGTTAGGAATGTTCAATTTGGATTTAATCTGTGTTACCTTTTCTAGAAAACTACTATGAGTTTTAAGGATTGAATGGGGGAGGTTCTCTTCTGATGTGTTATATTGTAATGAATAAATCAATTGAATCAATAAGGATATTTTTTTCAGTTTATTACTTTTCCCTGTAGAGGACTTTATCCTTATTTACCATGACTAACTGACAGTGACACACAGTAATAATTAAACAGGCTCTAAGGATTATGTATAAATGTCGAAAAGTATTAGCGATATACACGTTTCGAAGACGAAGAGTCATTGTGTGATGTACAGAACAAAAAAATTAAAACAGTTGTACATAGCTCCTGAAATATTGATATGAAAATCACGTTATTCACGCTTATTTTTAGTGTTTTGGAAATATGTGGGTAAGAAGTGAAATTTGAACCCATATTCACGTCAAAAACATTTATTTTTCACTTCATAAGATACTTTGGAGTATCTAGCATCATCTTTCCTCAGTAAAGATGACATATACTTGGTATGACATATTCGCGGAATTACTCTATAATGTTTTTTTAAGAAACAAAATTCATGCAACTGCAGCCAAAACCCATCACCTTCCAAGAGTGCCATTACACCAATTATTTTAGTTGGGCCCTTCTCTTCTTTACTACAGGCACATTTGACTGCAGTTGCTGGGATTCGAACTCACAATGTTTGGCATTAAATGGATGGCCAGTCCATTGCTTATCATTCTAACGACCATGGCTGTTGGAATCACTTCGGCTGAGGTTCCACTGAAAGGGATATAAAAAGTGGTTTTGGAATTATAGGAAGGCCGGTATATGGAGGCGGAAAAAGATGTCTATAAAAGTAAATTTAATAAAATGACAAAGGGTCTATGGAATACAGAAAATAAGTGGCCTATAACCATCTATGCATGTTTCTGCTTCAAGTGGTCACTGTCCAATAGCGATACATTCAGTAGTTTTTGTGTGATTGCACCTCAAAGAGAAGTCATTCTCTGATGTGAGACTGCCTTTGTGGTTTACCAGGAGAAATACGAACTGGTTTGAGCAGTTTGTCACAATAGCTCAGTGGTTAGAGCAGCCGCCCGGTAAGCGGAAGGTCTGTGGTTCAAATCCCAGTTGTGGCATTGAATTTTTAAGTTCCAGTTCTACCTCTCAAACTTTGCCCACACACGGCTTGTGTGTTTAAAAACACCAACAGTAAGTTTGTTGGCATAAATAAATAATAATTACCATCTGAAGGTTATTTAATCCTGGGAAATAAAGTACTTACAATAGTAAGTCACCATTGGGGTAATTTGTCTCTGATGTGAGACTGCCTTTGTGGTTTACCAGGAGAAATACGAACTGGTTTGAGAATTTAATGTGGCAGTTTGTCACAATAGCTCAGTGGTTAGAGCAGCCGCCTGGTAAGCGGAAGGTCTGTGGTTCAAATCCCAGTTGTGGCATTGAATTTTTAAGTTCCAGTTCTACCTCTCAAACTTTGCCCACCCACGGCTTGTGTGTTTAAAAACACCAACAGTAAGTTTGTTGGCATAAATAAATAATAATTACCATCTGAAGGTTATTTAATCCCGGGATATAAAGTACTTACAATAGTAAGTCACCATTGGAGTAATTTGTCTCTGATGTGATACTGCCTTTGTGGTTTACCAGGAGAAATACGAACTGGTTTGAGAATTTAATGCCATTCTGGCAGTTTGTCACAATAGCTCAGTGGTTAGGGCAGCCGCCCGGTAAGCGGAAGGTCTGTGGTTCAAATCCCAGTTGTGGCATTGAATTTTTAAGTTCCAGTTCTACCTCTCAAACTTTGCCCACACACGGCTTGTGTGTTTAAAAACACCAACAGTAAGTTTGTTGGCATAAATAAATAATAATTACTCTGTACTTCATTTATTGGTCAGTTTCTCCACATGTTTATCCCACCTCAGGTGTTGGCCAACCCTCAGATCCAAAAACTTTTGCTTCCACCTTTGTTTTTTTTATCCAAATTTAATGCTTGGCAATCCCTGGTTCTTTAGTGTTTTATTGTGGAATTGAACAGCTATGGTTTTGTCCTCATTGATTACTAGTTTGTTAATTTTGAGCCAATTAGAAATTTTATTTATTGTGCATGATATGGTATCAGAGAAAGTAAAACGTGAATAAAATAGTCAGTTCTCTTATGGTTCCAGATTTTATAGCCTTTCTGCAGAACTGATTGTGAGTAATAATTAATTTCTGTTTTTTTAAATGTTAACAGGTTGTGTGGAAAAAGCTTTGGACAAGGCGGAAACCTGACCAATCATATGCGATCTCACACAGGAGTGAGGCCTTTCTTGTGTACAGTATGTGGACGACGTTTTGGGTTTAACTCTACACTAAGCAAGCATATGATGACACACAGTGGTGATAGGCCTTATCTTTGTCCCGTGTGTGGCAAAAGCTTCTCACTGACATGCACTCTGAAGAAACACATGTTAACTCACACTGACGAGAAACCTTTTGCCTGTCAGGAATGTGGCAGGCGTTTTAATCGCAAAGACCATCTTAAGTGTCATCTCAGAACTCATTTACCTTCTTCAGAAGCACCACCTGCAGAAAACTGGATAAGTACCAATGTTTCTGAGCCTGCGCCAACATTAGGCGTAGACCAGCCCAATAGTGTTGAGCAAAACAATGTACATAGTGAAGTGTATAGTGAACATTTAGCTGATGCAGAAACTGTTCCATGGATGGCTTGTGATTCAAGAGAAAGTGTCGAGGCAAGCAGAAAGCGCTTACTACCACCTTCTCAGTTTTCTAATGGTGATTGGCTTCATCACGAGCAGACCACTCTAGAGACAAATGTCAGTGAATCAAATGAAATGCATAGTGGTTTTTGTCATTGTCCATAGCAGACATTTTAGTGTGGTAATAAAAAGACTGATAGCTGCACAGAAAGGGAATGTGTTCCCCTTCTTGGCCACTTTTAACTCTACTTATCTCTGTAAGATATTGTTAATTAGTCACTCAAATCTCTCTGCCCAGAGGCAGCTCCTTCATTGCTAATCCAGACTCTTCCATTCATGGATCAAGAGTTGAGCCAAGGGAGGCTCGAGTTAAAAGTTTGATGAGGGAATATCTATTATGGTCGCCTTTTATGACCCGTATGCACTACGGTGGGACTATTCTATTCCCGATCTAAATGGAAACATGCAAAATGATGGGGGAAGGAGCAGAGGTACTCATATACCATGCAGTGTTAACTGAGTTGTGAATCAGCTGATTTAGGCGACACACTAAATTACATTTCTGCAATAGCCCAGCCTGGTGACTCACTCTCAGTCATTACATTTATCTATTCTGGTGACCAAAATCTGTGAATTCAGCAAAATAAATCAAAACTTAAGATATCAGATACTACAGCGCATTAAAATATTTATTTCCTTCCGACTGTTAATTTGTATTTGGCAAGTCAAACTCAGGTTACAGTCCTAGTCCCACCTTACAGGTATACTGTACAACTAATTTCCATTATTATTTTGTTTTACCAATGTACTACAGTCATACTGAATAAAACATGAGCGAGGTGCAAAACATATTTTGAAGTACATAACAATAACAGAGCAGTGTATAAAATATAAAATGTGCAGAAAAAATTTTCCCATGGTGTTAAGTCACATAATGCAACAAATTTAAAGAAGCATGTTACATTCATACATTGAGTGAAGTTTACAGAAACTTTGCTTTGTTAAAAAAGTAATGTATATGTTTCCAGTCGCTGTCAGAACGTGTTGCAGTGACATGTGAAAATGATGAGCAAAAACAAAATAGGTTATATGCATTTTACACAGAAAACTATTAATAAGAACATAATTCAGTGAACAGGCTTTATAGCTTTTTTTAGAGCATTGAGTATCGGTGCTTAAAATGGGTGTTGGTATCAAGTATCTAGAAATAGTTGTGTTGTCACATCACTAAATAAAACCTTTTCTGTTGGTTGACCATTCAGCTTTTGGATATTTATATTTTTAAAGCATCTTGCTTCTCTGTAAAAGTCGGAATATTAATCTTCCTTGGTATCTGTATAAGGTAGGGGGCCCAAATATCGCCCATCTAAGGAAATGTTTACAAAAATGTGTGTAATGTTCATTGCATTATCCTGAAATTAGCATCAAATTTCCATTATCCATTCAGCTACCACATCGCCCTCCAGTCACCTAATTAATGAGGCATTTAATCACTAAAAATAAAAATAAAAAGTAAATATATGCAAAAAGAAATATATGCATCTTTTTTAAAATTGAAAAAGTTGTTCCAAATATCGCCCACCATATCAAATGATAAAAAAGGTTCCAAAAATTCCCAAAAAAGATTTATTTTTATTTTTTCTCTTGCCATAAATCATTACCTACAAATACAAAAAATGAGAGAAATATTGTAATATAAACAAGATTTTACATTTGTAAAACTAAGAGTTTTGGACAGGAAATATCTATTAAACATAAGAATGAGAAAATAGAACAGGTGGATATGTACGAGTATTTAGGAACGATCTTTACGAGTGATGGACGATGGGATGAAGAAATACTAAATAGGAAAAGGAAGGCAAATAAGATGTATTACCAATTTAACAAAACTATCCTTGGAAAGAAAGAAGTAGCACTAAAAACAAAAATGCAGTTATATCAATTGGTATTGGTCCCTACGCTTACATATGGAATAGAAAGCATTCCACTGCAAGATAAGCAAATAAGTAAAATACAATCCAGTGAAATGAAATACTTAAGAAAAGCTGTAAATAAAACCAGGAGGGATAGGATAAGAAATGAGAGGATCAGAGAAGAAGTAGGTCAAGGATCACTGGAGGAGAAAATCGAACAAAAACAATTGAAATGGTGGGGACATGCATTTAGAATGGCAGAGGATAGTAAAGTTAAACAGATGCTAGAAGTAAGGGTACAAGGAAGGAGAGGAGTAGGAAGACCCCGGATAATGTTTGAGGACAGAATGGAAAAGATTGGAAGAAAAAGGAACAAGACAATGGAAGAAATGAAGAGAATGATGAGGGATAGGAATGACTGGAGAAGATGGATTTACGGAGCCACCCCTACGCTGTAAAGGTAGAAGGGAAAGAGGAAGAAGAAGAAAAAACTAAGAGTTTGTTCTACATGAAAAGAAAAGGAATTGAAATATCAATAGTAAAACTCAAGAGTAAGGTTTGACGCTACTTAATTACTATAATCTATTATGATTATGAGTAAGTAACTTTGTTTAGTGACAAACCTGGTTTTTACGAGCTAAAATACAATCAGAGAGGTTCAGTTTACCTGCAAAAAATGCACACATAACATTTTTTCATTACTTTATTCTATCTGGGATCACAAGCTTCATGTGACCACTTGAAACACTTGACACATTTTATCCACTGCTTTCCGTGTTTATCATTAGAATAGAATCTGTTACAGATTGGACATTTGGCATTGTCACTATCAGAGCAGCTACTGCCGTTATCATTCCTTGAGATGTAAGTTGGACTTCTTCTTCTACTACAGTTTCTGAACTTTCTGGAGAAAGATCTCGTCTCTTCTTTAAATTTTTGTTAGTTTCTTTATTTTTTTGATGTTTCCAGAGATTTTTTGTGCCTTTATTTACTTGGCGTTTCCAGACTAAAAGTATTCTTTTTGTTAAATGACTCCATGAGGGCATTTTTGAAGGGAGGTGCACTAATCAGTTTGGCCAATCCACTCCTTCCACTTGGTAGTTTAGGCAGAAGTCTTAGTACTGGCATGATGTCTTTTGGTGATACTGGAGTAGGCAAAGCAACTGAGGTTGTCTATGTCGATGGTTGCTAACAACACATTGAGGATGGTGATGGTTGCTGGCTTGTCGATGAAGAAGGTTGTTGAGATTTTCTTCTGAGATTGAAAGTGGTTGGTATTGCAAAAAGTTCAGCATCAGTAAATATTTGGGGGTTGTAGGGCAAAATATCTGTTACTTTAAAACCTTGCATTGAAACATTCATGTTGGCTAACCTAACATAAGCTTTACCAATAAGTTGGCCCACTTGAAAAACTGTGACAGCACAATAGGGATGTGCAAGCAACCCGTTTTCAATTTCCTGAGCGTAATGTGTCTTGAAGGGTTTCATGAACTTTTTATCCAGGGGGCTGCATTGGTCTAAGGAGTGTGGTTGGAAACAAACAAGAGACACTCAATTTTAACGTGCTAGATTGATAACATCTAAATTTCTTGTGTGTGTTTGTGCCCATCCAAAATCGAAACAACGGGATCATCTTTACTTGCTCTAACGAACTTAATGAAATGAGCCACCCACTGAGTAAAAAGATCAGTTTGTATCCAGCCCAAGATGTGGCAACCTGCTATGCTTCCCGGTGTAGCTCCATCTATAAAGAGTTCTTGCTTCATTCTCTTCGGTGGGAAAATTAGCATTGGAGATACAAAAATACATGAAGCAGACATACATGTTACCATGGTCACAAGTCGCCCTCTCTCTGCTGATGAAAGCTTATGTATCTCTTTCTTACCTTTCAGGGCTACACCTTTAAGACTTTTATGTTGGACCATTGTAACGTCTGTCTTGTCAACATTAAACACACTAGCCGCTGCATATTGTACTTTTTCTAGCTCTGGTATCAGCACATTGAAGATCTTGGCTACATTGTCTTTTGAAAAACCTTGAATTCTTTCCAAAGACAAATGCTTTGGTTTTCTTAGGCTCAAAGCAGGATGTCTCTTAATAAAGAGACATAACCATTTTCTGCCAGCATACTTTTTATCTTTTGCAAATGTATTGGCAATATTGTTTCTAATTGCCAGTTGGAAAGCTATTCGTTTCAGATCCTGTGCAGTAAGGCCATGATATGAATGTTCCATAATCATACAATACTCCAATAATGAGTCTTCCAACTCTACAGGCAAAATTGGCTTGCATCCTAAGAGTACGTCCAGGAGTTTTTTAAGGTTTTCCAAAGGTTTTCTGACATAATCTTTTATTGTTGACTGAGGTATACACCATATGTTTTGGATGCCTTCAAAAGGCCCATCTCCTTGTTTTCTGCAGCTATCTCTGCTTCTTTAATTTTCACTTTATCCCATTGTTTACGTGTTGACATCTGTAAAATAAAATAAAAAGTCTATTTCAAAGCAATGTTCCAAATATTGCAAAACACTTTAGTGGGCGATATTACGAACCTCCTAACCTTACAATATGGCAGATGCTACAGACACAACTGGCTAGACAAACTCAAAAACTCTGGTATCAAAAGAATGCTTATTTCTCATACTACCAACCACATTATGGTGATCACAATCTATCACGAGACTTATATACTGTGTTATGAAGCTATAAGTTGTTGCTCACTTCTTGATGTTTCACCGTTGATACTTAAATGTCGTTGGTGACGTGGTGTTGCCCTTTGATGTGTTTCGCTCCGGCTAGTTCTGCAAGAGATCTCTTTATCTCGGGTCTGCGTAGGAGTAATGGACAACCCAAGGAAACTTTTTATATTATTTATTGCGTATTAAATATTTTCGGGAGCTATGCCGAAAATATTTGTATCTGTAGAGGAATCGCACTCACATCCGCGCAGCACGACCTGCCGTACTGGTCTCTGGTTGAGTAGTGACGCTTTCTAGCTTACCCACGCTAAGAAGACCGTTCTCTTCCAATTTGAATGTCATGACGTCATCCAAGAAAGCCTCGTATCCAAAATGCTATTTCCTTTTCCCGCAATTTAGAAATGTCCCTTTCTATTATAACATGTTCTTTTATGAATTTCGAATATATAATTACCTTTTTAGGATTAAACGATGTTTACTTTATATTTTATTAAATATATCGCGCGACTTTTAAGGTTAGTAGACTTGACTTTCGAACGTGTATTTAAACTATGTGGTATGACGTCATGACTCGCTAATTTCAAACCAATAATGTGTTTATCCTACAACTTTAACGACTATTATTTACTCATATCTTGCTCACCTTACAACACTTTCTGCTCTATTATCTATTTATGTTATTACTTAACACTTATCGCAAATCTCACATCCGGCAATTAAATTAAAACGTGTCTTTTTCAAAAGCCCATTCGATCGGAAATCTAAATTTCGGTATCAAATGCCCCCATTTATATTATTTTATTATTTCATAATAAAATAATGTAAATGTCTTGCCCGAAAGAAAAATTAAAAATTACTCCTGTATTTTGAATAATCGGCAACACTCCCATTATATACAATTTTCAATTACACTGTTTTTGAAATTGGTTATTAACACATTTTCTCATTAATCTTTTTAACATGACAAACAATTATACACTTGACTTAACATTAATCCTTAAATACTAATTACAATATGTTATGGTTTCTTCTGTGAAGCTTTTATATAAAGGTTAAATTTCAAGAGTCTTTCTTTATACTTCCTTCTTTTAGTTCATGTTTGCTCACTTCGCTCTCACTATCACTTGCACTGTGATTTTTCACTTTTGTTATTGTAACACATATCTTTACTAGATCCTTTAAGCACTAAAATGTACATATATTTATATAAATCCATTACACTCTTTAGACAAGTTCTTTCTTTGTCTTTCTGTGATAACTATCTATACATCTAAATATTTTAACAAATGTTTACAAAGTAAATATTCTGTTTTCTCTCTATGCGGAGATGAACAATTTAACAATCTTTCTGAAGCTGTTATTGTGAGCTCTATACAATATATTTTTAAGCTCTTTGTAGTAGATAGCAATTCACATTCTGCATTTTTCATGAATATGTAAGTACCTGACCAATATATGATTTTCAAGTAAGCTAACATTTACATTTTATCTCAAAGCTGATTGGGCGCCAATAGACAAATGACACTTCCAATTTTTCTTTTACATTAAATCAAGGTTCCAAGGCATCACACGGTTTCTTGTATGGTCGAAGGAGTTGTTTATGCCATCTTCCCAGACATTTTTCATTTTTAACATCTCTTAATTCATAGGTATGATAACCAAATTTTGATATAATTTCTGCAGGACCTTTATATAACAATTCCATCCTTTTGTTCCTACCTCTCAAGGCACTTGATAACTTATGGTCTTTAACTAGTACCCAATCGCCTATCTTAGGTTCCCATTTATGTTTTCTACTCTTTTTCTTTAATTTTCGCTTCTCTGCCTTTTTCTTGATTCGTTCAAAAGCAATTTTTGCTCTTTCTTCCTCACTTAACTGAATGTCATTAATTTTCAGTGTTTTTGGTACCCCGATCAATATTGGTTCTGGTTCAATTCCTAACATTAATTTTATTGGTGCAAACCCAGTAGTTACATTAATGGTGTGATTGATAATCTTTTCTATCAATGGACAATATTTCACCCAATCCTTGTGATTATGATGTGTAAGTACACGTAAATAAATTCCTATATCTCGGAGGACACGTTCTGTTGGATTCCCTGATGGAAAGTATGAGGAACAATAATATAACTTTATCTCATGATTTTCTAGGGTTTCTTTAAAGATTTTGCTCCGATGAACTGTAGCATTATCTGTTAAGATTGCCTGAATCTTGCCATATTTAGGCACATAATCTTTTATTATCTTTCCTACACATGTTTTGCTGCTGATATTCCTAACAGGATAAATTTTAATAAATTTACTAAAAACATCATGAAGAACAAACATATATCTACATCCAAATTGTCCTACTGGTAGCTCCCCATGTGCATCAGCAGTAACTAGTACATTTTTCCCTTCTCTTATGATTGTCTGAGGTTCTATATCAAATTTGATATTAAATGGTTTGATGGGTATCATCTCAAACGAATGAGTATAAATATTACATTTACCAGGTTTCTCAGAGAATACTTCTTTATTTCGGATTAATATTTCAAACAATTTATCCCTCTGTTGTTCATTTAGTTGATCAGCCTGAGTTACTTTTTTTCTCAACAATTCTTCTAAGTCTTCACTACTCTCCCTATCATAGTACCTAGTTGCATCAGAAACCCTCAAATTGTCTATGAAATCATTTTTATCCCATTCTACATTTTCTTTATTATCGACACTGTACTCTTTGACATTTACTTCAGTTAATTCCATAGCTCCTACTTTAACATATTCTACAAAGAATGTATCCCCTTGGATTTCTTCTTCCTCTTTTTCTCTTACAATAGTTTCTGAACTACTATCTTCCACAAAAGGCACTATAATGGTCTCATCTTTAACTTTCATTTCTACAATCATGTTTTTAAAATTCACCACAGCTTCCCAGGCATAAAGACAATCACAACCTATTATAATATCTGTCACAAGTCTTCCTACAATCAGAAATAAAATTCCTAGTATTCTCCCATTTATTTCAATATTTATCATTGCTTGAAATTTTACTCTCTCTTTTCGTTTTCCCACAGCTAGCGAGCAATATATCCCATTAACTGGTAAAGACATTACTTTAAAACCACTACTTTGTAAATTATCATAAAAATTTTGTGAGCATACTGTGCTATTTGATCCCGTATCTATAATTGCATTGTATTGTTTTCCATTTACTCCAATTTTGATTTTAGGTGGATCTCCTACTTTTTCGTTTTCGTCGATTCTATTTTTACATTCTCTTTTCTTTTGTATCATCATTTGCCTTCCAGGACTATTTATTTCCGAGTACTTATCACAATCATTACTAGGATACCCAGTTCTCACTGAAGGCGCGTTTGACCGGGTCTGGCGTTTCCCTGATTTTTAGGTATGGCTCCTGTACTATTTCCCAAATTGTTACTTCTGTTTTCCTGCATTAAATCGGGGTTACTTCCTACCATGTTTTTGACCGTGTTAATGGCCTCAACCATTTCAGCATTTTCGGGGGAATTTCGTCCATTAGAATACCTTTCTTCCTGTCTTGGTGACCTCGGTCTAAACTCATTATCTCCGTTTGTCCAATACCCATCATTTGAATTTCTACTATGTCCAAAATAACGTCCCCGTCTACCTCGATCAAATCTATTTGTATTCATATAATTCACCCTTATATTTCTTCCCCTTTGATTACCATTTCTATTTTGATGACGCCCTTCCTGGTTATATCTACCTTGATTTTCCCACCGGAATGATTCCATCCTTGGTACTGGTCCTTTATATCTTTCCCTAATCTCACTTCTATTCTGATAATACTGTGCCCCTTGCCCGAAAGAATTGACAGTTTCTTTTCCTTCATATTTATTTCCAAATGCGTGTTTTGGCTTATTGACTTCTAAGGCTGATAATAATTCGATCATAGCTGCAATGCTATCGGGTCGGGCTATGATTAGGTAGTGTTGAAGCGTTTCCGGAAAATGTGGAGTAACTATATTTATTAGATCTTTTTCATCCAAGGGAGGATCCAACATCTTCGATTTTCTCGCTATTCTCATAAAATAGTTGACCATCGATTCCTCCGATCTAGGATTAAATTTTCCATTGCTTAATTCAACTCTAATATTAGCCTGCCTACTAGCTCCCCAATATCTGGTTAAAAAGATGTTTCTAAAGGTCCTGTAATCATTATTGTTACCCATAGAAAGGCCTAGCCAATTAGCAGCATTACCCTTTAGGCATTTTCTTACTATCACCATCTTGTACTCCTCTGGTATACGTTTCACCGTGAAGTACTCTTGTAACCCTTCTAAAAAGGCTTTAGGATCATCTGAATCTTCATTTTCAAAAACTGGAGGTGTCATTTCATTTAAGACATGGTTAGGCCAATGTAAATTTGAATTGTCACCTATCCCTGAGCTATTTCCGAGATCAGAATGAGAATTACTGTTACCCCTATTTTGCATCGAAATGTCAGCTGATACACCTGGTATTGCCTCGTTTCTTGCAACTTCATTACTAAGATTGTTGTGATTACATGCATTTTCATTTAATTTCAAATTTTCTAAGGCCTCTTTTACCTGAGTAATTTCTGTTACTACTCCTTTTATTTTGTCTGTAACATCCTCCAAATTTCTAGCCTGCCTTTCACTTTCTACATCAGATCTTTCTATTCTAACTTTACACCCCTGTAACTCTTCTCTAATTTCTTCCCTTTGTTTGTCTAATCTATATGTTACTTTTTCCCTTTCTTTATCTAATTTTTCACTCACTTGTTGACCTAATTTCTTTTCAGAATTCTTTACTTCTTGCCTTATTGTCTCTAATTCTCCCTTAACCTGTTCTACCTGTTCTCTATTTTCTTTTACTTCACTACTAACTTTATTAATTTCCTCCCTAACTTCTTCCCTAAAGGTTTCTAAAGCTCTCTTCTGATTCTCCAATTGCATTCCCAATTCCTGTTGTCCCTTCTCTAATTTCTGTCCTAACTCTATACTAGTTTCATCTATCTTTTGACTTAACTCTGTACTCATCTTTTGACTTAACTCTGTACTCATCTTTTTCACTGTTCTTAATTCTTTACTATTTTCATCTATCTTTTTACTTAACTCTGTACTCATCTTTTCCACTGTTCTTAATTCTTTACTAGTTTCATCTATTTTTCGACTTAACTCTGTACTCATCTTTTCCATTATCTTTTGAAACATATTCTCTATTTCTGACATAAATGCTGGCCTTTCTGAATTACTACTAAACATTTCTGAACTACCTCTAGGTGTTTCTCTAACGTTCTGATCTTCTAATTCTTGGCATATTCTGCTACCAATTACATTCTGACTATATTCTTCCATCCTACTTACACTTTTCTCAATTTCCGGACTCTCAAAACCTATAAAATCGCTATCACTGTCTTCCATTTCTAAGCTATTTACATGTGTTTTTCTACTCACCAAAATTTTCAATATTTTCACTATTTCACTTTAACTGCACTTAAACTTGTTCACTACACGTTTCACAGATGTTGACACGCTGGGCACCTTCTTGTCTGCTGGTTCGATGCTGGCTCGGTCGTCTTGGTGTTGGTCCATTCTTTCGACGCCACACGTTGGATCACCTTCTTGTTTGCTGGTTCTATGCTGGCTTGGTCGTCTTGGGGTTGGTCCATTCTTTCGACGCCACACGTTGGGATGCCATTTGAAGCTATAAGTTGTTGCTCGCTTCTTGATGTTTCACCGTTGATACTTAAATGTCGTTGGTGACGTGGTGTTGCCCTTTGATGTGTTTCGCTCCGGCTAGTTCTGCAAGAGATCTCTTTATCTCGGGTCTGCGTAGGAGTAATGGACAACCCAAGGAAACTTTTTATATTATTTATTGCGTATTAAATATTTTCGGGAGCTATGCCGAAAATATTTGTATCTGTAGAGGAATCGCACTCACATCCGCGCAGCACGACCTGCCGTACTGGTCTCTGGTTGAGTAGTGACGCTTTCTAGCTTACCCACGCTAAGAAGACCGTTCTCTTCCAATTTGAATGTCATGACGTCATCCAAGAAAGCCTCGTATCCAAAATGCTATTTCCTTTTCCCGCAATTTAGAAATGTCCCTTTCTATTATAACATGTTCTTTTATGAATTTCGAATATATAATTACCTTTTTAGGATTAAACGATGTTTACTTTATATTTTATTAAATATATCGCGCGACTTTTAAGGTTAGTAGACTTGACTTTCGAACGTGTATTTAAACTATGTGGTATGACGTCATGACTCGCTAATTTCAAACCAATAATGTGTTTATCCTACAACTTTAACGACTATTATTTACTCATATCTTGCTCACCTTACAACACTTTCTGCTCTATTATCTATTTATGTTATTACTTAACACTTATCGCAAATCTCACATCCGGCAATTAAATTAAAACGTGTCTTTTTCAAAAGCCCATTCGATCGGAAATCTAAATTTCGGTATCAGTTAGCAAGAGTATGAGTAGTCTGATAACTCACCAGGCTGAAATTTCTTGGAAAATTCACAAAATAACAGTGAAATGAAGTAACCTCATGAAACATGCACAGCGAACTGCCATGGTAGAGGTATGCAGTGAATAAACTGGGCGCACGGTAGCAGCACTGTACAGAGCTAAGCTACAGTAGACGATATTAGGAACATGGGCGATATTTAGAGCTCTACCTTGTCATTAGACAACTTGTTTCTAACAAGCAGTACTCCTCTTGTTCGAAACCGAGTTTCATTTGGGTTTCATGGATAGCTATATGAATGGTGCACTTCTCATAAATTGAAATGGTTTTAGCTTAAAGTAAAGTTTTGGGTTATTTTTAAGGATTGAAGTTTTGAGCAATAGACTTTGTATTCAGTGTGTAGAGTCACTCACAAGCAGGTTTTCTTTTACTCTCTTTATATTTCTGGTGTTGTCTATTCTTACATTTCTTCTGCACAGTAGTGCCTCAATTCTTCAACACTCAAAAGTGGCCCCAAATATCACTTTGGGCCAAAACTTTCAACTTCTGAAAAGTGCATCATCTTGGCCAGCAAACAAAAACTAATCTCAGATTGAAATGAGTGGAAGTTTCTTATGATTTGCTGTATATCATCTTCATTCATTTCTAATTTTTTAAGTCCTCCTCCGATGTTTTACACACATTTCGTTCTTATAATTTCAGTTCTCTGTACCAATATTTTAAAGTATTTTTCATGCCAAGTCATTTTTTTTTCTTTCCTTTTTTTTTCTTTTTCTTCTGCTTGAGCCATTTTTTACATACTAGCTTCACTATGTATGTAAAAGAATCTTTTCGATGTAATTGTCACCAACTTAGAATTGTCTGATTGACTTGAGAATTTGCACACTTGTCAAGGACTGATGACAATATAATAATATCATGACTTTGTCCTAAGGTCCTGACCAGGATCATCAGGATAAAAAAAATTAATTAGCTAAATTTATCAATGTAATGGAATCTTTCGATATAATTTTCATCAACTTACAGTTGTCTGATTGGTTGAAAATTTGTACACGTGTCAAGGACCAATGACAATATAGTAATATCATAACTTTGTTCTAATGTCATGACCAGGATCATCAGGATAAAAAAGTGATTTAGCTAAATTTATCAATGTACAGAATTTTCACCAACTTGAGACGTCTGATTGACTTGAAAATTTCCACACATGTCAAGGACTGATGACAATACAATAATATCATGACTTTGTCCTAATGTCCTGACCAACATTATCAGGATATAAAAGTGACTTAGCTATATTTATCAATATTACATCATTTTCACCAACTTTTATTTCTCTGATTGACTTGAAAATTTGCACACATGTCAAGGATCGATGACAATACTGTAACAACTTGAATTTCTCCTAATGTCCTGACCAAAATCATCAGAATAAAAAGAATTACTTAGATAAATTTATCAATGTAACAGAATATTTCAACGTAACTTTCACCAACTGAGAGTCATCTGATTGACTTGAAAATTTGCACACGTGCTAAGGACTGATGAGAATACAATAATATCATGACTTTGCCCCAACGTCCTAACCAGGATCATCA
Source organism: Tenodera sinensis (assembly GCA_030765045.1). NCBI lineage: Eukaryota > Metazoa > Arthropoda > Insecta > Mantodea > Mantidae > Tenodera > Tenodera sinensis. Next base: position 294,029,520 of record CM060962.1, on the reverse strand, counting down.
GGATAAAGAATGACTGAGCTAAATTTATAGAAAATAGTACAATTGTGACATCTTAGATGTTGCTAAGGCACATTTGTACATGCACCCTGAAGATTGCTTTAATTAAATAAGTATATATTTATATATTGGATGACATAGATGCCCAGAGAGAGGACCTGAAAGGAACATGAGACCCAGGGGAAATATCGCGGACTGGAGTCCACACAGAGCACAACAGCTGGTAGTTTAGAAATTGACACATTACATTGGACAAAGGAATTAAATCACTTGAAAATAGTGAAAGGCGGAGATGCCCAGAGAGAGGCCCTGAGAGGGACACGAGATTTCAGGGGAAGGATTGCAGATAGAAGTTTACCCAGGGCCAGGAAGTCCACGCCAGCTGATAGTGTAGTTAAAAATAATTGTAATGTAATACAGTTCCAGAAAAGTGATTTGAAAATGTTCAAGAAAAATTTGGGACTAAAAAATTAAAATTAAACTATAGTTTAAAAAAGCTAAAATAAATGCACTTTTATAGCAAACCGAACTAAAAAATGGAAAATAATTTTTAAGCATGAAGAGTTTGTTCTGTAGCGATATAAAGTCAACTAGTTCATTATATTTCAAAAGTTTGTAACAAGTTTAAAATAAAAACTAATTTATATTAACAAAATAAATTTTATTGTAAAAAAGTGTGGAGTGTCTTAACATCAAATCTTATAAATAGTTCATTGGTAGGTATTTATAAAAGTAAAGTTATGATAAAAGTATGGTAAAAAGCACACCACACTTTTTTACAATAAGATTTATTATTTTATTAATATAAATTAGTTTTTATTTTACATTTATTAAAATTTTTTTAAATATAATGAACTAGTTGGCCTTATATCGCTATAGAACACACTCTTCATCCTTATAAATTATTTTCTACTTTACAGTTCGGTTTATTATAAAAGTTTGTTTTTTAGTTTTTTTTAAACTATAATTTATTCTCATAAACAATCTACTTACTGTTCTACAAAAACTCTACACCAAATCAATTATTTCCTGTCCATCTTGAAGCTTCTAGTTTCTATGCCAAATAGTACTGAAAGTAAATTCTAACTATAAAGCATCCTTTCCTTTTTCACACAATATTTCTTTCTATTACAACTTTTGTGTCATATCCAATGCTGGACTTTCATACAGTTCATTTCTTATAATCCATTTTTCCTTACTTGATTTCCCTTAAAGCAATGTATCTGTGAAATTTGGTGATAATTGCCAAAAATTTTGATTTTTACTTTTTGCTTTATTATGCTTATACTTTGTACTTTAATGGTACACTTTAGTTTTCTCAATATCAGCCATTTTTAAAGCTCCAGGAGGGCATTTAAATGTCCCAGTGCGGGTGAGGATTCCTCACTAAACTTCTTCGCTACAGCTTTGAAATGCATTTTTCGTTTTCACTGGCTTTGATTTTGGTCTCTTGCAGGGAATTTTGCTTCAGAAAGGTTGTGAATTGGCTGTGCTGAAATGAATTTGATATATTGAACTGAAATTCCGTGAATCTGACATGTTTTGCTTCCGAACAGAGAAATGCTGTCAGTGTTCTGTAATTCTGTAACATTGCCAGATTATTTCAGTGTTCCAGTTATATATTAGACATTGTATTTGTTAGTCTATAGTAGAGCCGTAACAAGCAGATATTTTATGAATTTTGTGTATAAATTTGTGTAAGTGTATAGTGTAGGGGTTAGCTAAGAACAGTAAATTTCTAAATTTTGTGAACAATGCGAAGGCGAAAGGGAAGTTTTCATATTAAGAAACAACCAAGCAAACTTAAAATTCTCAAAAAATGCTACTGAGGCCAAGTAGAAAGCAATAGAGGGTCCCATGTGTGGTGCTGAGGAATTTTAAGTTGGTAAAGTGCTAAACATACTGTTCGACTTTAAAGCTCATTTTCTCAGTTCTTTTTTTTTTTTCAGCATTTTTCACTATTCAAAACACTCCTTGGACCCTAGTTTATAACTTATTAGTTTGAAATTTTCAGGAAACCTTCAGGTATTAAAATTTGTCGTGCGCTAATTAAAAAATATTAAATAATTGAGCTGAAATTAAATATTTTTCATAACTCATACTGAAAAATTGAAAATATTGATAAATAGTATATAAAACATTTTTTTTCTCTTAAACTAATTAAACCTAAGCAATTTTGGTATGACAAATTCTTTATATTTGTATACTGAGCTCAAATTAAACATTTAGGAGGGATACAGTAAACTGTAGGGTCCAAGGGTCATTTCATATGAGCATATCAAAAAGTGATTTATTATTATTAAATATATTAATAATTTAAAAATGGTTTGACATATGACATTGAAATTTTGTATACTACGAGGAACGTCTCAAAAGTAAGTTGCACTAATTTTTTAAATCTGCGCGGTAGGTGGGAAAAGTCTGAAAGCCCCAGGGAATATAGGTGAGGGTGAAGTAGCAGCACTGTAAAATTCCTAGGCACCTAAGTTTATTGCTTGGACATTAAAACGCGAGTAATAATGGAGACTCCACTCATTCCTACCGCCGATTGTGAAACTCGTGCTGCAGTCTGTTTTTAGACAGGAAAAAATAAATGTGCGACTGAAATTCATCGCGAGTTGTGCAGTGTGTATGGAAAAGATGTTATGCCAAGACAAATGGTTTCTTGTTGGCGCCAATCGTTCATTGAAGGGAGAACATTACACGATGAGCAACGAAGTGGCCGACCCTCCACTTCCCGTGCTCCAGATATTGTTGACGAGGTTCGAGCAGTCATGAACACCGATTGCCACCTTAAACTTGATGCAGTTGTGTTCGAACTTCCTCCATATATTGAAATAAGCTGTGCATCACTTCACAGGATTATTTCTGAGGATCTGTGTCTATCGAAAGTGTGTGCAAGATGGGTTCCTCGCGTGCTTTCAGATCAACAGAAGGAGCAGAGAGTTGACGCCGCATTGCAATGTTTGCAATTTGTTGAGGATGAGGGAGATGGCTTATTCGACAGAATAGTGACTGGGGATGAAACATGGATCCATCACTGGACACCTGAATCCAAAAGACAGAGTATGGTGTGGAATCGAAAGGATGAGGCAACACCAAAAAAGGCAAAAGTGTTGCATCGACTGGCAAGGTCATGGCAATGATATTCTGGGATTCGAAGGGAGTACTGTTAATTGATTACCTGCCCCAATGATCACGATGACGGCTGCTCGCTATTGTGAGGTGCTGAGAAAACTCAGAAGAGCCATACAAAACAAAAGGAGAGGAAAGTTGAGCAAAACAGTTTTTCTGCTCCGCGATAACACTTGCCCGCATGCTGCTCGTGAAACTGAAGCCCTTTTTGGGCAGTTTCGATGGGATGTTTTTGGTCATCCACCTTATTCACCTGACCTTGCACCGAGTGATTACCATGTTTTTCCAGAGCTGTAGCAATATCTTGGGGAAAGGCTCTTCGATTCTGTTACCACGGTATCAAAAATGTATTGAGGTTCAAGGAAATTATGTGCAAAAATAGGTACTGAATGTAGCTTTCAAAAAATACCCTTTTTAAAATATTTAAACGTCTTTTTTATTTTTTTAAAAAATAGTGGAACTTACTTTTGAGACGCCCTTCGTATATATGTACTTTATGTTCTGAGTATGTGGAAAAACATTCAAAGCAATCAGAAGAAAACTAGATTTTTTAATTTTCACAGATACATTGCCTTAAGGAAGGATATAATCATTATCATTCTCTTTCTAATTGTGATTTTTTTTGTAGTGTTTAACGCCCGCATTTACTACATATGGCACCGCAGGTGATGACACTGGTGATAAATGGAATGAAGATGCAGCACCAGTGGAATGAAATGGCAGGGTAAACTGGAGAACCTGGAGGAAACCCACCCCAGCGCCGCTTTGTCCATCACAAATCCCACATGTGGTTGCCTGGGATTGAACCCAGGCCACTTTGGTGAGAAGCGAATGGTCTAACCAGTCAGCTACAGCGCAGCCGTAATCTAATTGTGATAAATTAGAACACAAGCACAACAGTATAGCATTGCTACTTGGCTAGGTTTTAGTAGCCGTAGTTGTCAATGTAACACCAGCTGCCATCGTAGTTGAAAATAAGTTTAGAAAATCACCTAAGTATCAGAAACAAATACAATTTGAGGGAGGTTGAAGAGGAAATGTAAGTGAAGTCCTAGAAACTTGACATACATGAGCTGAGACTGTTGATTTACAAGAGTGTGACAACCTTAACATTCATTGGAGGGCTGTTCACTTCTTCGATGAGTGTATTAGCTGTTATGCCGGTATTACCTTTTTGGAAGATGTATGTTGGCAGTAGTCTGAAATAAATAATTTTGTCCCAATATTTCCGAGTGTTTTCTTGAAAGCTTCCTCGCACCTTAAACATCTTTCAAAAGGTTTGGGGTAAAATAGATTTCACCTCCAAAATGAGCTATTCCAAACAAGAAGAAACATGTGGACAAAATCACGATTTTTAAAAGCATCAAAAGAAACTACACAGTCTGTTTCTGTCCATTACAATTAGTCTACTGGCTGTAAATAAATGCACATGGCACAGAAAAAATGTGATTGGCCATTGACTGAAGTACAGCTATAGCTGAAACTCCCTTCATTGAACGCTAAGTAAGAAATGGTCCGTATATTATTTCACAATTGTCATGTAATTATAAAAGTTCATTAAAAGTTCACAAACAAAATAAGCGTTATTAAAGAATTTAGGTATTCTTGAGTATTGGAATGGTAGAGTGACTAAGGAGCTGATGGTATAAAGTGAACATACCTTACATCAAAAGAACTTTAATTATAATTGCAAAAAACAAATGGTGCTAAATGTGATAAGTTCTTTATTTCCACTCTCATTTGAGCATCATTTCACTCATGTATTCATTCAATTCATTCATCTTCCAGTATGACCTAACCTGTTTGTGCACACTAATTCTCGGCGAAGGATCAGTTAACTGAAACTGTGGACAAACCTCTAAACTCCAGCAGACCACAGCTTTTAAGCCCAGAAGTAATTTCTAGCTATAATTTGTAAAGTGTGTTGTCAGTTCCAAAGTTCATGCTTTCTTTTTTGATAACAAACCACTCGACAATGTACAAAGCTTTAAATGTAGTCATAATGATACCAATTTGCCAAACTAGAGGTCGACATCTCACATACTGCTCTTAGAAATAGGCTTTCTGAACATGGAAATAAAGAAATTTAATGCGATAATAGGGAAGACAGCATTGTGGATGTGCAAATATTTGAGCGTTATGCATCAATGCTTGATAGCACTTAAGATTAAATATGCTTAAATTTAATTATTTCTGTTATATGCAAGTTATTGCAACCCGGATTCAATCCCAGGTGACCGTACGTGGTATTTATGGTGGACAAGGCGGCATAGGGGCAGGTTTCTTCCATATTCTCATTCCACCGGTGCTCCATCTTCATTCCATGTATCATCAGTGTCACCACCTGCAGTGTCACATGTAGTAAACACAGCCATTAAACACTACAAAAGAAATGTAAGTTATGCATGCCCTAATTCCTCGAGTTTTGATAAAACAAAATTGAATGGACTTTTTGTTTATTTTTAATCCTGCAAAGTTAGTTTATCTTAATGGAATGGCTGGTCAAAGTGAATGTTCGCAAAATGTAATTAAATATGATTTTACCAAATCTGTTCACAAAATCCACTGTATTTTCTTAAGAAAAAGCTATTTTAAATGTAATAGATGCAGCTGTCAAAAAATAGGTCTGCCACAAAGTACTGAAAGTAATTCAAAGTGGCAATGGCCATAATTACCAATTTCGATGTTTTCAATTTTTCAGCTTGCTCCTTTGGGTTTTTCCTAGTGTTCTTTTTTTCCTAAACAATCCCAGTTTTGAGGCAAACAGAACAAAACAGAAATTATTCAAATCTGTCAAGCCATTTTCAAGTTTTTGCAAGACTAATGCATGGCAATTGATTTATATATATACAAATTACAATTATCAGTGCTTTAAGAATGGCTGTTAAGCACATTCTTTCAAAGCTAAATAGCTGGTTTGGCTCCCATGGTAGCAAAAGAAAAGAGCTATTATATTTGAATGACCCAATCATAACACTGTCGCACGGATGGATTTTTAATGCTATGTTTATAAGCAGTAAGTTTACACAGAGGGTACAAACAGAGAAGTTTTCCATACTTGGACTACTTTTAAATGTTCATGGTGTAATGTTTTGTTCATTTTGTTTGGAATCTTCAGTAGAAACATACTAAAAGAGCACTTTCTTCTTATCTAGAATATACTTTTCAATTTAAGCTTTTAAGAATTTAATATATGGTTGACTTTTAGAAAATTATGTCTGTTCCAGAAAAAAAAATTAATCTTGACTGTAAATAATTAAATTCCTAGAATAACATGCAGAATTTAAAAGCTTAAAATATTTAACATTTCTCATATGGCTCAGTGTTTAATCTTTAAAAATGTTCTTGAAAAGTTTGGATCATAGTACTATGAAAATTATTTTGTTATGATTATACTGAATTAATACATGACAAAAATGTCAAGCAAAGGGTTTGAAATGTACAGAAGTTAGATATTTTAGCACCAAATACCCTTAAAAGGCATTACTCATTGGAATAGGTGCAGCAGTCACTGAGTTTTACAGAATATTGAGCTTCAGGCAGTCAAGTTTCTGGGACTCAATGCAGTTTTAGGCAACTCTAAGGACACAAAGAGTGCCATGAAGTTCTAGTTTCAGTGAAATGGCTGTGATAAAGATTGTACTGAAACTGCAATAAGGTGCAGCACTGATTTTCTTTTTTGTATTGTAAGAATGGTGATCAAAATAAAACAAACATTTAAGCAATTCACTCATTTTCTATAGAGCCTTCATTTCAATGCATATAATGCACAATTGCTTACCCTGTACTGCACTACTTCTAACCAGTTCTGTCCTGCCTCTGAGTGCCAGCTAATCAGTTGATCCAGTCTTTGTACAGAGGTTGTGAGACCACATGTTTCAGTGTTAGTCCTGTTATCCAAAAGACTGAACTGGCTGCGCTGTGTTTTGTCTGTATGGGTCCTCTACACTTGTCTGCCACTGTCATAGAACAGCACGGATGAAACCATACAACATTTTTAAAACTACTTTTAAAGGATTTACTTACCAATGTTATTAACGGTGATTTTGTAACTGGCCACCGTTGTCATCCATACATTTTTGGCACCTCTTTAGGAAATTATCCATTACTTGCCATAGTTCACATGGAGAAATGCTGGCAATTTCCTGGCAGATATTTTGTTTTAATTCCTCCAGGGTATGTGGGTATGTCTTGTACACTTTATGGTTCCCCAGAGACAGAAATCACAGATCACCTGTAAATCTTTCTGCAAATCGTACTTTCACTTGGCAAGTTGACTGAATTAACACATACGAACCATAAATAAATGCACGCTGTGCAGTAGAAAACAAATGCTGAGCCATAATACACTTTGTGACTAAGTACAGGACAAAATAAAGCACGCTGTAATAATTCAATCACATATCACCGTCACCTCTATACTGTACTTCCAGAGCAGAGAAAAACAAGTCAACTGTGTGACCTTGTGTACATCAGCTGCTGTTATCGTGTTTCCGTTTGCACAGTGAAAAACACTGCGTAGCGGTTCTCATGTTTTTGGGTCTCTCTGTAATATCAAAACATCTGTATACTTAGCACATAGATTCTTGATGTATTCTTCCTATCTGACAGCAAACTCTTGAGATGTGAGATGGCAATTTACAGACATAGGCACTTTGTGTGCCTAACAGAGAAATGGTCCATAACCATGTGAATAGATTTAGTTAAACAGGATCTATTCTTGATAAACCAAAAGTAAATCACCATGTTCTTACAGAAGAAAAAAGTCAACAGTATTGAAGAAAAGTTAGAACAAGGTTCAAAGAATTCTCTGAGAAAGGTTGCACATGAATTAACAATTGTACCAACTGACATATCCTAAACTACAGTCTTGATAAGTACTTGGATATTTATCTCTGATGTGAGATTCCCTTTGTGGTTTACTGGGAAAAATATGAATCAGTTGGACAATTCAATGTCATACTGGCAAGTTGTCACAGTAGCTAAGTGGTTAGAGCAGCTGCATGTGAAGCGGAAGGTCTGTGGTTCAAATCCTGGCTGTGGCATTGAATTTTTCAGTTCCGATTCTATCTCTCAAACATTGCCCACACATGGCTTGTGTGTTTAAAAACACCAGCAGTGAGTTTGTTGGAATAAATAAATAATAATTACCTTCATAACATATTTCTTTCTTTTGATGATATGGATGTTTTCCCAGACTTTGAGTTCTGCAGACTTACTGACATTTCTCAGTACAGTCACTTAAAGATTGATTCTGTGGTTTGCAGTATGCCACAATTTTTCTATATGTGTGTTGGAAATGCAACTACAGTGCTCTTTCCTTCTGTTTTCAAAGTTTCTTTTTGTTTTTACTATATATACTAGGTTACAATTTTCATAGTGTATTAAATAAATGCTTGATTTTTGTTCTGATGGTATCCTGTCTTTCAGGGAAGAATTAAGAAAATTTTGGACAGTATATTTGTTCTATAGAGTCAAACCTTGTTGTACTTCTTAAAAATCTTGTTGGAACTGTAGTTTAGTCTAGGGTGGTATATGAATTTTATAAATTGCTGGTGTGGTTTTGATGTGCTTTTGTTTCTGAAATTTTACAATCTTGTTCATCAGTATGTTGGGTTTGAAACCATTCTGCTGTGCTATGGAAAGGATGTGGTCATATTTTTGTCAATATTCTTTGCTGAGAAGGAAGTTCACCAATCTGTAGGCAAGACCAGTGGCAGTGGCTGGCTATTGCGCGATCGCATGTCCACACCCAAAAATTATTATATAAGGCACATCTATGTATGATAAGGCATTATTTAATGCAGCATTTGTAGAAATGGAAAAATAATAAAGTTCACAATTTAAAACTGTTACCCACCAATGAGGCTTCCTCCTCGGTCCTTATATGCTGTAGTATTTGTTGGGAAGCATTTGCAGTATATGAGTTGGTCTGAGGTGAGGCGAGATGATCTGGGGGAGAAAATCCAAAGGTAGAACGTTGTGCTTGGAGATTGGCCTTGAGGATAGTGAGTGTGCATTGCCACTACAAGCAAGTTACAATTGGCCACCAATACCGCTGCTTGAAGTAGTACAATGTATCTCCATGATGATATGTATCCATGGATCATGCTGCTATCTAGCGACAAGCAGTGAGACAGACCATAGCAGTGTATAAGACAGATACGTTGTTAATCCAAACACAAAGAAGCAGTGGACTATAAGAACTAGTACTAAGTGTTTGAATTATTGTTTATTTATGATTTAAACTTTGTCTTGTGGATGCTTCTACTAACAGTAAATTGCACAAGAAACATCTTACTTGTAAAAATGAATCATGTGCAGCAGGAGTCGGCAAATTGGTCATAGCGATTGCATGAATTGTGACATCAGGGAATGCAACCTGGCATGCACATGGAGGACGGGGTTTGAAAGTTGCAATGTGCTAACACGTTTGTTTTATACATGCTTAATACATATACACAGACTCACAGGGCTTTAACAATTTATTTTTTATAAATTTATTCTTGACTTCATCGGGAAGATTGTGCTTTTGCATATATATGACATTAATTCATAAGTACTGACATATAACAGAGCACGTAGGTTTTCATCTGATAATCGCCATCTGCTTTCAGATTTTACAATTTCCAGTTTAAAACAAAATTGCTCACACATAGCACTAATATGCACACCAAATGATCTTGGGAGACGGAAACATCATACTAAGTTCTCTACATAAAAGTAAAGCAGCCTTCTTTTGTAATTGTGATTTCAAACTTGTGTTTGTAAATTCACAACATCAATTTGTAACTGTGGTTTTACACAACGATCTTTAAGATTTTATAAACGTGCATTATAATCCACTTCTTTAGTAGACTAAAAAGCTTAATTGAATATTTAAACTTTATTGTTACATTTATGGACAAAGATTGGTTTTATAATAATATTTTAAAATACCTTAGGATTTCCTACTTGTGACTTGGTGATAGTCTTTGTGACAATGTTCGTAATGTTGTTTAATGTTTGACTTGTAAACACTAATCAAAAGTTTCAAACACAACAGACATTGCACATTTTTACCCATAGTGCAGCAAAAGTATTGTTCTTTCCTTGCTTTTTCATGGTTTTGAAAGAGCTATGTCTATCGATGTGGTGTTCACCACTGCTTGCTTTTGTTTGAGCTCGTGCTGAGTGAAGTAGGGAAGGTTGAAACAGGATGACGTATTGCTTGCCCTGACAGTGATATTACATCATATCATCAGCTAGAACAGATTTGCAGACCCTTGGTGTGTAGGATCTAACAACAGTGAATTTCTTTAAACTTACTGTTGAAGAAAAACTTAAAATAAAAGAGAAGGCATAGTAGTTCCAGACATTAAGTTACTGCAAACATCACACCGTAAGGTAAAGGAAGTGAATAGGAAGTTCAATCCTAACATATATTCAACTTTATGAATGGGTATGTGGTTGCAACGTCAGCAATTTGTTGTATTGTTGTCCTTGCTTACTTTTTGGGCAACATCAGGAGGGAACTGGAGCATGGAGCAAAACTAATTTTGGAGGACATCAGTCATCTTAAACAAAAAGCCACCAAGCATGAGAATTCCAGATGCCATGTCAATGTACAGGGTGGGCAGGAAGTAACTAGGTATTGAATTTGATGTATCACTTTTATGTTTGAGAGAATTATTTATTTTAAAAGTTATATGGGAATACAATTGCATACCTTAAATTAGATGTAGGCATATGTGGCATCGATGAATCTCCTCAATCTGGAATGGAATCCACAGCTTTCTGGAGGAAGTTATGTGGATGTTGCTAAGAACTTCCCCAATCCATGCTTCCAATTCATCCAACATGTGAGGTTTCGTCTCATACACCTCTTTTGCCCAGCTCATAAGAAAAAGTACAGGGTGAGTGATCGAATTCCACACCTCATAGTGTGAAGCAATCTGTACTCGTTCTCTTACTGTAAGGCGATTGGCCATCTTTTTTATTGTTGAGTGTACCGCCTCTGGCAACCATTGTTGGTACTACACAGCATGAAAAATCACTATCCTATTGAATGTTCTGTATGTTTGCTTTATTCCCAATATTATTCAATGTTAAAAACAACAGTCATTTATAGTTATCTCCTGCCCATCCTGTAGAATTAGACCTTAAAATGCTTGGCGAAAGCAATGGTAGCCAGCAACTTGACAGCACATACAAAAAACATCTCGAGAAGATAAACTTGGAGGTAAGTAAGAATATAAATGTGTTGTCACAAATAATCAATTGTATAAAGTTCTGTGGCACCTTTGAGCTTGCACTTTGAGGTCACAATGGGAAGGAAGATTCCACAAAGCCAAGAAATTTTTGGGGATTTATCAACTTTGCATCAGAGCTGGATTTAGTTCTTAGAGAAAATATGTAGTTTGTCCAGATTCTTAATGTCCTTTCCCCATCCGCGGTCTTCAACACTTCATTAATGAGGGTAGCAATACACAATTGATGAACAACTAGTATTTTTATACTGCAATGCTGCCTCAGAAAGCTGGCTTGTATCCTCACGAGTGGTTCTATTGCATTCTCTAATGACCTTACACTGGAGGGTGTGGGGTGGGATGGGTAGGCAAACTCTTACTTCTCGGAAATAAGGTTGTTAAAAATCTGGACAGAGTATAAGTGAGGTGATGGTTTAAAGGTACATCAAAAGAAATCCATAATAATTTGTTGAAGTGCATATTGGAAGTGTGCCTTGAGAGGATAAAAGAGGAGGTAGAAAAAGTACACTATGTGTCAGTCGGTTGTCTCCTTAGCATGGTGGTAGCACTGGTGCTTACCAAGTGAGGGACCTAGGTTCGATTCCTGGTACCGGTGTGGGGACTTTCTTCCGCTGATCGACCTGGTCCAGGGTGCACTCAGCCTCATTAGGTCCCTGAGAGGCCAATTGAGGAGCTACTTGATTAAAAAGTAGCAGCCCCTAGTCGAGAAGACCCAGCCAAGAGGAACTGGAGTGCTGACCATGTCCCACCTCCAGTACTGCACCCCACTCATGCCTGAGGGGGACGCAGGGGTCAGGTGGTAGGCTTTGGTCTGGAGGGGCTGTTGTGCCACAGGGTTATGTTTTTATGTCTCAGTCATTGCAGACAAAATGACAGATGCATCCTGACTTGCACTAATGGCGATTGTTCTATGCCATGTTTTGACCAATGGGAAACCTGTAGAACACTTTTGGACTACTGTAAATCCCACAAACTGCATTGCGACAAGTCCTGTCAGAGTGCATTAAACATGTTTTGTTTGTGCTAATTAATGACAATTAGTGAGAATGTTGGCATAAATGCACTGATTAAACAGGAGTATCCATACGCACACTACGTTCATGCTATGCCCATAAACTAAATCTAGTAATGGGACAAGCTACAAGTCAAAACACTCAAGTGTGAACCTTTTTTAGCTGATATTAACAAAATTCCAGCTTTTTTCTTCCCAATTCACCAACAAGAATAAAGATTTTAGATGAGATTGTTGGCAAGAGATTCCCTGGTACATGAAACATATCAACATTAGTAGAAACTGTTCACAGAGAACCCTTGATAGCTTGACTTAGGCAGACAGAAGAGCAAAGAAAGCAGTCTAGCAGCATCCCTCAAGCTGGAGGACTGTGATTTCAAATCCAACAGCCAGTTTTTAGTTTTTGGTTGAATTTTTCTGTCTAATAATGCCAAATGTGGATGTTCTATATAAACAACTTCAAAAGAAATAAATAGATTCTCTTTCAGCTAATACAGTAACCTCAGATTTTGAACAATGCATTTTAGCAGTCAAAGAAACAACATGTTTCCATACCTTCAACACTGGAAAAAAGTGTAAAACCAAAATGCCCGAAATGAGGAAAATAACAGGTAAGGAAGTATGTGGCACTTATTTCTCAAGCCAAAGACTGTTTCAAGTTTTCTGGCATCCGTGCCTCTATACTCTTTACAAAAGAACATTTAAAGCATTACAGTACGATATTCCCAGAAACCCAGTTGAAGCAAACCATTGAAACATACCTACAGGGTCCGGCAGAATGGATAGTGGGATATAAACACAACGGAACTTCAAAACGAATTGACAAATTTATTGGAACATAACACTGAAAACACAGGAGGATATGTGCCATTTTATCACAAAATATGGCATTACTGCTTTTGACACCTCACCAACATCATGTTGTTTCCCATCTTTGGGTCGGTTGCTAGGAGTTCAAGAAAGTGTGAGCGTAAAGTTCGTCAGGTAACTATATCTGTTCTCTTAGTTCCTGTATGACCTGTAATTTGCATCAATGGAAGTGTAGGTCATCATGGATTACGTGCCTCGCCTCACTGAACGATCAGACATTCTTTAGATGAGTGTTTACTCGTGTCTGGATGTCCTGAGCTTCTCTTCTTTGCAGAAGATGCAGTGGTCCAGAAGTGTTACACCCACTGTACAATTGCCTAATGATCTGGGATTTTACAATATTGTCCTAATCCAAAAGGACAACAAAAGAGTGGTTGTTCTGTGATAGAAGACTCATTTTTTAAATACGCCTCTACGGTGAATGTGTGATGCTCTGAACTCCACAAGACCATAAATACAAATGGCAGTTTTTCCTCAATACAGTAAGCAAACTAATTTTGCGCTTGCACAAGCAGCGATGCCGTACTAAGTGACTCAAATCAGACTATTTATTCTGCCAAACCTTGTATTTATAAAGTTGCTAGACTTTGAATGGAGTTATAGATAATGTGTAGAGATTTTCATTACTCCTCTAGTGCTGGTGTTCTTGTGCAATTCAGGATTCTGAGAAAGCCTTAAACTGTGGAAGATTCCTGTGGTAATACCCATGACAAGTAGTAAAGCAAAAAGATGCTGAAGAGGAATAAGACTTTCCTATGCAACACAATGGGGGAACCAACTAACAGCTTTGGCTGTTGTCTATCAAGCAACAACTTGTTAAGGACATGGACAACTTCAATGAAAGCGTTATAGACACATTTACCGGTAAAAATGATAGAAGAATGGATTTTCTGCATCAGCATATTGCATCCAAAGGTTAGAGCATTGTACTACATAACTTATTAACACTGTGAAAATTATGCAAATAAAATATTCCATTTTATTACTATTAAATAATTTTCATATAGTATTATATGTAACTGTTTGATAATAAATATATACTGCACACCCAGTTACAAATATCACCAGCTGCCAATGGGCAAGACTATTGAAAATTGCATGTTGGTGAAGTTTCGGATTGAATTTATTATTCTTGATATAATTGTGCAGTGGCTGAGTGGTTATACCACTCACCTACCACCTAGGCAGCCCGGGTTTGATTCCAAGGACTCACATGTGGTATTCATGGTGGACAAAGTGGCGTTTGGAGGGGTTTTCTCTGGGTTCTCCAGTTTCCCCTACCATTCATTCCACCAATTGCTCCATTATCACTTTTCCAATAATCGATTTTGCCTGAATTTCATATCATCCTCTTCCTCACTATCATACCCGGTGCTCAGCTGACCACCTGCTTCCAGGTCTTCACTCTGTCAGGTCTAGAAGTTCCTCTGCTCCCCGACAGGTGTCTGACCCTAGGCACTGGCTTGTAAGTCCTAGAGGGTGTAAGACCTACATAAGGGGAGGGTAATCAGGAAAAGAAGAAAGAAAAAGATATAATTGTATGTGTGGGTAGGTTGATGGATGCCCACACTGACAAACTTTTAAGAAATACACAAAGGTTTGGCTCCACAGAACAAGTATGCAGTCAAGAATTTGCTTAATTTTCTCCTGAAAGACAGAATACCATAGAACAAAAATCGGGCTTTATTTAATAAATGGTGAAAATTGTAAACATGGTAAATGTAAAAGAAACTTTGAAACCAGAAGAGAAGAACATTTAGTTGCATTTCCAATAACCAAACAGAACAATCAGCTGTAGCAAACCATTTTTAGACTGCAAACCACAATATCAACCCTCAAGTGACTCTAATAAAAACGTCAGTAGGTCCACAGAACTGAAAGTCTGGGAAAACATTGAGAATATGTTATGAAGTTTGAAATCCCACCTTTGAACCACCTCAATAACAAACAACAAACCAGGTGACTGCAGACAGCATGCGAGTTGCCGCGTCAGCTATTCTACTCACATAACTTCTTCTTACTAAGGCAGTACAGTCCATGCAGAAAAATGTCTCTGCAATGTACCTTCTTTCTGGTACTCCTGTGGCATCTGATACGTGCTTTTGAACTTTTTAATTTTTTTGAAAAAATCTTCTGATGTAAGCAGTTCTTTGCTTTTAGTTTCTTCCTTTATGTGCGTCCATACATTTGAAATAATTTCTCTACTTTGACTGTGTAATGTTTTGGTCCCTAATTTAGAACATACAGGAGGCATAATTGATTTACGCTATGATCAATGTCTCACAAATTCACTATATTCACTCTTTATCGCAAAGATCTATGTCTTCAACTGCATGCTGCACTAAACAGCACCTTTGAATTAGCAAGACTGTCTCAGATCATGCAGACATCACTACCTTACCCCTCCCTCCCCATGTAGTGCATGGTTTCATTCGCAGAATTATACAATATGAGCTGATGAAACGGACAAAAGCTATGGATTTGCCAACAGGACTTCCAGTCAAAGTCAGGGGCCAAGAACGATGGGTCCAGCTGTGCTTTAAAATTACACTCCTTCATTCCTTTGTCAAAAACTGAAGCTTTAGTGAAACAATTTTCTTTTGAAGGAAGTAAAGTTTTGTGTTGTATGGAAACATTAGTTTAAAATGCATATTTTAAAAACATTTTGAAGATGCTAATAGTGTACATATAATAGTGTGAGCTAGCAGTGTTCTCCTTACTGTACTGTTGTAACGTTCATGGAACCTCAAGCAATGAACAGTTGCCGCAATGGAAGGTGGCAATTGTGCGAGGTTACGGTAGCCGCCACCGCTGCCACACGAATTTGCTGCACTGATTTGCAAAGTTAATTACAACTGAACTATTAGAGACTCCATTCTGATTTTTTCTGAGAATATTGAATAAACTTCATTGTATTTTTAGTTTTTTTTCCAGATTTTTAAATGGTCGAGTTTATGTTATTATCTAACTTTAAAGCTTTAATCGTATAAAATATAATATTAATAATAATTAATCAAATTTTCTAATAAATACCTCACAAAATACTGCAATTTATCTTTAATTTGAGGCAAAGATCAAGTAATTTGCTTTATTACAATCGGAGGTATGATTGATCGAAGAGTGAGGAGCGTGCGATTTTTGGGACATTTCAAAAATTAACATCTGTCAAAATAAATTTTTTTATATAAAATGAAGAAACACGGGTCAAATATATTTTGTTTCAAAACACAAAAAGAAAATTTCAAGAAAATCTGAGAGATCAAGGTCATTTTTTACCATATTTTGTTCGATTTGATGTGGAATGACTCATATATCATCCTTAAGTTGGTGCTCTCTATCTTTTTACTAATTTTGTTCCTTTTCATGGATGGAGGGGTGTTGGTGTGGCACAAGGGCAGACGCAGGATTTGTTTTCGGGAGAGGATCTGATGGGGTGCTACGATTAGAAAATCTGGAAATGTTATCATATGCATAAACAAATATAGATATCGTCTTACAGAGACAAAGAATCTGAATATATTTGTGAATTGAAGGGCTTAGTGGAATAGGGGGTATCCCTCAAAATTGTGTTTCTGAGATATTTAGTACTTTATTAGATTTTCCATAACTCAAACAAAAAATTACCAATCACTAAATAATTTTGCTACTAAATTAGGAAGGTTTTGAACTAACTTTCTGCAAATGTAGGACACAGTATGTTAGTTTATAGCATAAAGAATATTTACTTAACTTGAAGACGGCATACAATATTCTACATTAAAAGTGACAATCACAACTTCCAAACATCACAATCAAATGATTTCATCTTCATTGTTCTCTCCCACTTCACACATGCTGCCTGATCTCAAATTTAAATAAAATTCATGGTACACAGGGGGTATGAACTTCAACAATGAGGTTATGTCTCAATGTTTTGCTTCTTTGATTGACCTTCCGTTAGGGTACTTTGGTTCGAAGACTGTGTTTGATATTTTCTGTGGTTTTCTTTTTCCTTTTTGAAAACTGATGGTAGTGTAAGGACCTAATTGACTTTATGCTAAACACACGTCTACTCCATGCCCACCTTCGAACCTTAGAATGGATGCTTTCCGGAAGTCCACATTTACATCAGAACGGAATTTGTTTCTTTTTGTTAATTTACTTGTTGATGGAGCCAGACTAACAAAATCTTCTCTCTTCATTTCCAGTACAGAGAATGGCTTCTGCTTCCTTGCATTTCGTATAAGATTTGCCCACTACTCAGGTGTATACACATACTGGGTACGTCGTTTTAAGTTTTCAATAATGCCAAAATCTGCATCACTCTCTTCTTCTGTAATGTGTTTATAACCACACCATTCAGTTTTGCAACATTGGATATTGGTAAATGCTTTAGCAGGCACAATTTTGCCTTTTTGTGTAGAATATTCTTTTCTACTATTCCATGCTAACTTCCTGCTGTTGTACTTCCATTTTTCTACACCTCTCTTCCTCTTTTTGCATCTATTTTCCTCATTTTCTTCATTTACAAGCACAACAAACCTTTCATCATCAGCCATCTTGTTTCCAAACCATGAGATGTGAAAGCTGGTCTCCCATTGGCCAATGCGGTATACAGCTGACCTATCAGGACAAAGGTTTCGAACAGGAGTGGGATAGCCCCATATTCCACTCAGAATATCTGAAAGCTCTTCAAAAGACTTTTATCTATCTCTCCAATATGTCAGAGGGGCTATCCTGCACTCTTAATAGTTCAATAAACTAACACTAGATGGACTCAGGTTACATAATATGCAACTATAATATGTCTCAACCTAGTTGAATCCTGTTGTAAACATCTGGGCGGGAAGAGAGACAGAGACAGAGATATTGGGATAGAAAACGGTTAAGCTGTTGATTGGTTTGGCGAAGATAATGGGCGTTATCTTTTGTTTGCGTACGTACGATAAACCCCTCCTTTAAGTACAGTATTGTACGTAAGTAGTTTTCCGATCACTACTCTGCGCGAGCTAATTTCGGAGATAGAAATGTATGCAAATGTTTCGATTCTTATAAACGTAAATAGCCCCACATTTTATCTTTCTGCTTCACATATCGCATATGTGTTCTGGGCCCGTGAGTTCGTAAAGGAATATATACATAATGGTATACTATATACAGATTAGATAAAAGAAAGGTGAAATTATATACACCATTAGCTTATTATGTTAAATTAAGCTGCATTTTACTTAACAATTACTGAAGGACACTGCTATTATACGTATAACATTTTTGCATTCCTTTATCAGACAGCTCTCTCGCAACGAGGTCTGTATCGAGTTGAATGCTGATTAAGATGTTTTTGTTTATAGTGTGGGGTTGCTTCTGATATTTTACACTGTATTTCCTGTACATCTCGCGGACCTCACAAGGCCAAGGACACTTATCTATATGCAATATAAAATCAGTAAGCTTTTCACCATGGAGCAGGCTGGTGCTTCAGCCGAAATGAAACACAATCGAGGCAAACCGTTAAAAAGTGACGAGTGGCGAATGATCGCATATTGTTTCGCAGTACTTAAGAAAGAAACCCGGAATCCGGAAAGAAATCCGGAATATTAATATTCCAACTCATAGATATAATAAGTTAATGTGTAACCCAACTCTATTTATTGTCTAGAAGTTAGCGCTACTAGTGTTGCAAAACTTTTGTGCGTGCCTGTACGTCTAACACGCGGCGAGTTGAGTCAGCTCCGCCTTGTTGTTTACAACAGGATTCAACTAGGCTGAGACACAGTATAGTTCATATTTGACCAAAATGAGGGATAGCCCCTTATTCCATTAAGCCCTTCAATTAATGTGAATACTGTTTTCTTTAGTTACGTCCTTAATACTTTCTAAACTTTCAGGGAGGGATACAACCCCACTATCCCCCCCTTGGATCTGCTCCTGGTGTGGCATGCAAAATGCATCATCGTTGTCATCATCGTTATTATTACTACTACCACCACTATTATTACGACTATGAAAGAAATCATACTGTGTTAATTTAGTTTAACCAAGAAACAAATATTCACTTATTGAGTATTACAGAATTTTGTGAAATTTATAAATGTTGGTGTCAAATTTATTCATAATATAAATAAGAAATTTGAGAGCTTACTTGTGCACAATGATAAGGAATGATGAGCAGAACTACATAATAAAGTCTAAATAAATAATAATTATATTAATACCAATCATTATCTGGCCAACTTCTTTAAATAGGATAAAAGTACAAGTAATTCAATATACCAGGCATCAACTTAAAAATCTATTAAGTTATATTGCCAAAAAATTATAAAAGAGAAGTAAATATAAATTATGCTTCAGAATATGTACACCAACTTGCAAAGAATGTGGCCCATTCTCTTGACTGATTGTCCTTCTTTCTTTTTTCTTATGCAAAGACTCTGGTTCCTTTAACAAGTCCCAGTAATTTTTTCACCCAAGTTTTTTCTTTTGAGAGCTTTTCTTTGAATGAATGCATTATAGGAGTTCTTGTTTCCTATTGACTCATGCATTGCATTCAAAGATTATATGAGAGGTTGATTATTCCTCTTCATTACATGTTCTGCACTTGGGTTCATCCTTAAATATTCCATTATGTGCAGGTCCTTCCTCAGATGGCAGTATCCAGTTAGCAGTCCTACAGCTACAGCATATCAGCAATTAATGATGGAGAAATCTCCTTCATCATTGCCTTCATCCTATTGTACTTATGTCCATCCAATTGGCGTCTTCCACTTACCCGAAGGCAATCAGCAAAAAAAGAAAAAAGAAAAAAAAACTGATTTCGCTCTCATTTCTAAGATATATATCTACAAGTTGCAGGCTAAAATACGTATTTGTGTACCAAGTTTCCTGGCAACAAACACGACAAACAAGCATTAATGTGCACTCACCTTTTCTTTTTAAATTGAAGTCTAGTTGTATTCATACCAACTGTATTTCAAATTTTCATGCATGCTAATACACTGCTATTACTACACCACTAATAAAGACACCTGTCAGTGCAATTATTCTTACTGAAACTGAAGACAGGATGCTTGCTGTCTGGGATGTGTTACAAAGGAATTTGCTTACATTTCCTGGCGAATCATTGCTTAACTGCAGTGTAATAGGAAACATAAGAGATATAAGATCACTATCTCTTTCCCTTGCGGTATGCTACAGCAAATAGATTCTACAGTCTTTAAGCAGAGTAAAATGTAAATAAAAAAGTATGGATAAACAGAAAACTATACGTGATATATATATACTGCAGTTATGGAGGAGGGACTCCTCTCTTCACACCTGCGGAGTGACGTTCGTCAGCCCTGGTACAGACCATCCGCTTTTCTTCCATGTGTTCACACTGCAATGTCTAACTTACTGGCCCAGGTAACCCAGCATCATTAGCCTTGCTGAAAGCATTCGAACTCAGTTACACATCAAAATAAGCAATCAATCTGTTGAAATTGCAAGTTTAAACATTAAATCCTCAATGAAACGTATTTAAACATCCTTTCTCTGTGAAAGTGTAATTTGTAGACAACACAGATAATGAATATTTGGGTAAGACCCGAGGTTAATTCCTCCATTTGTTATTAGTTTCGTGAGAGTGGCCTGACATTCGTTGTTGCAAGGCCTGCTCACTCTGCTCTGCTTTATTGAAAAAAAAAAAAAAAAAAAAAAACAGTTTCGAAATTGAGCTCATCTTGTTATCTATTAAGCTCTATCCATAATAAAGTAAATTTAAAAATACAAAGAAGAGTGTATTATGCAAATTTTCCAGTCTTGCAATATGGCATTATGTTTTGAGGCGCATGCGGTGAAAGTGTGCAAATATTTAAATTGCAGAAGAAAGCAGTTAGAATAATTAGTGCCAAAGATAATGGGTCGTCATGCAGAACACTCTTTAAAGCGTTTAAAATGCTGTCTCTTGCATGTGTATTTATATTAGACACTAATCCATGTTAAAAAAATGAAAATGAATAGGTAAATCTGATGTGTTGCACTCACATAACTTTCTCTGCTCTTGCACTAGCCATTCTTACAAAATCTTATTCCATCTTCTTCGTGTTAGCAGAAATTATCTTATTGCTTATTTCCTTGTAGGTACAAGGGGAATATTAGAATACAATACGCTTTGTGCGATAGCAAAATCTTTTAAAGCTTTGAGATTCTGTTCTCTTTCCACACCTAACATATACAAAAATCTGATGTGTTGCACTCACATGACTTTCTCTACACTTGAACTAACCATTCTTACAAACTCTTATTCCTATATCTTCTTTCTTCTTAGTTGAGATAAACATTTGTACAAATTATCTTATTGCTTATTTCCTTGCAGGTACAAGGGGAATGTTAGAATACAGTAGACTTCGTGCGATAGTCAAATATTTGAGATTCTGTTGTCTTTGCACACTTAACATAAAAAAATGAACAGCGATGACCCATTTCACGAAAGTTCTAAGTTTTCCGAAACTCACACACATAACAAGGAATATCTCCGAAATGGTTCACCCTACAAGAAAATTTATTGAGACATAAATTGTGTATTTTAGCAAGATCTACATTTTTGTATAATGGCTTCATTGCCAGATGCAAGGCACTAGAAAACAACATTTTTGTATAGTATGATTTGGTCTATCTCTAACGGTTTACCAGTTATGCAAAAGTCATCCAGAGTAAATACGACTACAGGGGCTATAGCCAGAAAATTCAAGATATACATTTCATTTGTCATAAAAATATCTCAAACATATGGCACTTTAATCAAAATCGTTAGAGCCATTTTCAAGAAAATCAAAATTTTCAAAAAATCTTCCATGTAAAGGGTAGTTTAGGGTGGGGCTATTTTCTTCAAAATCTTCGTGTCACATCCTTGAAAGACATTAGACTTAAATACCAACTTTGGTTTTTAACCGACTTTTCGTTTTTGAGTTATGGTGTCCACAGACTGACAGACTGACACACAGACACACACACGGACCTTTTTCTAAAAATGCTTTTTTGTATTCAG
This sequence comes from Tenodera sinensis, assembly GCA_030765045.1. Taxonomy (NCBI): domain Eukaryota; kingdom Metazoa; phylum Arthropoda; class Insecta; order Mantodea; family Mantidae; genus Tenodera; species Tenodera sinensis. The sequence goes on along the minus strand of CM060962.1, from coordinate 294,007,253 downwards.
GGAGCCTCAAAACATGTATTTCCGGTGAAATCCCGACATCAAATTTTTGGGTGGCACACAATACTTCCCCTACTTACCAGTAGAGAAAGTAAAAATGAACAACGATGTTCCATTTCAGGAAAGTTTTAAGTTTTCCGAAACTCACATACAGAACTAGGAATATCTCCCAGGTGATTCACCCTACAAGTAAATTTATTCAGACATAAATTGTGTATTTTAGCAAGATCTACATTTTTTGTAGAGTAAGATTTTGTCTATCTCTTATGGTTTACAAGTTATTCAAAAGTCATCCAGACTAAACAGAACTACATAGGCTATAGCCAGAAAATTCAAGATACACATTTCATTTGTCCTAAAAATATCTTAAACATATGTCATTTTAATCAAAATCATTAGAGCCATTTACAAGAAAATCAAAATTTTCGAAAATTTTTCTATGTAAAGAATAGTTCAGCGTGGGCCTATTTTCTTCAAAATCTTCCTGTCACATCCTTGAAAGACATTAAACTTAAATACCAACTTTAGTTTTTAACCGACTTTTGGTTTTTGAATTATGCTGTCCACGATAGACACACAGTGACCTTTTTCTAAACACGCTGTAGAGAAAGTAAAAACGAAAAGTAGGTTATCTACAAGGGTTAGAGGGAGTCGCAATAATTTTAATATTCTTCTTGCAGTGTCTCCGGGTTTAATTTCCATTTGGTGAAGAATTGTGAAAGAAGTTAAACACGGCGGAAACTATTTCAGAAAGGGAAGGAACCACCCGCTCCTCAAGAGGGAATACCACTGCAGCTAATAATAATAATGATAATGACAATGACAATGATAATGATAACGATAACGACAGCGACAACAGTGACAATAATAATAATAATAATAATAATAATAATAATAATAATAATAATAATAATAATAATAATAATAATAATGATGATGATGATGATGATGATGATGATGATGATGATGATGATGATGATGATGATGATGATGATGATGATGATGATGATAACCGATAGTTGATGATGATAATAATAATAATAATAATAATAATAATAATAATAATAATAATAATAATAATAATAATAATGGTAATGGTAATGGTAATGGTAATGGTAATGGTAATGGTAATGGTAATGGTAATGGTAATGGTAATGGTAATGGTAATGGTAATGGTAATGGTAATGGTAATGGTAATGGTAATGGTAATGGTAATGGTAATGGTAATGGTAATGGTAATGGTAATGGTAATGGTAATGGTAATGGTAATGGTAATGGTAATGGTAATGGTAATGGTAATGGTAATGGTAATGGTAATGGTAATGGTAATGGTAATGGTAATGGTAATGGTAATGGTAATGGTAATGGTAATGGTAATGGTAATGGTAATGGTAATGGTAATGGTAATGGTAATGGTAATGGTAATGGTAATGGTAATGGTAATGGTAATGGTAATGGTAATGGTAATGGTAATGGTAATGGTAATGGTAATGGTAATGGTAATGGTAATGGTAATGGTAATGGTAATGGTAATGGTAATGGTAATGGTAATGGTAATGGTAATGGTAATGGTAATGGTAATGGTAATGGTAATGGTAATGGTAATGGTAATGGTAATGGTAATGGTAATGGTAATGGTAATGGTAATGGTAATGGTAATGGTAATGGTAATGGTAATGGTAATGGTAATGGTAATGGTAATGGTAATGGTAATGGTAATGGTAATGGTAATGGTAATGGTAATGGTAATGGTAATGGTAATGGTAATGGTAATGGTAATGGTAATGGTAATGGTAATGGTAATGGTAATGGTAATGGTAATGGTAATGGTAATGGTAATGGTAATGGTAATGGTAATGGTAATGGTAATGGTAATGGTAATGGTAATGGTAATGGTAATGGTAATGGTAATGGTAATGGTAATGGTAATGGTAATGGTAATGGTAATGGTAATGGTAATGGTAATGGTAATGGTAATGGTAATGGTAATGGTAATGGTAATGGTAATGGTAATGGTAATGGTAATGGTAATGGTAATGGTAATGGTAATGGTAATGGTAATGGTAATGGTAATGGTAATGGTAATGGTAATGGTAATGGTAATGGTAATGGTAATGGTAATGGTAATGGTAATGGTAATGGTAATGGTAATGGTAATGGTAATGGTAATGGTAATGGTAATGGTAATGGTAATGGTAATGGTAATGGTAATGGTAATGGTAATGGTAATGGTAATGGTAATGGTAATGGTAATGGTAATGGTAATGGTAATGGTAATGGTAATGGTAATGGTAATGGTAATGGTAATGGTAATGGTAATGGTAATGGTAATGGTAATGGTAATGGTAATGGTAATGGTAATGGTAATGGTAATGGTAATGGTAATGGTAATGGTAATGGTAATGGTAATGGTAATGGTAATGGTAATGGTAATGGTAATGGTAATGATAATGATAATAATAATAATGCCATAAATAAGTATACTGCGTAAAATTGCCGGTTAATACTGTTTTTTCCTGCTTTTTTCAAATCAGTTCTCGTGCTTTTACTTCGACAGACCTGGCAACACTGCATGAAAGGTGCAAGTCCGAGGGACGGAGGAGACCTGGTTTCCGAGTCCCGTGCCCCCCTTGAGACTCTAAGTGGGAGAGGAACCGGATAGAGCCAGCCTCCGCCGGGATGCTTCTAGCTGGGAAAGCATAGGGACCCTGTCAGCTGCTCTGTCATGACAACGCTCCGGCTAACCTTAGGCTCATTCGCCTCATCCATCCTCCCTAGACATGTCTAGTCAGGGGCATAGGCACAAAAATTCGCCTTTTTGTCGAGGTGCTAAGTCCACTTTTTGTAGTTTATCGTAGAGTCGTTTCAAAGAATCCTTTTTGCACCAATTATGGTGTTACTTCTATTATGAATTACACAGGAGATAAACCGAATGAGTTGCTTGATAGTGGCCACCGAGTAATAATGTTTGCCATCTAAAATTGTAGCACCTTTCCATCCAGACCACAGAAAATCTAACTAGACTTCAGCGAATTTCCATAGCCTCCTTGATAAAATGTCATTTCACTAAACAAATGAGACAGTCATTTCTTTCAATTGTTGCAACACCATAGAAACTAGAAGCTAGTTTGTGCTACAAACATTAGTGCTTCTAATTAATGCTTAAAAAACTGATCAAGTGTACATTAACATGATGACTTCGTTCCCAATTCAAGAGTATAAAGATGCGATAAAATCCAAGGTTGAAAATCTGATATTCAATGGATTCCCCATCAAAATAGCGGAGCTGAGAGAAATCCTGGACACCGAACAATTTCAAAGATGGAGTTTCGCTGACATACACGAAGTTCTCAACATTCCAACCCATGTAAGAAACGTGAATAATGAAACCGCCGAACCTCCGAGCAAGAAAATGAAACCGGATGCTTCTGAGACTACGCTGTCAGAAACAAGCACCACTTGTTCAAATTACACTATTCAGTGCAACAAACATGTGTGTGATTTGATTAACACGATTAAACCTCACCATAAGCAGCTGATACAGGAGTGCAAATTGCTGCAGATTTGGATTTCTTTCATGAAACCAAAAATCGAAAGTGTAAACCATTTTGGTGTAGAAATACAGGAGGGTGTATTAAGAGAAGTACAATCAACTGAAGCCCAAACCGCAGAAAATTATTGCGATATCCCTCAATATTTTCTGAGAAGAGCTAAGCTGATATCCAAGGCAATCAAATATCCTCAAGCTGATGACTATCGCAAAGTAATACAGGACCTGGATGAAGAGGAATACGTGGCACTCCAGCAGAACTTATGGGATGTCCATAATGCTTACTGCATGCTCCATAATATGGTGTTAAAAAATCTGGAAAAGTTGAAAAGTCCACGACCCTCAGATGATCCAAACACATACTAACTACTTCACTATTTGATAACGTTAATTTTCTTTCACAAGAGTGGAACCAAAGGACAAAAGAAATCACGGCAGTTAATGTTAATTTCAGTAGGTACTTCATATGTAAAACAGAACGGCCTAAATTTAAGGATTTGGTGAAAGAAACTGAAAAATTAAGTACAGTGACATATATGATGTAAGATATTTGCCCATATTTGTAATGTTTCAATCGTTACATTAAAGCAGTCGAAGCATCTGTTTGGTGTTTAATTTTCAGCAAAGCTACCATAGCTGCCTTTTTACTAAAATAGTAAAAATGTAGTAATTTATGTAGTATGGATACCTATATAAGAGTGGCTTAAGAAACAGTCGTTGAAACATTGTGCAGCTGTGACCAACCCGCCATACCTTTTTAAGAAACTACCTTTTATGGCAAAATCAACACAATGTCAACAAGCTTTGTTAATACTGCACATGCCCCGTGTTGGTGTAATACACCAGACAAGCGATTTTATTTTAATTCTTCTAAAACAGGTGTTAAGAATTCTTGTGTATGTTTCAGGTATGAGATTCGGTGGGCATCTGAAGTTCGCTCTCGCCTTCTTTAATATCCACTTTATGATATGTCCGTTATTTAAATCCAGGTCTCACACACGCAAACACAACTTACACCTAGCTTAGGGTTAAATTTCGAAACTACAGCTCTATGACCTCCACTGTCCTCATACTAGTTTGTTTCTTCCTTTCTTTTTTTTTTAGTTTCATGCCATTCCTGGATATTAATAATATTTATTTAGCAACCTCCATCTCAATGGGTTAAATCCTCAAAAGAACGAACTTAGGACGCTCTAAATATTAAGAGCTTAAATGAATTAATGCTAATAAACAGATACACACACTGATACTTCGCTGTAACTATCACTATCATTAGTTCAGTTCAATCCTGCGGTATTTACGCTCAAACGTTGGCCGCTCTTCTTTATGAATTCCTTGAAATATGATAGCCCTGAAGCGGTTACTACAGACAGAACCATGCAGTAATCAGGGAAGATAAGCATGGTAGTATGTCGAAGTAGCTATTACATAAAGCCAAACCGGGGGCTACTTTTTACAACCGGACAACTCTAGAAAAAGTGTGTTAACACTGAAACAAAAGCACCCATTTACCTTGGGATGTAGTTGATATTGTCTCTTCTAGAGCCTGTAACTCACTCCCTTTGTGGAATGTTTTCTGTTATAGGAAAGTGATCGTAAAATGACAACAAACTTAGCCATTTTACCGCTGCTGAGCATGCGCAATGTGGACTGTCAACCTAACTGAGAAACGAAATCCTCTGACTTAGCGATGTTTTGATTTGTTGTTCTTGTTCCCTTCTCACTTATATAAACGTAAAGTGTATTGCTCATAGTCCATTACACGAAACAATCAGACGTGAATCAGAACGCTAATAGTATATAAATAGTGATCGTTATAGAATCGCATGCGCTGGTGTAACACCTGATTGCTGATTAACCTAAGCTTTTCTTGTTTTGGTATGACGTATGGCCTTTTTCAGCCATTGGCGAGATATATTAGTTGCATGCTGGCTGCATCTTGTGTCTACTTTTGTGTTAAAACACCTGGAATTGGGATTTGCTCTCTGCCGGGAAGTTGGTAAATGACATGGTGTTCCAGAGCTACCCGGTATTAAAAATATCTAAAGGGGCTTATCCGCCAACTTCATAAGAGTTTGCCATGTTTCTTGTTCTAAAGAAATTGCTTCTAAGAATGACAACTAGGGGCAGATAAAATACAAATAAACTGTCGCTATATGAAATGTTATAAAATGATTAAATATTACGTTTTGTGTATTAACTGTGATAGGAACCAAATAACATGCAATAAATCACTGTAATTTTATACTCTTTCAGCTATATCGAGTGAGACAACAAAATAAAGCACCCTGTTTTACTCTTCCTAGGCTTAACAACAGATGTCATTGGCTTATACCGAAACGGTAAGTAGGGGAAGTGCTTATTGTATGCCACCCAAAATTCAATGTTGATATTTTGGCAGAACTACCTAAATGGTTTGAGGCCCTCTCAACCCAAGAAACATCTTGTATGTGTGAGAGAGAGAGATTGGGTGTGTGTGTGTGTGTGAGTGCGCGTGTGCGTGTCTGTGTGTGTCTGTGTGCGTGCGTGTGTGTCTGTGTGAGTGCGCGTGTGCGTGTGCGTGCATGTGTGTCTGTGTGTGTGTCTGTGTGTGTGTGTGTCTGTGTGCGTGCGTGCGTGTGTGTGTGTTGCGGAGGGGGTTGCCTGTGATCTGATCAGGATAACTCAAAAACGAAAAGTTGCCTAATACAAAACTTGGTAAATAAGTTCAGAACCTTCCAAGGTTGCGACACGAGGATTTCGAAGAAACTTTCCCCACATCAAGCTACACATTACATAGAACATTTGTTAAATGTTCACTTTTTCAAACGATTTTAATGTTTATTAAAGATTCATATGTTTAAGCTATTTTCATGATAAATGAGACGTTTATCTTGAATTTTCTCGGAATACCCGTTGAAGTCCTCTTTATTCTAGATTATTCCTGTGAAATAACTGAGCCATTGGGTTATCACTTTTAAGCATACAACCATTGGTTCCAGGCCGGATTTGATTCCGCAGCCTTAGGATCGGTAGACTAGCGCCTATATAACTGAGCCATCCAAGCCAATAAGGTTTTTCACTAACAGTTTGTTTAATAAAATCTGATGTGTTGCACACATCACGAAAGTTCAAAGTTTTCTGAAACTCATACACATAACAAGGAATATCTCCAAAATGGTTCACCCTACAAGAAAATTTATTTAGACATAAATTGTGTATTTTAGCAAGATCTACATTTTTTGTACAGTAAGATTTTGTCGTATCTCTTATGGTTTAGTAGTTATACAAAATTCGTCCGGAGTAAATACGACTACAGGGGCTATAGCCAGAAAATTCAAGATATACATTTCATTTGTCATCAAAATATCTCAAACACATGGCATTTTATTCAAAATCATTAGAGCCATTTTCAAGAAAATCAAAATTTTCGAAAAATGTTCCATGTAAAGGGTAGTTCAGGGTGGGACTATTTTGTTCAAAATCTTCGTGTCGCATCCTTGAATGACATTAAACTTAAATACCAACTTTGGTTTTTAACCGACTTTTCGTTTTTGAGTTATGCTGTCCAAGGACACATAGACACACACAGACCTTTTTCTAAAAGCGCTTTTTTTTTGGATTCAGGTGGTCTCAAAACATATATTTCGGGTGAAATCTCGACATCGAATTTTTGGGTGGAATACAATACTTCCCCTACTTACCAGTAGAGAAAGTAAAAATTAACAGGTCACAAAACAATTCTATGGTTTTGCTGAGCATTACAGAGGATGAAGCTTCTTCTTCTTCTTCTTCTTTACCTGATTACTACACATATGTAGGACTCACAGCCCCTAGGACTTACAAGCCAGTGCCTAGGGCCAGATGCCTGTCGGGTAGCACAGGAACCTATGGACCGGAGAGAGTGAAGACCTGGAAGCAGGTGGTCATCCCAGCACCAGGTACAAGAGTGAGGAAGGGGATAAAATGGAATGCAGGTGAAATCGATGATTGGAAAGGTGATAATGGAGCAATTGGTGGAATGAATGGCAGGGGAAACCGGAGAACTCGGAGAAAACCCGCCCCGACGCTGTTTCGCGGATGAAGCTATGAAACAACTAAATATTCTAAAACACAAAAAATGAAGCGAGGTAGATGAATACACAAATTAAATGGTCAAGCATTGCAAATATGTAATAAGTGTACAGTCTCTAAAAAATATTGCGAATCTATCTTTTAGTACAGGAACATTTTCTGAAATTGTGAAACAAGCAGTCACCATACCAATTTGTAAACAGAATGGATCAAAAGGCATATGGAAAACTACTGCCCAGTTTCGTTGTGCTCAATCTTTTAAAAATTTACAGGAGGGTCGTTCTTGGAACAACTGCAAAAATTTTGCAATAAATATAATATTATCTCTAAATTCCAATTTGGATTTCAGAAAACAAAATCAACAGTAAATGCAATTTGATCAGGAAATGACTTAATAGTAGAATCATTAAGTCATAATAATAATAATAATAATAATAATAATAATAATAATAATAATAATAATAATGATGATGATGATGATGATGATGATGATGATGATGATGATGATGATGATGATGATGATGAAGATAATGAAGATGATGATAACGATGTTAACGATGATGATGATGATGATGATGATAATGATGATGATGATGATGATGATGATGATAATAATAGAAATGCCTGCTCCTGCAGAAAACTTATAGAGAATTTACATCCCCTTTTTTCCTCAATTTTTTCTTTCAGCGAAGCGCATTATCAAACTGGAAGTCATGCAATGCATCTAAACTAAAGTTGACGGTTTTTCAGATGGTAAGTAGCGCGTTTTTTTTTTTTTTTTTAAGATTCTTTATTGTTCTACATGTTCCATTACAATATGTAATACTACATGTTGGGTTTGCTTACAAAGTAAACTGATAAATACATCTTAATTTAACATTAATAATTACATAGATTTATATAGTTCAATTATTTTTTGTCAGATCAATTGCATTGGCATACTGAATATATTCTTTAAAATAACTTTTAGCAATTTCGACTTTAGTTGGTGGCCATTTTCCTCTTCTTTGAATTATTTTCCTTCTGAATGCTCTTCTTTTTTCTTCGAGATTTTTGCAGTCATAAATTATATGGTCTGTTGTTTGCTCTCCTCCATTACATGAACAACTTGGGTCGTCTGTGATGTGGAACCTATAGTAGTATGCTTTAAGTCTTCCGTGTCCTGTCAGTAGTGTTGTAAGGTTTGCCGTTAGATTTATCCTTAACTTCAGTCTGTCTGCTACAGTAGGAAAGTATTGCTTTGTTTCCTGACCTTTAGTTGTTTCTTGCCATTGACTTTCCCAATGTTTTAGACTTTCTTGTCTTAGCGTTCTTCTAACAAAACTCTTTGGAAGTCTATTATAGCTGCATTCCTCTTCGTTTGTAATTGCTCTCTTTGCTAGTCGGTCTGCAATTTCATTGCCTTGTATCCCTATGTGTGCTTTGACCCACCCAATTTCTACATTCCAGTTTTGTTTTTCTAAAATTTTTAACATTGTTCTAATTGCTTCTGTTAGGTAACTGTGAATTTTGTAGTTATGCAATGATTGTAATGTGACTCTACTGTCCGTGTATATCGCTGCAGTTTTGTTATCTTCTTCAGTTAAGTAAATATTTTCAACAGTTTCTAATGCTTTCAACACTGCAAATTGTTCAGCTTGGTTATTGGAGCACTGTTTATCTAACTTATATTGTAGCTGATATTTCAGTTTGTTCTGATGATAAATTGCTACTCCAGAACCAACTCCTTCTTCTGTTTTACTGCCATCTGTATAAATTTCCAGTGCATATGTTTTATTCTGATTTATTTCTTTTATTATTGGTATGTCGGCTGGATGACACCATTTCCTATATTCTACAGGTTTGTCTAATTTGTTCTCGGAGTTTTGTTTCAATATTGTATATTCAATGGCGATTTCCTGAAGTTTAATTGTAATAGGTGTAAGTCCCGTTATAATGGATAGTGCTTCAGTAGATGTGGTCCTGAATGCTTTAGCAATTTTGATATTTATTTGTCTTTGCACTCTTGTAAACTTATTTGCATTATATTTTCTGTCAATGGCTTCTATCCATACTGGAGCTGCATAAGATAGTAATGGTAGAATAGTAGTAGCGCGTTGTAAAGAACTCACCACCAACTTGACGTAAGTCTGTACTAATCCGCGATACACCGAAACCAAATCACACCACAAAATATAGTACCTTAAATATCGGTGAATATCTGTGAGTTTTCAAGGTGTATGATAGTGACCTCAGACTTTTAGGCTGTTTAAGTCATCATTTAGGCCCTAAAAGGTTTTAAAAACCTTAAAATAGGTCCTAAAATGCAATTTTAGGTTCTTTAAATTTTGTAGAACTTAGAAAGATAATTAAGTCTGTAATATTAATAACAAATGACACCAGCATTCGTATATACGTATGTTAAATTAAATAGCAAAAATTAACAATAGGAATAGAGAAAGTTTTAATTACTACAACTAGTAAGTGTTTATTGTAAGAGATATCTTAAATAAAATGACAGTCCAACGAGGTTATAAATTTATAACAGAAGAATAAAATGGGGAAAAAGACATTTGTTATATTTTCATTTTAGCTTTTGATTTTTTTAAGTCTCACTTATTAATGTTTACAGCATTTTGTGACTTATTTATAGTTGGCATTACAATATAATTTTCTCAGATTTTCTTCTGTTTATCTGCATCTTTTATCTAATAGAACCATTTTCTAAGCTGATAAGGACTGTTCCACAGAAACTGAAGTGATTGGGGCACGTTCAAATTTGCTAAATTTGTGTTGGCTGACATGAACATCCTTTCCTCAAGTACCGTAGTTCGAATGCAATGTTATTATTTAAGTTGTCTTCATATCAAATGAAATGAATGTAATCTTGAATTTTCTGGAAATAGCAGTGAAATCTTCATTTTGAAATAGCTTTGCATAACTGGTAAACCATAAGAGGGAGGCAAAATCTCTAAACAAAAATGCAGATATTGTTAAAGCACCGATCTATGTCAATTTTATGGGGACTTAACCATTTCGGAGATATTCCTGGTTATTAGGTTAAATTTTCAACTACTTATACGTTTCTTAAATAGGAAGCTATTCTTCCTTTTCTACTTTCTCTAGTGGTAAGTAGGGGAAGTATTGTATTCCACCCAAAAATTCTATGTCGAGATCTATCCGGAAATATATGTTTTGAGACTTCCTGAATCCAAAAAAAGCATTTTTAGAAAAAGGTCCGTGTGTACATATGTCTGTGTCTCTCTGGACAGCATAACTCAAAAACGAAAAGTCGGTTAAAACCCAAAGTTGGTATTTAAGTTTAATGTCTTTCTAAGATGCGACACGAAGATTTTGAAGAAAATAGTCCCACGCTAAACTACCTTTACATGGAAAATTATTCGAAAATTTTGATTTTCTTGAAAATCGCTCTAACGACTTTGATTAAAATTTCATATGTTTGAGATATTTTTATGAAAAATGAAATGTATATCTTGAATTTTCTGGCTATAGCCCCTGTAGTCGTATTTACTCTGGACGACTTTTGCATAACTGGTAAACCGTTAGAGATAGACCAAATCATACTATACAAAAAATGTTGTTGTTTTTGTTGTTTTCTAGTGCCTTGCATCTGGCAATGAAGCCATTAGCATTCGTGCTTTCCAATACTTTTGAACTGTAGTTCCTTCTGATCTTAATGCTTCACAGGTCTTCAAGTGGTCTTCGTTCATTTCTGCTGGATCGTTACACAGGACACATATTGGTGAGGCTGAGATACCTATTCTGTAGAGATGACTTGCTAAGCAGTCGTGATTTGTCAATAGTTGGAAGGCTGCAACCGCTGTTTTCCTTGGTCTCTGGGGGATTATATCTGGGTTGGAAAGTAGTTTAATCCATTTTTTATCTTTGGCATTTGTTTTTATTTCTTGTAGGTATGAATGAGAAAATTTTTTAATGATCAAGTGTTTTATTGAGGAATATGAGAAATTGAATTTAGACTTTTGTTTTATTGTTGTGCCTTTCTTTGCAAGTGAGTCTGCAGCTTCGTTCCCCATGACTCCACAGTGTGCTGGAATCCATTGGAGATGAACAGTCTTATTAACTTTTTGGAGTTGTGTTAACATTTTGTAGCATTCTCTAATTTTTGTTGACTTCTTTGTAGTATTTGAACATATTCCCTGAATTGCAGCTTTAGAATCCGAAAGAATTACTGCCTTGTTAAATTTATTTAAGGGAAGATTTAATAATTGTCGGAGAGCAATGTGTATAGCCTCTATTTCTCCATCATAATTTGTTGTCTCTGCCAACAGAATGATAAAAGGAAAAATGTGAACACGTAACTCCAGCTCCAGTAAGGTTTTCCTTGGAGGATCCATCAGTATATATGTGCAGCCATTCTTCTGTGGAATACCTAGTACTGATTGTTTCCAGAGCTAGAAGTTTTTGTATTTCTTTTGGTGTGTCTGATTTACTTATTTCCGCTATTAATTCCAAATTGAAGGTAGGTTGCAATAATTCCAATGGATTTTCTCTTATAAGTAGATTTTCTCTGGTGTTAGGAATGTTCAATTTGGATTTAATCTGTGTTACCTTTTCTAGGAAACTACTATGGGTTTTAAGGATTGAAGGGGGGAGGTTCTCTTCTGTCCATTTAGAGTTTGGCAGTCGTAACATTTTCTCGTGTTGGAGCAATGCTTGTTCTTCTATTTTTGTTGTTATTGATGGGGTCCGTGTTAAGGCAAGCATGGCATCAATAGGTGTGGATTTAACTGCTCCAGTGATTAGGCGAAGAGCCTGATTTTGTATTTGTTCAAGTTTATTGATGTTAGCATTTGCTGCTGTTATTAAAGCTTCAGAACAGTACAAGAGGTTTGGTTTAACATACATTTTGTATGTTGTGTTAAGGACTCTCCTTGAGCAGCCCCATTTAGCACCAGCTAACCTTTTCAGGATTTGCAGTTTCTTTTCAACCTTTTCTGAGATGTTTGTTATATGTTTTTTCCAACTTAGCTTTCTGTCGAAAGTGATGCCTAAGTATTTGGCATCAACTGCTTTGAGTGGTTTACCATTATAATTTATGTTAATATTAACTGGTTTGTATTTTAGTGTAAATAATTCATAATTTGTTTTTTCCACATTGATAGTCATGAGGTTTTTGGAGCTCCATTCATGTACTTTGTTTAGGGCTGTTTCTATTCTGTCTTTAATTAATTCAGGTTTTTTTGGAGAGCCTGAAGTCCAAATGACTACATAGTCAGCAAATAAAGCAATTTTGATTTCTAAAGTTTTTATTATTGATGGAAGGTCATTTATATATATGTTAAAGAGTGTTGTGCTCAGAACAGCACCTTGTGGAAGTCCTCGGTGTGTTTGTTTATATTTGGAAATGTATGTATTATATTTTGTGGCACAAAAGCTTTGTGAAATAAACTGAGTTATCCATTTAAGCATGTTTTATTTATTTATTTATTTATTTACTAAGCTATATACATGTGAATATGACCGGTGTTCAGCCCTGGCTCTTTAAGCATGTTACTTTTCACACCTATTGATTGCAACTTCTCAACTAATTTGTTTCTCCAGACTGAGTCATATGCTGATTTAAAATCAATGAATACTGCTAAGGTATCCTCCTTTCTATTGAAAGCTTCCTTGATGTCTTGGCTTAGTAGGAGTACATTTTCACTTGTACTATGATTCTGTCTGAAGCCGGTCTGTGAACTATTAAGTTGTAATATTCTAGGAACCAGTTAAGTCTAGATGCCACCATTCTTTCCATCACTTTTGCAATAACACTGGTCAAAGATATTGGTCTGAAACTATTAATATTGTTTGAAGGTTTGTTTTTCTTTAAAATTGGGATGATAATGGCTTTTTTCCAGTCGGAAGGTACAGTCATTCTCCAACACGTGTTATACAGTTTAAGTAGGATTTCTTTTCCTTTCCTGCCAAGGTGTTTAATAAACTCTGGGTGGATCTTCTCAGGTCCTGGAGATTTTTTGTTCTGTAATTGTTCTATTGCTAAATCCAGTTCTGTTTTGTTAAAATCCTGAATAAAAATATCATTTCGTATACCTTTTGGCTTATTAGTTTCTCTGATAGTTTTTTGGATAGCCTTATCTTGTTTTTTATACACTTGGGGTATTCTTTGTGACTGAGCATAAAACTTGTTAAGGGGTTCTGCTATTTCCCTATCTGTAGTTAAGCTTTTGTTATTATGTTTTAATGGTTCAGTTGTATTTTTTGATAATTTTGTTTTATTAAGGAATTTGTGTATTTTATTTCCATCTTTCCTATAGTCCATATGTTCTACAAAATTTGTGAAACTGGCTCTCTTTGCTGTAATTAATTCTTTCTTAAAAATGGCTGCTTTTCTTCTCCAGTTTTGTACATCTTCTGGACACTTGGTTCTTTCGGCTTTGACTCTTGCTATATTTCTTTCGTGTTTTAACTTAGATAAAGATGGAGACCAAAAGTAGCTATATTTCTTTAACCTTCCTTTGGGGATATGTGTTTTGGCTGCTGTCAATAATATTTCACAAATTTTTTTATTCATTTCATCTGTTGACTTGAACTCTGATTCTAACGGTATATTACACTTCCCTTCTATCTCATTTTGGAAACTGGACCAATCTGCTTTTTTAAAATTCCAAGAAGTTTTAATTTTTGGTTTGTTACTTTTATTTATTAGACCTCTTATGGAGTTTATGGTGATTCTGTGGCCTGAACCTGGGTCTTCTATTATTTCTCTTTTTGTATTGTCAATTATGTCAGATGACACCATCAGAAGATCAGGATTTGTACCTGAACCATTATAATGAAGGTAAGTGGGTGGATCATTTGGATTAAATATTAATTCCATTGTTGATGAGTTTAATATACAAAAAATGTAGATCTTGCTAAAAAACACAATTTATGTCCAAATAAATTTTCTTGTAGGGTGAACCATTTCGGAGATATTCCTTGTTATGTGTGTGAAATTCGGAAAACTTAGAACTTTCGTGAAATGGATCATTGTTGTTCATTTTTTTATACGTTAATCATGCAAAGAGAACAGAATCTGAAAGGTCAAAAAGATTTGACTGTCGCACAAAGCCTACTGTATTCTAATATCTCCCTTGCACCTACAAGGAAATAAGCAATAAGATAATTTGTATAAATGTTTATCTTAACTAACACGAAGAAGATATAGGAATAACAGTAGAAAAAGTCATGTGAGATTTTTTTGCAATTATATGGAATAGTTTGGCTTGGTTTATTTATTCTTCGTAACATCTACATCCTTCTAAAAAACTTCCTAATGCAAGGAATAATTTCTAATCCTAATCCATCAAAAGTTTCTCTTTACTTTATCTACCTACTATCTAATAGCTAGGTAATATAATGTGCTCCAACCAAAATTGATACCGAGATTTCACTAGAAATATACGTTTTGAGATCCCTGAATCCAGCAATAAAAAAGTGTTTGAGTGTGACTGACTGCGAGTGTATGTCAGTGAGGTGTGTCTAAGTGTATGTATGTGTGTGTGAGAGAGAGAGAGTGCGAATGTAGCAGAGCGAATGTGAGAGCGGTGTGTGTGTGCGTGTGCGCGCGAGAGTATGCGCGAAGGTGCGCGAGGTGTTGTACGCGAAGTGTGTGCGCCAGAGAGCGTGTCAGTATGTGAGAGTGTATGCATGAGTGCGAGAGGGCGCGAGAGAAAGAGTGCAAGAGAGAGAGAGAGACGGAGTGCGAGAGAGAGCGAGACGGAGTGAGAGAGAGAGCGAGACATAGAGAGCGAAAGAGCTCGCGAGAGAGAGACCGAGAACTCGCGAGAGGGAGAGAGAGCGAAAGCACGCGAGAGAGTGAGAGACAGAGCGAGTGAGCCCGCGAGAAAGAGAGCCGGCGAGAGAGAGACCGCGAAAGAGGGAGAGCCTGCGAGAAAGAGAGCCCGCCAGAGGGAGAGAGAGCCCGCGAGAGACAGTGGCGATTTGTCGGGAAGTTCGTGAGAGGGTTCAAGAGAGGGTCCGTGAGAGGGTACGAGAGAGGGCTCGTGAGAGGGTTCGAGAGAGCGTTCCTGAGACGGTTCGTGAGAGGGCTTCTGAGATGGATCGAGAGAGGATTCGAGAGAGGGTCCGTGAGTGTTCGTGAGTGGGTTCGAGAGAGGGTCCGTGAGACGGTTCGAGAGAGGGTCCGTTAGAGGGTTCGAGTGTCCATGAGAGGGTCCTTGAGAGGGTTCGTGAAAGTGATCGTGAGAGTGTACGTTAGAGGGTCCATGAGAGGGTTCGTGTGAGTGTCCGTAAGAGTTAGTGAGAGGGATCGAGAGAGGCTCCCCGAGAGGGTTAGTGAGAGGGTTCGAGAGTTGGTAGGAGGGTTGGTGAGAGGTTTCGTGAGAGGGTTCGAGTGTTCGTGAGAGGGTTCGTGTTAGGGATCGTGAGAGTGTTCGCGAGAGGGTGCGTGCGAACTTTCTCACGGACCCCTCTCACAAACCCTCTTACCGACCCTCTCATGAACTCTCTCGAACCCTCTCAGGAATACTCTCACGGACACTCTCACGTACACACACACGAACACTCTCAAGGACCCTCACGAACCTCTCTCGAACCCTCACACGGACCCTCTCTCGAATCCTCTCACAGACACCCTCGAACCCTCTCTCGGAACCTCTCACGAACGCTCTCAATAACACTTTTTAGAACGCTCTCACGGAACCATTCACAAACCCTCTCACGGACCCTCTGACGGACCATCTCTCGGACCCTCTCACGAACCCCACTTGAATCCTCTCACGGACCCCTCTAGAATCCTCTCACGGACACTTACAGACCCTCTCTCGAACCCCCACCAAACCTCTGACGGACCCTCTCTCGAACCCTTTGACAGACCATCTCTCGGACCCTCTCACGAACCCCACTTGAATCCTCTCACGAACCCCTCTAGAATCCTCTCACGAACCCTCTCACAGACCCTCTCTCAAACCCCCCACCAACCCTCTGACGGACCCTCTCTCGAACCCTCTCACGAACACATCCAGGACACTCTCAAGAACCCACTCTCGAACCCTCTCATGGACCCACTCACGATACACTCTCGAACACTCTCACGGACCCCCTCTAAACCCCTCTCACGAACCCTCTCAAGAACCTTCTCACAAATCCTCTCACGCAGCATCCCATGAACCCTCTCACGTAATCTCTCACAAACCCTCTCACGGACCTTCTGTTGAACCCTCCAACAGACCCTCTCTTGAACCTGCCCTGGCAATGTTTGAGAGGTAAAATCGGAACTGAAAAATTTAATGCCACAGCCGGGATTTGAATCACACAACCTCCACTCACTAGGCAGGTGTTCTAACCATTCAGCTACTGTGACAACTTGCCAGAATGACAATGAATTCTCTGATTCATATTCTTTCTGGGAGAAATATGTCACAATCCAAACAGCTAATATTAACTATAATTAAAGAATATGGAATAACTCTGGTCCGTCAAAATAAATGTAATATACAAAATTTACTAAAATTTTCTAAAATGGATAAAATTTCAAATTATAAAAAATCTGGCATTTATCAATTTAGCTGCTTGGATTGTGACAGGGTTTACACTGGTAAAACTAAACATCATTTGGAAACCAGAATGAAGGAGCATTTTAGAAATATTAAATATACACAGATTGATAAATCAACGTGGCAGATTACTTTTGGTCATTTAATCATGAAATAAATCCAGAGATTAAATTATTAAAACAATTAAATGGACCTATAGATTTAATGGCTTGGGAGAAGATATTCATTTTAAAAAACAGGAACCATGTTATGAATTTTGAAATACCACCAATAGATTGTATTTATAGGTTTTTAATTTCAGTTGGTCTGGGTGACTCAGTTGGTTATACACTGGGCTACTGATCCCAAGGTCGCAGGTTTAAATCCGGTCCAGACCGATGGTTTTTAAGTGTGCTTAAAAATGACAGCTCCATGCCAGTAGATTTACTGGCATGTAAAAGAACTCCTGCGTTGCAAAGTAATTTTGTTTTCAGAGGTTGCCAACACATATATCTTTTAAATTGAGCATCTGTAGCTATGGTAACTGGTTTAAATAAAGCTTTGAAAATGTGGTGGAAGTACCTTGAAGCTAGTCAGCAGCATTTGAAGAACTTGCAGAAATTACTAATATAAGTGGAGCTTTTAGTTTCTAATTTGTTCTTATTTTAGATTCTGTTCTCCACTGTTCATAGCTTCAATTGATTCTTGATTTTAAAAATTATTGCAAAATATTACTATGAAAAATCAAAGAATAAAAGATGGGAACTACCAAACATTCAAACAGTAATTCCTGAGTATCCTCGAAAAACAGCAGTTGCAACCTTCAGGTTGATTACAGGACATGATTGTCTGGCAAAACATTTAAACAGAATTGGGATATATTCTTCACCACTCTGTCCTCCATGTGATCTGCAAGAGGAAATGGATCAAGACCACCTTCAAATATGCCCGGCCACTTCTAGTGCCCCATCCATCAGTGAAAAATACACTGGTCGACAAGATTTTTTTCACAAGAAATCTGAATAGTGAATCTAGTGCATTTTTTCATCCTGAATTCAGATATGTAGTCAGAATTTTCCCATCAGGCATAGTTTTTCTGTGAAAGCTACTTTTCAAAATATGATTTTAGCGTTTTCTTTGACCTGTCATAGGAACCTTTACCTCATATGTAGCTATTTTACTCAAGCCGTATTTATTGAAATTATTTGTAATATCACGCTGAAGCACCACAAAACAAGACTGTGCAGGTTCATTCATGCTTAGACATGCCCAGACCTGTCTGGCATTGTGATGTGTCAGTATTGAGCTGATTGTGACATTGTTCACTAGTGAAATATTTCCTTCCTTTCTGTTTAGAAGTGTATTGTGTATGTTGTGCATGTTGTATTTCAGTGCTTAATGTTTTCATCATGCCAAGAAAGTGTGTAAATCATGCAGATCATTTCTGCTACATTTGTGGTGAGCTGACCTTCAAGTCTCAGAGGCGAAATATGACCCCACTTGTAAAGAAGTGTTATCATCTTTACTTTGGCTGTCAAGTTGGTGATTTTGATAAGAGCTGGGCCCCAAATACATGCTGTGTTTCGTGTGTTAGACTGCTGACTGGGTGGAAAAATGGTACACATCATATGCCATTTGCAATTACCATGATTTGGAGGGAACCGAAGGATCATTCAACTGACTGTTATTTTTGTTTGACAAATATTAAAGGAATCACATCTAAAACAAAATATACAGTTAAGTATCCGAATTTGCAATCTGCATTGAGACCTGTCTTACACAGTGAAGAGTTCCCCGTACCAGTATATGTAGATACAACCTTAAGTGATAACTCTGATTCTGACCTAACTGAAACTCAAAATGATTCAGATGAAAATAAAAATGATCTTACATATGAAGCCAGTAGCTGTTCATCAGAACCATACTTTCCCAATCAGCAAGACCTTAATGACCTGATTCGGGATTTAAATCTGTCTAAACTGCAAGCTGAAGTTTTAACTTCCAGACTCAAAGGGTGGAATTTACTCTAAAAAGATTTAAGAATAAGTAGGTATCGTAGCCGCCATAGTGTTTTCAAAGAATACTTCTCTGAAGAATATGGTGTTGTGTTTTGTAATAATATTTGTTCACTTATGGAAACTCTTGGGCATCAACACCGACCAGATGAGTGGCGATTGTTCATAGACTCCTCTAAAGTAAGTTTGAAGGCTGTGCTGCTACATATTGGCAATGAACTTCCATCAATACCAGTAGCGCATGCCGCTATGAAAGAGACATATCAAAATATGAAACTAATTTTAGAGAAAATACAATATGGAAAATATGAATGGAATATCTGTGGTGATTTAAAGGTCATTGCTTTATTGCTTGGTTTGCAACTTGGGTTCACCAAATTTTGCTGTTTTTTGTGCGAGTGGGACAGCAGAGATAACAAGTCTCACTACGTTAGAAAGTCATGGCCAAAACGTGAATCTCTTCTCCCTGGCCAGAAAAATGTGGCATGTGTCCCTTTAGTGAATCCTGAAAAAATATTTTTACCTCCATTGCATATTAAGTTAGGAGTTATGAAAAATTTCGTCAAAGCTATGGATAAACTTTCTGATGGATTCTTGTACTTGAAATCGAAATCCCCCAAAGTCAGTGATGCTAAATTGAAAGAAGGAGTTTTTATAGGATCACAAATCCGATCATTAATGGCTGATGAACATTTCGAGGGACTGTTAAATCCACTGGAGAGAGCAGCCTGGCAGTCTTTCAAAAGTTTATGTTGCAATTTTCTTGGAAACCATAAAGCAGAAAACTATCGTGACATAGTGGCTGATCTTCTGCATTCTTATAAAGCTATGGGATGCAACATGTCTTTAAAAATTCACTTCTTGGACTCTCACTTGGACTTCTTCCCCGAAAACCTTGGAGCTGTCAGCGATGAACACGGTGAGCGTTTTCATCAGCAAATTTCTACGATAGAGAAGAGGTACCAAGGCAAGTGGAGTTCCAATATGCTGGCTGACTACTGTTGGACTAAAATGAGAGACGTTCCAGATGCAAAATATACCCGAAAATCACTATCTACCACTTTCTAGGTAAGTCAGAATCAGTAGTTATAATTTTGAGTTAGAAAGCTAGTTACGGATTTTTTAGAATATTATAAAAATTCAAATGAATATCACACAAAACTCCTGCCCGATGCGGACAAACTGTAATTATATTTGAATTCAGCAAGAAAAATACTTTTAGAATCTGTTATTTTAATTCTTGTGAAAGAGAAAAAGTTAATTTTTGTAGACCAGTGATATTGGAGAGCAAGAGGATTAATGACTTCATTGTCAGAAATCCAGCATTAGCTAGCAACATTTTTCTTGATTTAAAATATACGCACGACACCTCAATTATTTGATGGGGTGATTGATGCCCTTGGCCCCATAGTTGTTGCCTATGACCTAACAGCAATGCACAGTGCTAATGGGTTAAGGTAATACATCATAATCTATCATTCTGAATGAATCAGCCATATATGCATCATTAATCATTTATGTAACTGTGCTGATATAATAACATTGTTTTATTCATTAAAAACAAATATTAGTAACATCAGGTATGCTTACAAAACAAAAATAAGCAAGTTAATAGTTGGCATGATTAGGAAACATTTCTCAAAAAAATTGCTCCGAGTTAACAATAATAAATCCTTTAAAGTATACAACAATCTTTCATTCTTCCTATGCCAAGGAATGTACAATGAGCATCACATGATAAAATTAAGTATAAAATACAGAGTATAATTGTATTTAAAAATACATTTTTACACTTATTACAGTACAGAAGTTTGCCTGTAAGTACTTCAACTTAAAAATTCATTTTAATTTTCTTTGTACTCTTAGGCACAGTTAATATTTACTATTATACATTAATATTTACTATTCCATCTTACCAGGACTATGTTATTTACAAATTACGCCTAGTTCTTTAACAGAACAATGACATGACAACGTTAGTACTAAAAGCAAGCTAAAACTGGAAGACTTTGGATTGTCACATCTTGGTCCCTTATGATCTTGTAACTTTGACAGCCTTTATGATGTCTGGAGGATTCTCGATATCTGCCTTGCTTTGTATTAATCGCAGTTCCATTTGGCCTACAGAAGGTTTGTCTTCTTTACCTTTAACTGCAGAAAAAGCAATATTGTGAGATACAGCTACAATACTTTTAGGAGATTCACATGAGATGCAATATCACAAACTACTGGATAAAGAACATTCAAGTCTACTGCAGAAATAACAACATGTTTTAAGCTTTATACACTAACTAACTAGTAAGTTTGCACTTGACAGCTAGCAGTGAAGTTGTTGCACTTGCAGAATAACAGATGAAAAGCGCTGTCCATAAAACTTCCTGAGCCAATCATAGGGCAGCATTTTGGTTGGTTGGTCACAGTGCGGAAACGGGAGAAGGAGGTGCTCTGTTTCCAGATATCACAGCTTCCAGCCACATGCTTAAGTTTGTGATTTCTGTCATGTGCGTCTAGTTGTTCTTCGCAAGTTGTTTATTATATTTGTTATTGTTGATAGTGTTGTAGGTGTTTATTTATTTATATTTATTCTTTATTTCATATGTTTATATAAATTATTCATATTATGTACTCGAAATTTAGCGTGCAAAATGGTGCCTCAGAAGAGACACTGCTCACCGAGTGATTCATGAAGTGAAAATCCTATACATACGTCAAGGTGTGCCTCTGAATAGCCAAGCATTGGAGTTATTAAGAAGAATGAGGGAATTCTATGAAAAAGAGAAGGAATACACAGATATTCATGAGGATCCCTGTATTCCTGCTGATAAAGTTATAGAGCAGATTGCAAAAACACTTGGATTAAGCAGAATAACCATAATCAGCAAGGGAGTAGTGCTTCAAGAGATGGAAGTCAAGGTTGCTGGAACCCAGCAGGTATTTTTGTGAACTCCAGGGAAGAAAAGAAACACCATTCATCTGGTCACAGCTTAATGCTTTTGAATGGGAACAAAACATCGCAGAAAGCAGTGTTGAGATTGGCTTCCAATATAAAAAGGTAAATGGACGAAAAGTGCTGCTGGAAAAGTCACACAGTAGTGGCACAAAATGTCGTTTTGCATAAAGTCCTAGTCAAAGACCTCCACAAAATTGTGTGGCTGGATGAAACATGGGGTAATGCGGAGACACCGTGACAAAATAGATGCATTTACCTTCAATTATTAGTAATAACAAAGTAGTTTATTGTCCTTCTACGTTCATATAGCTTATGTGCATTGTTTATGTGGTTTTGTGACATGATAGAAAGCTACGTCATCTGCTACTGTGTATTAGCAACTTTGATAATGTTGCAAGCACAGAATAGCCAACTTGATGCGAATCCATGCGATCTGTCAAGTGCAAACTTACAGCGGCCGGAGTATAAAAGTTTGTGAGATAAGGATTCCTATTATTTAAACAGTATTCAGCCAGTGTCCAGTTACACATTAAGACCTCATGTATAAATGTTAATCTATCTTAAAAATGGAATTTTTAAGATTACACTTTAAGATTCAGATTAAGCTAGTTCAACTGAACATATATAACTACACTTAATCTAACAAGTTTTCACTGGATGTTTTCCTGACACAAACTTGAAAAAGTCATGTAAAGGTTGCTCATACATCTGTAATACTCATCTGCTTCATCATAGAGAGGTTGATAAATTCCACAGTTTCAGCTGTAAAAATGGCTGAAAAAATTAATCTGCAGAATACTTTTATGACTCTTTTTAAGCATTTTCTTGTGCTCTGTTTTAATTAGTCACAAATCCCGAGTGATAAAGCTAAGAAAAGGGAAGCATAACAAATGCTCTGCAATAATATGAAAGAAATCATAGGTTTAACTTTTCACCACAACAAATGAAGATGGAGTTGAAGAGAAAAAGGTCATAATGCAACTAGAATTCACAAAATTAGGTTGTCACTTCTAAGCTCACATTTAGACATACCATGGAATCGTTATAACACGGGGATAAAGCATGTTCCTCAACAACCACACTACTTTGGGATTCTACTGTATTTAAAGGAAGATATTAATTTCAGGAAGAATGATTGACAGTTGAAGTAGACACATTCCGTTTTATTTGCAGCAATTGAAATTAATATTTTTCTAAAAACTAAACCCTGGCGTAACAGCCCACAAAGGGCCAAGGCCTACTGCCCAGCTGCTGCGTCCTCTACCTCTGCCCACTACAGGCGTCATTGGTGAGGGACAGAGCATTCAGTTGTAAAATTTAAATTGTATTGCACCATTTGGAAGACAGCAGACAAAATTACAACTCTATGCAAAATAAAAATAGCCATGTAATTTGCTGCTCTAAAGAGGAACTTATACAAGAATAAGCTTTTGTAATGATAGTTTGTGAAAGAATGGGTAGAGAAGGACATGTGGATGTAATACATTAGAAATTTTTTTTTATTCATATGGAGATAAGATTATACCCAGAAAATTGCCAGACAAAAACTAAGACTTGACTTTATACACAGACACTTATTTAAGTAAAAACATCTCTGGAGTATTCGGTATCTTCATTAGTTTTGATTTCCACCAATCAGAATGTTAATCAGCACCAAATCTGGAACGTCTGTTTACAATTTAGGCTTATTCAGATGTTATAGCTAAATGTGTATTCAACATTTAAATTTAAGAAAACACTGTATTATCTTTTCTCTTGGAAGTTTGGAAACAGTGTTGTCATAATTAATTTAATCCAAAAGGTGAGTCAATTAATAACATTACACAACTCTTTAGAATTTCCTGGAACATGTTTAGGGAAATTATAAGTAAGTGTTGTGTAGTGTTATTAATTGACTCACCTTTTGGATTAAAACACTGTATTGTCTTACACACTGATAAAGATTGCAGTGCTGTGAATAGTAAACACTCAAATAGCAGTATGTTAGATAAGGCTATGTGGCAAAAAATAACAAAACATTTCAGCAACAATTTTCCGCATTATCCACATGTTAAAGCAACTAATTTTAACTGTCCATTCATATCATCGATAGAAGAACGTCAGAATTAATTTTATTAGTAAGGTCAGAATGTGAACCATACATTCTTCTTACAGTGTGCCATCTTCCATGTTTGTGAAACTGTCCAATTACTCTTTCAAAAATGCTATGCAGAAAAACAAGTGTCTTGGACTTGAGGTTCAACTGTGCTCTTGACAGTGTTTAAACATCAGATCTTAAAATGTTTACTTTATACACTGCTTAACACTAAACATCTTTGTAAAGAAGTCTATCATTTCTGCAACTGTTCCTAAGATTTCAAGGATTGCTTTGTATTTAATCCCTTTGTTATGATATATATATACACAGCTGAACCTGATTTATACATATATGAAGGAGATGAAGCAAGATTACTTATAACTCAGAATTACTTACAACTGAGATTTTGATAAAGTATCATATTTTTTTTAAAAAGAAAAAAGCAATATGGTGGGCCTACATGTGTAAAATTTTACAAACAACAAAGATATTTATGAAGAAAACATTATTTTGAACTCGGTCCTCCTTTGAAGAAGGGTCAATCCACATCAAATTGCACACCCGTAAAACATGACTTTTTCATAGGAGGTTCAAATTTTTTTTATGAATAATAGGCATCAAATAAGGAGACCCATATTTTTAAATTATTTGCTTAGTTATGACTATTAGAAATTAAGCAATTTCTGCGCACACCGTAATATAAAATCACTTGTTACTCTAAGGCCATACAGAGTTGAGAGTTGGGGTTTCAAGCACTGGAAAGGTTAAATATAACACTTTTAACAACTTTCGATCAATCATTATTACACATAAATTTTGGACTGTTTTTTTGATGGTATATTTTGTAAAACCAAAAATAGAATTTAAATCGATGTGTTAAAAATCTAAAAAAAATACACACGTATTCCCTGACATTTTATCTATAAAATAAGATGTTGATAACTATGGAGCTTGCATTAGTGCATTTGCTATAATTTTTTTTTTTCTAGAGGCCTGCAAGGGCTTGCACACGACATGAAGTAGAGATCCATTTGTTCAGCTGGATTCGCCGTTCTTGGCCCCTTGAAAGCGAGTAACAAGCCAGGTGACTGCAGACAGCATGCGAATTGGTGCGACAGCTATACTACTCAGATAACTTCTTCTTACTAAGGCAGTACAGTCCTTGCAGAAAAATGTCTCCACAATGTACCTTCTTTCTGATACTCCTGTGGCATCTGATACGTGCTTTTGAACTTTTTAATTTTTTTGAAAAAATCTTCTGATGTAAGCAGTTCTTTGCTTTTAGCTTCTTCCTTCATGTACGTCCATACATTTGAAATAATTTCTCTACTTTGACTGTGTAATGTTTTGGTCCCTAATTTAGAACGTACAGGTGGCATAATTGATTTACGGTATAATCAATGTCTCACAAATTCATCATATTCACTCTTTATCACAAAGATCTATGTCTTTAAATGCACACTGCACTAAAAAGCACCTGTGAATTAGCAAGGACTATCTCAGATCATGCAGACATCACTAACTTCCCCCTCCCTCCCCATGTGCATGGTTTCATTTGCAGAATTATACAATATGAGCTGATGAAAGAGGCAAAAGCTATGGATTCGCCAACAGGACTTCCATTTAAGGCACAGAATAGAGAGTATACAGAAAGGAAACTCAGCAGAAATCTGCGTGCCAAAATTTAGTGCGCTTGCGCGAAGTCTGCCATGTTGAAAGCGAGTAAACTGAGTAAACAGCTGTGTTGTTGAAGCCAAAGCAAGCGTTGTGTTTATTTTACCTCCAGCATATTAGCTGCTGGGCATATCTATAGCTGAAGAACTGTTTTATATGCCTACTGCAAAAGGTATAAATATGTGTTAATGTAATTTAAGCTTCGACGTGGTTATAATGAGCAGCAGTAAGAGAAAAGGCGGCCGATGGTGTTCGGCACCAAACTGCAGAAATAATTCACATGCAAATGTATTCAGGGGTTTACAAGTTACAGTAAATGCATTTCTGCAGTTCTGGTCTTACTAAAAGACACATTTCTTTTCTTTTGTTCTCACTCGAAGATTAAATCAGGACTGCCTTGAAAAAATGTTTGGTAGTATACGTCAACAAGGAGGCAACTCATGCAATCCTACTCCAATACAATTTAACAGGGCATTCAAAAAGTTAGTTTGTCTCAGTTACTTTCAGCATTCAAACTCTTCAAACTGTGCTGAAGATTTTGACACTCTGCTTTCAAATTGCAATGACAACAGTAGTTCATTGAAATTGTGTTTAACAAAGAATCCATTTTCAAAAAGCATTATTGTGAACTGTATAGATTACAGGGAAAATTTACCCAGTACAAATGCACTACAGTATATTTGTGGGTAATTAAAAGTGCTTAACCAACCATGAATGTGATATATGTGCAGCATATTCACAAGAAGAAGCAAATAATTTTAACTATACAAATCTGTATTCTCATTTCAAAGCATACGAGAACAAGAATATGGATACATTTGGAAATCTAAAATGTCCAAGTTCAACCTTTATAACCTACATTGAATATCTGGAGAACATTTTCACTGGCAATATTCTCAGATTAATGACTACAAATAATGTTGGAAACGCATTGACTAATTTAATGGAGAATGTGCAATTCGGCCACCCATGCAAGGATTTCCCCATACGTTATTTAATAAGGCTGTTTGGCAGGATGAGAATTTATTTCTTAAAGTTTGTGAATAGAGATTTTAAAAATAAAAATAAAAGTGAACAAAATTACAGATTAATAAAAGTGACACACCTATGAATAATATGATTCGCTGTTGTAGTTGCTTCATTAATGCAGATTAAACAAGCAAGACAAAAGTACAATGACACACCTGAACTCTATTTTTCTTTAATGCTGCAATAGAGTGTAATGTTGGCAACGTAGGTCATGTGAATGTACGCAGGCTTTGTTGTTTTATTATAAAAAGGTGAAATAAAATAAATGCAATTGTATGTTTTACTGTAACTATTTTATGTTGTGCAAATAGACATGATATGAAAAGAACATTCCTAGATCTCCTTAACCCTTAAAATAAAATAATCCTAACTTTTGCCATACTGTAAAGTTACTGCTGTGATTTATGTTACTGCACCATGCTCTACATTTGTGTTTTATTTACTTCTTTTGCTATGTATAACAAGACTTTATGATTCATTGTATGCAAAATCTGATTCAAGATTTTGTGCATTTTTATTTTTGTGTTAAAAGCAGCTAATTAGCCACATACTTATTAATTACTGCTACCTATTTCCCACTTATTTCATATTACTAGGGCTTCCTTTGTTAATACATATAAATAGAAAACAAAATTTTGTTGGTTTCATTCTGCTTTTGTGCGTTATTGTTTTTTTCAAATTTTAATTGCCCTGAAATTTTGTGTAAGAACAGGGCGCCTTTTGTAAACGTATAAATGTCTTCAGTTCCCAATATGAATTATTATGTATCATTCCAGCTCATTTTAGAGAGTAAACTTCTTCATTGGAGGGAAAATAGGTTGTACTAGTCTGAGTTAATCATATGTTCGGTTTCGTTAGTGTTTCTTTTCGTAAAAGTTTTCATTTAGCTGGCAAGATTAAGAGCTCCGTTTCGTAAAGCTGCTTGTTTCGAGCCCTGGTAGGAAGTAGCAATCGCTTCGTTAACTTGGTTTCAATATGGCGAAGCGCGCAACGCAATGGGTACATGCAGATCAAAGGAGCCGACTCAAGCTTTCCTTTCTGTATACTGTCTATTCTGTGATCAAGGTCAGGGGCCAAGAACGATGGGTCCAGCTGTGCTTTAAAATTACACTCCTTCATTCCTTTGTCAAAAACTGAAGCTTTAATGAAACAATTTTCTTTCGAAGGAGGTAAAGTTGTGTGTTGTGTGCAAACATTAGTTCAAAATGCATATTTTAAAACATTTTGAAGATGCTAATAGTGTGCATATAATAGTGTGAGCTAGCAGTGTTCTCCTTACTGTACTGTTGTACATTCATGGAACCTCAACCAGTGGACAGTTGCCGTAATGGAAGGTGGCAATTGTGTGAAGTTACGGTAGCCGTCACCACTGCCACGTGAGTCCGCTGCACTGATTTGCAAGTAAGTTAATTACAACTGAACTATTAGAGACTCCATTCTGATTTTTTCTGAGAATATTGAATAAACTTCATTGTATTTTTAGTTTTTTTTCCAGATTTTTAAATGGTCGAGTTTATGTTATTATCTAACTTTAAAACTTTAATCGTATAAAATATGATATTAATAATAATTAATAAAATTTTCTAATAAATATCTCACGAAATACTGCAATTTTTCTTTAATTTGAGCCAAAGATAAAGTAATTTGCTTCATTACAATTGGAGATATGATTGATCGAAGAGTGAGGGGCACGTGATTTTTGGGACATTTCAAAAATTAATATCTGCCAAATAATTTTTTTTTTTATAAAACGAAGAAACACAGGTCAAATATATTTTGTTCCAAAACACCAAAAAGAATTTCAAGAAAATCTGAGAGATCAAGGTAATTTTATGCCATATTTTGTGCGATTTGACGTGGAATGACTCAGAAATCAGTTAATTTGGTTTGTTTCACTTTTCTTGCATTAAGTACATAACCTCATTTTGTTACTGAGGACTGTATGTAATGTGGTATAAGCAATTCCTAAATCTGAGCAATTTTGGTTTTGGTTTTGTGTGGATTAAGTTCCACCTCTAGTATGAATTTTACTTTCTAATTAGTGTGTACCATTTCCTTTTTCTGTTCTCCATAACTAAATAGAAGCAACTGAGAACTGAAAGACAAAACTGTTGTTCAACAGCAAAGACCAGATACCGAAAATGTTTTTTCTTCCTTTCATAGAAGTTTGAAAACAGTGTTGTTGTAATTAATTTATTTTTTAAAAGGTGAGTTAATTAATAACACTGAACAACACTTACAAAATATTTTTCCGGGATGCATTTCGAAGGTTAACTTTCCTCCATTATCATTTAATTACCATTATTACCATTTTTAATTAGCATTTTATTACCATTTATTGTAATGAAATATACATAGGAAAAACCAAAAGAAATTTAGAAATCAGATCCAAGGAACACGTTAGAAACGTTAAGAGTAAACAATTAGAAAAATCAGCAGTTGCATTTCACTTTTGGACAAAAAATCATGACATAAAGCTACAACCGAAACTTCTTAAACACATAACCGGAAAATAAGAACTGTCCACATGGGAACAAATCTTTATTTTAAAAAATAGAAACCGAGTATTTAATTTCG
This sequence comes from Tenodera sinensis, assembly GCA_030765045.1. Classification (NCBI taxonomy): domain Eukaryota; kingdom Metazoa; phylum Arthropoda; class Insecta; order Mantodea; family Mantidae; genus Tenodera; species Tenodera sinensis. Next base: position 293,977,831 of record CM060962.1, on the reverse strand, counting down.
ACATTCCTCAGAGTGACATTTTCAGTAAGTTCATTGAACCGTTACCAGAAGAAACATCAGAAGAAGCATCACCATCCGCACCACGAAACACCATGGAAACCCAGTTATTGTCCGGTTGATAATGGAGGAAAGCTAACCTTCGAAACGCGTCCCGGAAAAATATTTTGTAAGCGTTGTTCAGTGTTATTAACTCACCTTTTAAAAAATAAACCGAAAATGTTTGTTTACTTCTCATTGGCTGCTACAACACTGTCACACCGAAAGCCACCCGCTCAGGTCGGGTCTTTGTCAACAGAGATAGGAAAATATGCCTCGAGTTTCTTTTAAGATAACATATGCCATATGCTCATTATAATTACATAAAACTCAGTTGTATTTCCCTAAAATTTAATACCTATAACTGCAAATTACGTATACATAAGGTTTTATTAATACATTTCTAAATTACATTTTGCCAGGACCTGCAAAAATGTACATATAAATGAGAATTATGTAGAACTGGGTTATGTATAAAGCAGGTCCAGCTGTACATAAACACAACGGGTGGAAGGTACTGCCTTGGCCTTGTGTTAACACGAGATTCTACATGATGTGTGCAACAAATACATCCAATACAATTATTGTCAATAAAGAACAGTTTTGCCGAAAAAAAATAATTTGTGTCAAATATTTGGAACATTTGGACCCATCTAGCTTTTTGACAAAAGGATATGAATGGTTTATTATTTCACTAACTGACACGCAAACATTGCGTGAACAATACTTTTTATTTCAATTGGAATGAATTTAGTTACAATATAATGTTAACGTGACATTGCCAAATCTCTCTTAGAAATTAAATTTTGCACGACATTTTAACATTAAATTGTAACGAAGTTCATTCAAATTAAGGTAGAAATGCATTACAGCATTGTTCACACAATGTGTACATAACAGTTACTGAAATAATAAACCATTTATAGTCATTTGTCAAGAAGCTAGTTGGCTTGAAATATTTTATATCATTTTTTTTCAGTGAAATGGTTTTTTATTGACAATAACTGTATTGGACATATTTGTTACACTCATCATGTAGAACCCCTGGTTAACATATTGCCGGAGCAGTACCTTCCACCCAGTATATATTGGTGTGTATTACATACTATATGTATTGCAGAAAATTATGTAAATACACACAACTGAATAAGGATGTACACATTTTTTATGTCATTCTCTCCATTTATGTGTGTTCATGGTTTAATTTTGTTAAGAGTCTAGGCCTACCTTTGTTAAACAGAAATCTGTCTTTAACGGAAATGTTTGAGTCACGTTTGATTCTGAAGACAGGTTTACTGTATTACATTAATCACAGTGTTAATTTAGTTTTTTCAAATTAACAACTATACTGTTATAATTATTATTAAAATTAAACTTCAAAATTATATAAAATGTAATAATTTTGTCCACATTTATCTCTGCACCACCACTTAGAAAAATACTAGACATCTCACTGCTCTGATACAAGTCATCTTTAGAACCTATGTTGCAGTACTACAGAATTGACACCAGAACTTGAACCCAGCACATACTCTCCTTTGAAAAACTGCCTCAACTGACTTCCCAACGTGGGGCTACTTGAAAAGAACATTGCAACAGGATGAAACCTTTGAAAAACCACTACAGTTAAAAACCAAAGGAACCAAATGAAGAAAAAAAAGATGAACTTACCAGAATTTGCATATTCCAAGGTCCGTTTTAACACAAGTTGTAAGGTGGAGCATGTCTTCTCCAAGGATGACTTGAGATCACCATTTGTGTGTGACATCCACGCAAGTAAGAGAGATGTAAACAGATCACCTGTTCCAGTAAATGATGCCTTCAATCTTGGAATTTTCACAGTTAATGCTGTCATTTTGTTCTCTGAAAAAATTAATATGAATGATAAACACAACATATTACAAGAAATACTTAATATTTCCTTAAAAAGATCCACATTTATGTTTTCTTCCTAAAACATAATCTAACATTTTCAGATACATATATACAAACCACAAGCTATTGAACTTTGTAATGTTTAAAAAAAGTGAATGTGTTATTCATATGCCTTTCTCTAAGAGAATTGTTTGCTTTTATTGCTTCTACAATTTATACCAGCAAAACCTTATTTTTCTGTCTACTTTATGTTAATCACGATAAATGTTTGGAAATGTTTGGAGAAATAGTTCCCTAACACATTTTGTTGTAGGTACAAATAGCCTAAAATGACAGTCATATATTTACAGAGGGTTGATATATACTGCTCTGAAGTTCCAAACTACATATTTTGGTGAAATCTCAAAAAAAGACTCAATGGTAACAGCACTTCAAAAAATGACAAAGTATTGAAATATTCAAACCATTAACAGTGAACATCTTAAAAAGGCTGATGTAACAAAAGAAAATTACTTGACATTAATTGGGTGTTTCAAAGAGATCTACATTATTTATGTGGTATGAATGAACTACAGAATAGAAGGGACACCTTGTACCTTGGATCTTTTGTATCTGCCTCCCCCAGGATGAACGGATAAGGGGAAGAAAATGCAGGAAGCTATAGCCCATAGGCAGACAGGCTGGCTAACAGAGAAGCACAGACGTCCCTAACGATTCCAAGTTTGATGACGAGATCACACCAACAGGCTGCTCAGAAAAGGCCTCCCTTTGGTGAAACTGGGCAGAATTTGACTTACCTGAGGTGGCCATTTGGGAGGACTGAGAAGAATTTTTCATTCAGCAAGCATCTGCACCATCTGTTCAACACTGCACAGCCCCTGATACACCTGACACATGAAAGGGGAAGCAAAACGATAAAAAATGGGGGAAAGAAAATTTGTTAGAAGAGAAACCGCCACAGCATTTGCCTAGCCAACCAGGGAAAAATGGTAAGAGTGGTTGACCCCACGAATTCAACCCAGGACCTCCTGAATGGGATGCTTGCACATTCACTTGGTTTTATGTGGTAAGCTTTGTCTCTTACAATTTATAGGTTTTACAAAATTCATTCAGAATGAAGATGACTTTACAGGCTATTTGCATAAAACTCAAATAAATCTCTAAAGTAAGAACAAATTAGAAACTAAAAACTTCACTTATCTTAGTAATGTTGCATGTTCTTTTTGCACAAGCTAACCCAGGGTTTCAAGTTGTCTCCAACTCATTCTCAAAGCTTGTTGCTTCACTGTTAATAGCTTCAATTTTCCTTATTCAAATAAATACATTTATTTCTCATGTATATGTCTTTAACATGTGGTATTTTAATAAAAATCGTCAGGCGACTTATTTGAGAAAATAAAAAATAAAAATGTTTCCATGTAAATTGTAGTTTGCGGAGGGGAAATTTTAAAGATATCAAACTTTAATACCAAGCTGTTTCCTCCTCTCCCCCCTCACACACAAACATGTGCATGCCTTTTTATAAAAATGGTTCTTTTGTGGGTTCTGGGGACCTCAAAACACTCAAGAACAAGACTACATATGAAGATTGTATTGCTGAACTAAGAGGGAAGGCATCTAAGAGCATAAGGGTGCTTAAGCAAATGGCAGCTAATAGGCAAGCATGGAAAACCTTTACTGAGGATCTCTGATGCCTGTAGCATAAGGGGACCTCTCAATGTGTACTTCTGATCACATCTCAGTTCACATTTTTGGATGAATAGTGCCTACTCTACCTACTATACTAGGTGCTAGAGAAAGTAATTTGTTAAGCTGCCTAACAAAGGTAACATATTTAGTTAAGCTTCAGCTCTAATAAATAATACCACACTAAAAAACCTGGCATCTTTGTCACATTGTAGGCAACATGAAGACCAAAGAAGAAAAATGCAATCAGGCACCATAAGATTTTAAAAACAGATAAACTGGGCAACTGTTGATATTCTAGGTCACTTTTCAGCAGGAAGCTGAAGAACACTGCAAAAGCATGGAGTATCGAGGTCAAATAAGTGATTTCACCTGGGTTGGGCATATCAAAAACATCACAATAATAGGCACTTACTAATTATTAGCAATTAACTATAGCACCATCATATCATTTTTATTAAGGATACAAACACTATTCCTAATAAGTGGGGCTAGGAGTTTTATGACGTAAAGAACATTAAAAAATGACCTTAAAATGATGACCTTAAGACCTCAAAATTTATTAAAAATGACCTGAAAGAATGGGATAGGATAGGCAAGATTTGGTGGGGGGACTTAGCACCTCAGTCAAAGAAAACTTTTGTTCTTATGTCCTTGATGGGGCACCGCATGCAAGGGAAGGGTGAGGTGGGGGGATACGAAGGGTGATTGGATCTGAAGAGAGATGACACAAGAGGGCAGGCTCCTTGAACAACCACAGATTTGACCCCAGTGGCGGCTCGTACACCAAATGCCCTACCCCCTGCCTCATAGGTCCCCTGGGGGGCCTGGGACTCTGAAACCTTCCTGATCCGGAGGATGGGGATTTACAGAGAGTAAGCACCAGCCATACACACTGAAACTTCTGCTGACACTTGGGACTCTGAAACAACCAATTAGATGAAAGGTAAAATGAAATGAGAAGTGAGATGAAATGTAGGGGTGTAATTATCCTTCCCAAAATTTGCCTAACGACCTGGGGAAGTCCCTGAAAAACCCATGGGCCAGGAAGGACAGCCACGGAAATTGAACCCACGATCTTCCAAATGTACACATCACACATTACCGCAGAGTCATCTCACTTGGTTAAAAGAACAAAAATTATTTTAAAATGTCCTTAATTTGTTGCCTGACAGTACCTACATCAGCAATCCTGCACATTGTATGATCTTCACTGTTGTTATTCAAAATATTTTCCATTTTAAGAAAGACAAGTGTGCCCACTTCACTTTCCACACAGCTTAGATTACTTATAACTGATTTCATCAATTCTATTTGATTTTCAATTTCTTGGAAATATTTGGTTTTTACTTTTGACACAACAAAATACAAATATCACCTCAACCTCTAGCTTTTGTTATGTGAATACTCATTGTATGCAGTGGTAGGCGACCCTCAAATGAGGCACATAGATTCATCCCACATTCCCTTAGAGGACAACTCTTTCTTATGATAGCCGTAAACTGTTTAGTTGGATGAGTCCACGTGTTTAAAAAAATATGAACAGAGAAGCGATATTTCAATAGATTTCTAACAATTTTTAGAGTTTGAGGTTCTGAAACCTGATTCTTTTAATATAAGAGTAATGCAACCAAACTCGAAAAAAATGACAAAAACCTAAATTTGTTCTTAAAAATGACTTCATAACCTGTAAAAAATGCTCTATCAATAAAAACATCTAAAAATGCAGAAAAAATGGCGGCCAAAGGTGATTTACTTTCACTCAAAATGTTATGAGCTACATATATTTTCCAATAGCATTGCCCTAGCATCATCAGAAAAAAGATGCAAAGTCATCAAAGTCCGGACCCTACTAATAAGAAACATTTTTTCAATGCTAATTAGTCTTAGTATTTTCCACAAAATAAATCAAGGGAAATACACTATTATAGAATCATGGTTACATTATTATAAAACTAGTACAATGAGGGGCATAACAAATGAAATCTGGCCCCCCCCCCCCAAAATAAAATGTTTAACCTATCAATTATTAATATAACTTTAATTACAGCAAGTAGAAGTACAGACTTAATGCAACGTATTGTATATTCCTGTATAAACAAAGGGATTATTTATTAACCTATTAACTCATTTTGAATTGAAGGGCTAAGGCACTTTTGTGTATATTTTGGTTTATTTGTTAGATCATGCAATACAGAATTGTACTTTGTGAGAAGTTCAATGATTGCTAAAAAGTTTTCACTGTTTTATCTTCCAATTTCCTCCCTATGTCGCAGAAAAGCTAGATTACCAGATGGCAGTGTTAACATAATATTCATAATACACTCAAGGACCTGTTTCCAAATGTTCTCACTTTTCTTTAGTTCTGAATGCATACTCACATCAACTGTTTTTCTTGTGCCACAAACAATGCATGTGTTTAAATGTGCCTAGCACTACAATTTTGGTTAGCTACCTCTAATCTCAAACTCTTCCCTCCAAGTTAATCATGATTTCTATCCTCCAAAGAGCCAACACAGTTTACAATAAACACAGTCGTCTAAAAATTTACCTAAAAAGATGAATAACACAACCATTCTCTCTAAAGTCTTTGTCTCGCCAATGTGAACATTTCATAATATTTAGTGGAGAAGGATCTGTTTTTCTGGTTAGCATATTTGGGGAATGGACCCACTGGCTGACAAGAAATTTGTTTAACGAAGAGCTTTTTAGTTTCATCATCTACATCTAACTGATGACTGCTCAACCATTTAAATACTCTGCAAAATTAATAGGCCCAATTATTATACGCACCTGAAGCTATTAACAGTGGAGCAATACAATCCATTAATATCACCAATAATGTAGAAACTAACAGCTTCACTTATCTAAATACAAGGTGTAAACATGTTGGGTTGTGTAATGTTTACACCTCATATTTAGATAAGCGACACTAGTGGGCCTAATATCTTTTGTAGATTACTGGGCTAAAATAAAACTAATGATCTTGTCATAAATGACAGCTAAAACTGCCACTCCACCTGCTTAGGCTTATACCTGGCCCTGAATTTGTTGCCTGACTTACCCTTCCACTTCACTTTCAGTAATGCCAGGGGATACCTCCCCTCCATTGGAACATGCCTGCCATGAGAACAAGTTAAGAACACGTGACGCAGCATTGCCACATTTCTCTTAGAAATTAAACTTTGCATGCTATTTTAGCATTAAATTGTGGCTAAATTCATTCAAATAAAGGTAAAATGGCATTATAGCATTATTTACACACTGTTTGCGTGACAGTGAAATAATAAACCATTTATATCCATTCATCAAGAAGCTAGATGGCTCTAAACATTTGTCACAAATTATTTTTTTCGCTGAAACAACTCTTAGTTAACAATAACTGTATTGGGCATATTTGTCACACTCATCATGTAGAATCCCTGGTTAATGTATGGCCGAAGCAGGACCTTCCACCTGGTATAACAAGAATGTTTCTTAGTTGCTTTCAAGTTTTACATAGCAAGCTGTATAGAATGTTGGTCTTACAGGGGCGATTTTGATGAAAGGTCTGCAGATTCTTAATGGTTTTTGAAATGGGGTTTATCTTAGCAAATGAGACCAGTAATAAAAAAATATTGAAAATTTATTCGCTCTAAGTTTATAACAATCTTTCATACCAATTTTGATAACAATTTAGAATTAACACATTTCCAAAATCTTATTTCATATCCTCTTGATACAAATTACATTTGTACTGTGTAACTTATGTTAGAGCCCAACAAAATTTTCTCTACATTCTTGAAACTATTCTTAGTTACCAAGAACAAAATATACTTATCCATACCTCTCTAAGGTATTTCATGCACTTGTGCATTATGGCTGTGTTTTCCTTTCTACTTCTTCAATTCTATTCCTAACACAAATGTTATTATATACAAATAAACAAATATAACATTTCACAACTACAGCATAAATAATTATAAAATAAACTTCAAACACCTCCTTAATCAATAATGTAACAAATATATCAACTCTCCTAACATAAACTTATTCAAATATACTATTATAAATGCCCCTGTTGTGATTATGCTTTGTGTCATAACTTGCATAACAAATAAAGCTTACATAAATAGCATGTTAATAGAGAAAACTTTTAAAATGGCAAAACATGAGAATAACTCCTCTTTGTTCAACAAATTACAAAGTTATTATACATACATTTCCTTGGATAAGTTAAGTTGTTCATGATTTCTTTCCATTTACAATTACACTCTTTTGCAGATGGTCACATATGTGCCTTTGTGATTCAGTGAAATGTGTTTGCACTTTCTATTTTTTCTGTAATATTCTTGTTCTAATGACTGGTGCACAACTCATTCCATTCATTGACAATACTTCATGTATTTCTGCTGTTTGGTTTCATTTTTATTCATGTCCGTAGTGTAACAATAAACATAGCTTTCTTCTTTTCCAGGTCCAGTTATAATTCTTGATAGTATATTTGTTGATATATGGCTTTTTATATATTTCTTCACACATTCTAATCCTACTGGAATAATTTTTCTATACTATCATGGATAATACAATTCTGGGATAGGAGACCACTATGGTGAAATTTTAAAACTACAAATAAAACGAGATACACGACAAAATATTCTTGAATACAAGAGGCAAATAAACAAACAAAACTTAGACAAACTTAAGGACTTCTTCTCACAATCCATCACTCGATGCTTCACTCTGGTACTGAGAGAACAATGCTTGCAATTGAGGAAGTACTATACATCAAACATCTTGGCAAGAAAGTCAGGAAGTTAATTTCCTCATGCGACCTATGTCAGAAGGCCAAGCCAATCAATGTAAGATACGATGTATTTCCACAATCCATCGTGAGAAACGAGGAAAATGCATTGGTGTGCCTCGATGAACATGGCGAGCTACCAAGGGGGAGAGATGGAAACAGATACATCTTCGTCATGTTTGATGTTTTCACAAAATTCACTAAGATATACTCCATTAGGAACATTAAAAGTAGGACTTGCCTGAACAAAATTGTTAAAGACTATATCCCAAAATATGGGAATATAAAAGCTATACTATCAGATAATGCAACAATGCATAAAAGTAAATTATTCCAGGACACCTTAAGAACATTAGGAATAAAATTATACTATTCCTCAACTTATTATCCTCAAGGAAATCCGACAGAAAGAACGATGAGAGATATAAGTATATATTTCCGCCTACTTTGCCACAAAGACCACACTTCCTGGACGGAAAAATGCGGGTACATAGAGGGGGTGATTAACCATTCGGTGAACCCCACGACCAAGTTTGCCCCAATCGAATTGATGACCAACACAAAACCCAAAAGATTGACAATTGACATTGACACTACGATGGCTGCTCAAAGGGAATTGACAGAGAAGGAAAAATGTCAATTGGCATTCAGAAGGTTACAGCAACAGGCAGAAAAAGGGAGAAACAAGGTAAAAAGATTTATCAGGAAATGGTCCCCACAAATTGGAGAAAAGGTGCTCTTAAGAAGCCACAAAGCATCCAAGGCATCGGAGAGAAAAGATCTGGAAAGATGGAACTACTGTACACTGGACCGCTGGTCATAACAAAACAGCTGGGTGACCATACGTATGAGCTACACAATACAAATGGCAAGTTGGTAGGAAGATATCATAAAAATAAATTAAAACCATACAAAGAAAGGACCAAATAGTCTTTGCCAACAAACATGTAAGGCAGGAATAGTAGAGATGATGGAAAATAATAATTTTTAATGGGTTACTTATAGAAGATCATGTTCAGATTGGAAAATACAACAAGAAAGAAAATCAACATAGTCATTGGCTATATTGACCACAAAGAGCATTGTCAACAAAGACAGATGAGGACACTGATTGTCATTAAAGAAGTGAATTATAGCGACGGAAAATAATGGGTTTTTGACATAAGGATGTCAGGAACAAAACAATAAAAAGGAATCAATTGTGATGACAAAGATAAAATATTTTTGACACAAAGGTGTCGAGGGTGAATTGAGAAGAAAAATAATACAATTGCACAATAATTATAAGTATAGAAGTTTTCTCTTATAGGGATAAGAGACAAAGAGGTGACAATTAGTGAAGTGAGGAAAACCATAGTCAGAAAAGCAATGCCCATGAATTAAGATGGATATGGCCAATGCTAAGCTTGAAGAAATGTTGAACTAAACAATAATGAATAAGAACACAATTAAAAAAAAATGGTACCATTAGTAACCTCAGAGTTTAAGAATTGACTCAACGACCTGCCTATACATAATAAGCTTACAAGACAAAGAAGGCAAAGAACTGAATAAAATATTGCCATAAATATGATCATAATCATTAGCTCAAGATTTGTATCCTGTTTTTCTCTCCTCATAACAAGGAACATAAGTCAAAAGCCACACAATAAACCATGATACACTTATATTTGTGTCAATGTCAAATGTTGTTGTTGTTAGCTAATGCTCGATTTCTGACAATGAAGTCATTAATCCTCTTGCTCTCCAATATTTAATATATTGATAGAGCAATAGCAGTATAGTAACCGCTTTTTAGAGAACACCATATTTTTATGTTTTGGCGGTCACATCGCTCTCTCACAACCCCCAGAATGTCTGGAGGACCACACCTGTCGTTGGTTTACGGGTCTCACCGACCTGACCGGGAGAATTAACAAAATAAATTCACCGACCATATCCTCTGATTACCAATCAGAGGACGTATTACATGCCATGACAGGTCAGCATGTTAGGGGTTAATATTTTATAGAGAAATGGAGAGGTTGAAAAAATAAAGACTCCCTAGCCCTCGGGAACCCTAATAACATCGGGGTCGGAAGAGAACAAGAGATGACCAAGGTAAGGTCAGATAGAAAAGTTACAGTGAGGAGCAAAACACCAGTAAGTGGAAGTTATGTTCTGCTCAGCTTGGGTACCTTGTGGTCGCCATTAACATATCCCCTAGACGGAGACCCCTGAGTATGGAGTTAAAATGTATGGTGGGCCAAAGAATAAAATTAGCAACTCACACAATATAGGAAAAATATTATAAAATAAAAAGGTACAACATCCTAAAAGTCCAAACAAGCTGCAAAATAAAATACAAGTTAAACTTGCTTGCCAAAACTAATTTGGGCAACAAAGTGCAGCACTGTATTGATAGGTGCTGAGTCGTTATCCAAAATTGACGGCAGAGTAAAACCCAGGCCATGGGATTGGTGGGTGCTCACGAGCATATCGTGCACAATCAAGAAGGACATGTGCTACAGAGAACTGAATGGAGCACGTAACACAGATAGATGCCAGGTCACCACACAACAGGTACCCATGAATGGGTGGCCTATTCTCAAGCGGGTGAGCAGATTCCTGCCTGGAATCCCTGCAAGAGGTCTGCCAGGGTTGTACAGGGTTGTTCCATTGTAGGATAGCCATATTGATATCTGTATGGGACAGGTATTCCAAGGTAACTCTCCATTAATTTGGAGTAGGCAGTTGTCAAACTAATTTAGCCCTTTTCTTCTCTCTTGGGCTGACATTCTTCTCAGACGCTTTTTCGCGCCTCTTTTCAACTGGAGTTCTCCCAGTGTGGGCAGATTGGTCTAACTCCATGTCCTCTGCCGAGGACGTCCGTTTTCCCATAGCGAACTTTGGTTCGAGTGTCTCGAACTGGTTGCTAATGGAGTCCGGCGAAGATGAAAGATGCCGGTCTGAGTCCACCCCTGAAGATTCCCCAGAAGAGGATCTTCGAGATATTCTTGGAATCTTATATCCCTTTGATGTACTGGGGTCCTGCAACAGGTGTTTCTTACCTTTATGTGCTAGAACTATGGCTCTTTCCTCAGTTGTAAGAAGATAAATCAGAGAACTTTAACAGCAAGATGATGTGCTGCCTCTCTGCTATTTCTCAGTTAGCAACTGGTTAAATGACGTACCCAACCACTGAATTGGCTGCAAGAAGCCGGATTAGAGTTCATTTTGCATAGCCTTCACATTTACCTGATCTGATGCCATGCAGCTTTTACCTCTGGGAGTTCATAAAGGACCATATGCATGTGCTTCCACTACCAACTGACCTACCCGACTTAAAAAAAAACAGGGTTCAAGCAATAATAATAATGATGATAAAATTATAATAATAATGCGATAAAACAGAACGGTAACACACAACAAAAAGTGGCAGAGAAAAATGTTTTGAAGTAGAGATCCACAAACACTACCAACAATTAGATAAAATGAAGTTAAAACTGTATCATCTAAATTTAAAATTAATGAACTTGGGAACTGTGGTTTGGCAGAACTTAGAAAAGAACTATTTAATGATAAGCAAAAAAAATGAGCGTGAAAACCTGTAAACTGAAAAAGAAACTCAACGGTTTGTGCAATACCCCACAAAAAGCATTCCACCAGATAAAAGAATAACTACCGAGAATCAAAAAAGTGAATGTTGCACCAAAATCCTCAGACCAACATGGAAATACAATTATAATATGATTTGAAGCTTTCCTGGCAACGAACATATTCAAGACCACACAACCAAGCAGCTTTCAACAGTTTAATTCACAGACTAGAGAATATACCACTTTCAACACAGGGATATCAACAGAACTTAAAGAAATCATTAGAATTGCAGAAATTAATGGCTTACGGAAATCTTGCATATATAAAAAAGTGAATATAGCAAAAAAGAAACTAGTAAAATGAACCACCACCCGAAGCAAATCGAAAGAAGAACTGTCATTCAAAAAATTCACATACCACTGAAACACATCTGACAAATTCAAAAAGATTTTTAAAGAATGCAATATATAATTGGCTCCAATCAACAGATACAAGGTTAAAAATTTACTTGGTTCAAACACTAAAGACAGCATTGCAGCAAATAAAAAATCTGGAATCTACCAAATAGAATGCAATAATTGCAACCAGGTGTATATAGGAAAAACTAAGAGGAATTTGAAAACAAGAACAAAAGAACATTACAGATGTATAAAACAAACATCTAGAAAAACAGCAGTGGTAACCCATTTTTGGAAAGAAAACCATGACATTAATCCAGGTCCAAAATTATTAAAATATATCAGTAAACCAAGAATTGTCAACGTGGGAACAGATCTTCATCTGGAAAAACAAAGACAGAGTTTCCAATTTTGATATACCACAAGGTGATCCATTATACAAGTTCTTAAAACTACTACCAGAGTTTAATAAGGGTTCAAGCATTTGTTGCAACAATTACTCCAGGCAAGGTGTACTACAAAGCCTTAAAACCGCTATATTCATTTTGAAACACCTGTGTTTTAAACTGGAGTTACACCATTGCAACAGTGGCCTATCATCTTATACATGCCTCAGTCGCTCTTTAGCATGGAAACTGTTACCACAATGTATAAGCATTTATTTTTCTTTTCTTCTTTTTACATTTTAATTCTTAAGTGTTTTTTACAAATTGTCTAAATTATATCACTTTATTTTAAACACATCAGGATTAGGAGAAAGGTAAATGAATTATTATTTATTTATGCCAACAAACTTACTGTTGGTGTTTTTAAACACACAAGCCGTGTGTGGGCAAAGTTTAAGAGGTAGAACTGGAACTTAAAAATTCAATTGTGACAAACCAGGAGAAATACAAACTGGCTTGAGAATTTAATGCCATTCTGGCAGTTTGTCACAATAGCTCAGTGGTTAGAGCGTCCGCCCGACAAGCGGAAGGTCTGTGGTTCAAATCCCAGTTGTGGCATTGAATTTTTAAGTTCCAGTTCTACCTCTTAAAGGTAAATGAAGTTAATTTAATCATTCGAGGTTGAAAAAGCTTCCCATGCAATGTTGGATAGGCCAGCTAGTCACTTATAAACATAATTCTCTAATTCAATAAGCAATGTATTACTAAAAAAAATGTAAAATCTTAGGAATATGTGTTGTATAATGACTGAGTATGTGTTGTATAATAACTGAACATATGTTGTATAATAACTGGATATGTTGTATAATAACTGAATGTGTTGTACAATAACTGAATATGTATTGTATAATAACTGAATATGTGATGTATAATGACTGAACATGTATTGTGTAGTAACTGAATATGTGAAATTTATAAAGACATGCTGTGTCATGCCAAAACAAAAGACAAAAACAAACAGCAAAGAAGATTGTAAAGAAAAAAAAAAGTATTGTACAAAGTGATTGTATCAGAGGAATAGGGAGAAGTATTGTATTGTGTTTCAAGATTGTAGATATAGGTGACAACTTGAAAAACAAAACAAGGGGCATGTGAGACAGAATATTAGAAGACCCCAAAAGAAAATCGTTTATGTGAATATTTGTTAAAAGTGTAATTTGTTTTTTGATGTTGGTATGAGTTGGTTAAATGACGAAAACGTGTTGCAAATGTTCATTGTTACGAACAACTAAGTTAGTTTAAAGACGTCATAAATATTTCCATATTTGATTTTAATATATATGTATAAATATTAGAATTATATGTGTTCCATAATAAAAGTAATGGAGGATGGTTAGGGATCGCTTCCCTAACAAGAAAGAACTATTTGATGGACGCATACGCGGATGTATACAAAAAAGGCGGTGTCACGTGAGGTGACGCCATAATCTTCCCACTAGCATGTGTGTATTCAAGGCGTAAGGACGTGTTGATGTAACGTGTGAACATTGTAGAACTTTCACCAGACTTTCATCAAGCATTAGTTCCACTAAATGAAAAAGTGGAAAGGTTTTAAATCATTTAAAACGGTGCTAGGAGGATTTATTTTAATGTAAAATATAGAAAAAGTGTTAATAAAATAATACATTGTGGTGAAGAAACATTGTGTGATTTTTCATTCCATCCGTTACCACGCCCTGAGATCAGAAAGATCTCAAAGGCTCAAAGACCCAACGAATCATAATTACAAAAACCGCACCAATATGCTACTGAATATTAAAAAAACCTCTATAATCAATTTTGAATTGAAAAAGAACTCAACCAGTAGTAATTAAAATAGAAATAAATGTAGAAATTAAATCAGAAACAGACCATAGTAATTTTCTAGGAGTGATTGTTGACAAACAACTAAACTGGAAATCATACATCAAACATATCTCTAAAAAAATAAATAAAGGTATATATGTATATAATGAAACAGGCTAGAAACATGACGGATAAAGAAACTGCCAAGCAGATTTACTTCGCTTTCATTTATTCCCACATAAAATATGGAATTACTCTTTGGGGAAATATCACGGAAACAGACATGAAAAATGTAAGATTTGAAGCTTTCACGGCGAACGTTAGTGATCAATTCTTCACGGGTGATCAGCCGTGTTAAGTATGAGAATGTCGAGCTTTTGGCCATTGTATACTCCATGGCCATCTTCAGGACTAAAAAGATGAAAAGTCTCCTCAGTTTTCCAAATATATACTATGATTAGGTTGTATTGTCCTAGCCAATGCGTGGGTGATGGTTTCTGATTGGGCCTGCTATAGGCTCAGCTGCAGTGTTTTCCCGCGGGTACGAACTTTGTGCGGTGTCGCCGGTTGGGGTGTCTTCCTGCGGGTACGTAATTTGTTCAGAGTCCATGGTGTTGCTGTTTCTGTAGGTGTTTCTGATGGCTATTGTCCACACGGAACTTAATTTAAGTCCGCCATCTCTGTTGTAATTGTTGGGGTGTAATTTGATGTGGATGGCCTCCTTGATGACTCTGTCCCAGTAATTTCCTGCATGTTCTAGAACTTTCATGTCTAGGAAGTTTATTTTGTGGACCTGTTCTATGCAATGTTGGGCTACTGCTGATTTTTCCGGCTGGAGAAGTCTGATGTTCCGTTGATGTTCTTTGCATCTTTCCTCTATCGTGCATCTTTCCTTTCGGCTTTTCTTGTGGTTTCTGAGTTGATGTAAGATCCTAATGTGCCCCTTTCTCTTTGTTTAGATGCTTACATTTACTAAAATTCTTTTGTATATGTAAATGTCTACCTATCATGTTTGAATGCTATCTTTGAATTCTTCTTCTTTGTGCGTAGCCGATGACCATGTTTGTTGTGTTTGTATCCTGTGATTCCTTGTATACATTTGTTTGTGTGATGTGTGTGCGTGTGCATGCACGCGCACACCCATTAGGATGATCCTTAATGTTGAATTTTAGAAATTTACATGTGGCACCCTTTAGTTACATTCCATCGAGGATAAAAGTGATTAAGAAAATAAAATTAGACAAATCAGTGAATACTAACACATGCCCCAGTGACCATCAATTTTGTACAAATCATGATATATGTGTTAGACTGCCTGTGCAGTGTAACAGCTTTGAGTGCATCAGTTAGTTAGCCACATGTTATACACAACTACCCGGTGGATCAGGACAGGCACATGTGAAGCTGTGTTTAAATGCTTAGAAGAATGGAGTCTTACAGAGGTCAGGCTATATGTTGTGAATCATCATCAAATACAGGTAGTCCACGTGGAACAAGCACATTACTAGAATGGCAACTTACAAGAGATCTATGATATTTTCTCTGCAGACATCATATACACAAAATAATATGTGTGTGAAGCAAAGATGCTTCTGGGCCTGATGTGTTACTTTTCAAACTGTTCTGAAAGAAATGGCAATCACTCAATGTTCAACAATTCTAACCTGGGTTGGAGGATCTGCAAGCAAGTGAACAGTTGAAACATTCATTAGAAGATTGTCTTTCATTTGCTAAAGAAGCTTTGAATAGCCAATAAACACAAGAAGATCACAAAGAATTCTTAAAACTTGATATTTCTAGGTGATGGTCCACCTTGTGGAATATCCTTCAGAGCTCCAGGAGCAATGTATCATGCACAATAGATCTCAAAGGCAGCCTTAAAATATTCTTATTCTGCAGTGAATTTGTAATTAGTGAAGAGGAATTTTCAGGTATATGGGCAGTATGTGTACTTCTTGTATCTGTTTATACTAAAGCCTGGTTTTGCTCCCACATTGCAGTAGAAGCTCCAAACCAATATAATGTGACATCCTATTAATAAAAATACTAAGATCAAGTATCACTCATATAAAAAATGTGTATAAAATATAATATATAACCGTCTTATTACAATGTTGCCTGATACTATTTTTATTTCTACTGAAAATGCCTAACTTTATATGGGTTGAGGCATGGGTTAAAATTAATTAATCTTCACCAGATTTGGCGTAGGTTATATTCCATAAAAAAGAAATTCACATATGAGCTAAGGGCCACCCTAGCTACTGTTTTCCAGGTCGAGGTATTCGCCATATTGGCCTGTGCTATACATATCAAAGATTCAACCGGCTGTAGAAGAAGGATTTCTATCTGTTCCGATAGCCAGTCTGCAATAAGGGCTCTCTGCGCAGTCAGGACCACTTCCAAGTTGGTCTGGCAGTGTCAGAGGGCTCTGGATGAACTCTGTGACTGAGGGACAGTAACCTTAATTTGGGTGCCTGGACACTCGGAAATTGAAGGCAATGAAAAAGCTGATGCACTGGCAAGACAAGGATCTGCCAGTGATTTTATTGGCCCTGAACCTTGTTTAGGGATCTCACCACACATAGTGGATACAGTTTATCGGCAGTCCCCAAGAGTTCAAGATGGCCGACATTACACTACACAGCTGATGAAAGAATTCCAAAAAGCAGTCCTGCCAATGTGCATAATAAAGGCATTTCTAACCTCAAATATCACTGGGTTAAAGTAACATACTTTCAAACGATAATAATACTTGACAATCAACACTTTTGGATGAAATCACTTCAGAGCGTTAAATATCATAATATATTATTTATTTATGCCAACAAACTTACTGTTGGTGTTTTTAAACACACAAGCCGTGTGTGGGCAAAGTTTACGAGGTAGAACCGGAACTTAAAAATTCAATGCCACAACTGGGATTTGAATTTTTAAGTTCCGGTTCTACCTCTTATCATAATATATATTTAATCAATTACTGTGTAGCGAACACAAAAATAACATTAACTATAACTGCATATATTGCTCTAAAAGAATTCAAGACAAAATCATGCCAACACGAGCAGTACGTCCACAGATTGATTAATTAATTAACACGGCGTCTAAACGGAATCTTGTTTTAAAATCTGTCGGTTGGCCTTTCTGCAACGCGTTCATAAACAACGATTTCTGTGGCAACATAACAGACACAATAATACCAGCTATGGCTGTAACTTTACCATGGTTATATGTCACAAACAGTTGGCAGCACTAATGCAACCTAACGGATGGAATATCACCAAATAATGGGGGAAAAACGTCAAGGTTGTTTTTTGGGGTATCTCAATAAACTGTGCCTACTATAGTGTAAAGCTAAATATTTCCATATGGATACACAAGCTGCACTCTGATGTATGAAGAGAGACACTGGGGCTAGCCAGGCACATGAATTATGTGGGCTTCCTAGCTGCAGATATAAAAAGGTCTTGGTCAAACTTGACCACCAGGATTGTGGGCATTCTTACTGGCCACAACACCCTACAAAGACATCTGCACATAATGGGCTTTAAAAATGACCCAAAGTGCAGGAAGTGCGGGGAGGCTGAAGAAACCTCTACGCATATCCTATGCAGCTGTCCTGCAATTGTACAGCTTAGACTCTTGGGATCTTTCTTTTTGATCCTAGAAGATACTAAGAGAGCTAACATCTGGTCCCTCAGTGCTTTTGTGAAAGCTACAGGGCTAATGTAGAGGACTCTAGAGAAAGGGCATAAAGGGCCTAATAAAAAGACCTATGTGCAGGGCTCTTATAAAGAGTCCACCTACTTTTTAATCATCATCATCAAGGGCCACCCTAGTGCACGTGTGTGCTGCATGCGTGTGCATGTGCAGGAGCTTACATCATTATTGATTTTTGTTTTTACAATCGTCATTGCTATGCACATAGCTTTGTTCATTTAAGTTCTGTATAATTATTGCAATACATTTTTTCTTTACATAACCTATTTTCCTTATCAACTGTGTGTGAATTACTTTCTAGGTTATTCCTATATCTTACAATATTTCATCTCTGGATTTTTGCAATTCTTCTTTTTCTACTACTTCCCTACTTATTACCATTTCAGTGAGTATTACACTCATTCCTAGTCTTATGTAATTTACTTCATCTCCTAACATACATTTCATTTCCCTTGTTCCACTTTGTACACTTTTCAAAGTACTGTCTTTGAATTCTTTTAATTTTTCTTTTACTATTTCCCTACTTGTTATCACTTCAGTCTGTACTACTTTCATTTCTACTCCTACATAATCTAGTTTATCTCGCAACATACATAACATTTCTTCACCTATATTTTCAAATTCTTTAATTTTTCATTTATTTTCGCCACAAGTTCATCATTCCTTTCCTCCATTTTATTTTCTACGCTAGCTAAATCTTCCTCTCTACCTCTTTCCATTGCCTCTTCTAATTCTTTCCTAAATTTCCTCCAGTTCTCCCTTTCTTGCTTCCTAGCTTTTTCCCCTCTCTTGTTCCCATTCCTTTCTCCTAATTTCAACATCTTCCTTTCTACCTTATCTCATTTCTTGTATTAAGCTAGCCATTTGTTTTAACATTGCATTTCTCTCTTCTATATATCATTCCTTCGCATTTCTATTATTGGGTCTTCCCCCCTTACATCGCCTATCTGTAATCTTTGCTCTGCTATACCTATTTCTTTCTCTGCTTCTAACCCCATTCACAACTTTTCTATATTTATGCCCTCCCCATTTATTTTCACTCTTTCTTTTACAATTTTATTAATTTTCCTATTTTTTATAAATCATGCAAAGTAAACTAAAATAAATTTTCTGTTCCTACTATTCAATGCCTTCATTTCTTCTCAAGTCTTTCTTCGTGGACTTTGGGATGTTTGGGAGTTCTCCGGTGGCCCCTCGTAGCACTCCGTGATTCTGAAGTAGTTATGTCCTCTTTTTCTCAGAATTCTTCAGACAATGCCAAGATGCCTTCTACTTCTGTCTTGATACAGCAGGTTGATATCTGAAATGTTGATTTGTAGAAAATTTCGTATATATATATATTCTTTTTTTTTTTGATCAGTGCCCCTTTTCTTTATTCAAGTCCCACGTTCGATCAACCATTACGGGGCAGTTTCAATGAGGGGCCTTTACTTATCTTGATAAATGAGTACTCTAAGAGAAAAAATACTTGCAAATTTATTCACTGTAAGTTTATAACAATGTTTCATGTCAATTTTGATAACTTAGAATTAACACATTTCCAAAATCTTATTTCATAAATTTTTTATACAAGTTACATTTGTACTGTGTAACTTATGTTAGAGCCCAAGAAAATTTTCTCAGCATTCTTGGAACTATTCTTAATTACCAAGATCAAAATACGCCTATCCATACCTCTCTTAAGATATTTCATAGACTTGTGCCTTATGGCTGTGTTTTCCTTTCTACTTCTTCAATTATAATCCTAACACAAATATTTTACATACAAATAAACAAATATAACATTTCACAACTACAGTATACTTATAAAATGAACTTCAAACAACTCCTTAACCAATAACGTAACAAATATATCAACTCTCCAAACATAAACTCATTAAGTATACTGTTATATTACTCTATCTTTTTACTTTCTCTACTACAAATAGTAAAGTAGACGTTTAGTACTATGTATAGTATTCTACCCAAAAATTCGATGTCGAGCTTTCACCAGAAATATATGTCTTGAGGCCCCCTGAATCCACAAAATGCATTTTTAGTAAAAGGTCCTTGTGTGCATATGTCTGTCTGTCTGTGGACAGCATAACTCAAAAACGAAGTCGGTTAAAAACTTAACTTGGTATTTAAGTTTAATGTCTTTCAAGGATGCGACAAGAAGATTTTGAAGAAAATCGCTCCATCCTAAACTACCCTTACATGGAAAATTTTTATTTTCTTGAAAATGGCTCTAACAATTTTGATTAAAGTGCCATGTTTGAGATATTTTTATGACAAATGAAACATATATCTTGAATTTTCTGGCTATAGCCTATGAAGTCCGATTTACTCACAATAACTGGTAAACCATAAGAGATAGACCAAAATTTACTATAGAAAAAAATGTAGATTTGCTAAAACACACAATTTATGTCTAAATAAATTTTTTTGTAGAGTGAATCATTTCAGAGATATTCCTTGTTATTTGTGTAAGTTTTGGAGAACTTATATTTCTGTCAAATGGAACATCGCTATTCATTTTTTTATAAGTTAACCATGCAAAGAGAACGGAATTTAAAAGCTTTAAAAGATTTGACTATCGCTAAAGCCTACTGTATTCCCATATTTCCCTTGAACCTACAAGGAAATAAGCAATAAGATAATTTCTGAAATGTTTAGCTCAACTAACACGAATAAGATAAAGGAATAAGAGAATGATTAATACAAGAGTAGAGAAAGTCATGTGAGTGCAACACATCAGATTTTTTTTCAAGTATACTTGTCCCACCTTTACGAAGCAATTCCCTCCAAAAACATGTTCTTATATCATAACCTTTGAAGTAAAGGATTGTGTAAATATCCAAAATGTGGTATTTAAGTTTGGCTATCTTCAAAGGATGTGGCATAAAGACTTTCCAGAAAGTCCCTCAATCCCAAACTATCCTTAACAGATACACAATAAGCAGGAAAGGAAACCAGAACAACAGTTAAATAAAGACAGATATTCCAATGTGAGCATTCACAATTAATAGGAAGATTCCTGAAATGGGAAAGAAGACTTGCCCAAGTTTTAAATTTTTCATTCCAATTCTTGGGAATGGCATATTAGATCCATATTGTGCATACACTCTTCACAGTATAAAGTATTCAAGGCAACTATGAACGAAAACACTGATAGAGCTCTCTCAAGTAATTGCAGCAAATGTGCACCCTCATTACCTCAGATTCATAAAGTGTTGGTTCCAGCAAAATCATCACCTATAGTTTATTTATATGCAACTCAATACTGGCTATTGCCTCAGAAAACAAATTTAAAAACTGCAAAGTGCAGCAAAATATGATAGAAATTAACACAGAAGTAACAATAAAGAACAACAAATAGCTTTAATCTACACTTAATAAAGGAATGATGCTTGGTAAGACTCTTGCAATAGAGGAGTCAGAAATAATAACTGTGCATTTTAAAAATGTTGAATCCATCAAATCTTGACACTGGCTAACATGCCAGTTGGAAGCAGATGAAAAAAATATCATTAGTCAGTTACAAACTGACTTCCCAATGCACAAAACTGCCTTTCCATTTTGCTATTCCAATTCTCGTTCCTGACATTCTGCACCTGCTTTTACATGAAAAAATATTATTTTTGATTTTCTCAAAATAGTTTTAATGATTATGATTAAAATATCATGTAAGATTTCTAGATAATAAAAGTGAGTTGATTTACTTACACTGCATCACTTTTTTAAAAATCAGAACCTGTTGCTGAGTCAGGTTGAGGATGGGAGCAAATGAGCTCTCGAAACACGTCCTTTTTTTTTTTTTCTTCAAAAAATTAAGTGATTTAGTGTCAGCAAACCAATTTACTTTTACTGTCTAGAAAATGTTTACACGTCACTGTATGCAGATCTTTTGACGAAATAGCTTAATCATATCAGATATTTGCCCGATTAATAAAAAATATATCTGAGATTTTCTGCAAACGGCCTGAAAATTTTTCTTGATTCTGAGTGAAGTTTGTAAAATTGGAACACCACAATAAACAAACAAAATCTATGAGAGGTACAATCAGAACTGAAAAATGCAATGCAACAGCTGGGATTTGAACCACAGACCTTCCACTTCATGTGCGGCTGCTCTAACCACTGAGCTACTGTGACAACTTGCCAGTATGAAATTGAATTCTCCAACCGATTCGTATTTTTCCCAGTAGACCGGAAAGGGAATCTCACATCAGAGATAAATACCCCAATGGCAGCTTACAACCATAAGTACTAGTCCTAGGATTAAATAACCTGTAGATAGTAATTATTATTTATTTATGCCAACAAACTTACTGCTGGTGTTTTTAAACACACGAGCCATGTGTTGGCAATATTTGAGAGGTAGAATCAGAACTGAAAAATTCAATACCACAGCTAGGATTTGAACCACAGAACTTCCGCTTCATGTGGGGCTGCTCTAACTACTAGGCTACTGTGAAAACTTGCCAATATAACATTGAATTCTCCAATTGATTCATATTTTTTTAAAAACACCAGCAGTAAATTTGTTGGCATAAATAAATAAATAAATAAATAAATAAATAAATAAATAAATAATAATAATAATAATAATAATAATAATAATAATAATAATAATAATAATAATAATAATAAACAAAATCTATTATAGAAAAAAATGTTGTTGTTAGCTAATGCTGGATTTCTGACAATGAAGTCATTAATCCTCTTGCTCTCCAATACTTTTCACTGATGGATGGGGCACTAGAAGTGACCGGGCATATTTGAAGGTGGTCTTGATCCATTTCCTCTTGCAGATCACATACAGGACAGAATGGTGAAGAATATATCCCAATTCTGTTTAAATGCTTTGCCTGACAATCATGTCCTGTAATCAACCTGAAGGTTGCAACTGCTGTTTTTCGAGGATACTCAGGAATTACTGTTTGAATGTTTGGTAGTTCCCATCTTTTATTCTTTGATTTTTCATAGTTATATTTTGCAATAATTTTTTTTGAATTCAGAGTTGACTAATCTTTTAGCTGCATAAAATGGTAGATTAGCTATAGATTTTTCTACACCGCTGGTACCCTTTTTTGCAAGAAAATCAGCTTTCTCATTACCACTCAGTCCACAGTGAGCTGGTATCCATTGGAAGACTAGGTGTTTTTGAAGTGCTGTTAGATGGGTAAGGATTTTCCAACATTCTATAACTGTTTGGTTTTTTGGTGACAACTTGGAAGTAATTGCTATAATTGCTGCCCTGGAATCTGAGAGAATAACTGTTTGCTGAAAATGTGAAATTCTGTACAAAAGATTTTGTAGGGCCATTCGAATTGCTTCAATTTCTCCATCAAAGTTAGTAGTTCCATAACTTAAAGATTTGCAATAGGAAAAGAGGTGACATGTGACTCCAGCACCTGCTCCATCTTGGTTTGATATCAATGATCCATCAGTATAAATATGGAGCCATTCATGTTCTGGAAATCTAGTATGGATTGTCTCTAATGCCAATAATTTTAGAACAGTAGTTGGAGTATCACTTTTCTTAACTTCTTCTGTCAGGTGTAAATAATATGTGATGTTTAATGTATGTGTTGGATTGACTTTAGATATGAAGTTTTCCTTTGAATTAGGAAGGTGTACATTCTTCCTGATGTCTTGAATTTTGGAAAGAAAGCTCTCCTGAGTCTTTAGTGTATGTGTAAAATTTCTCTTGTGCCATATATTGAATGGGAGTCTGATCAACTTTTCGTGTTGAATAAGAGCTGCTTTTTCTATTTCATATTCAATGGGGTATTGGTTGGTTACTATTTCCATAGCTGCTATTGGTGTGGTTTTGACAGCACCTGTAATTAATCGCAGACTTTGGTTTTGAAAGATTTGAATTCTTTTTGGTGTTTGCTGTTACAAGAACTTCGCTGCAGTAAGTAAATAATGGCTTCATATATACATTGTATGTTGTGTTAAGAGTTGCTCTGGAACATCCCCACTTCATTCCTGTTAGACGTTTTAACAGTGAAAGGCGCCTTTCTGCTCTTTGTATTACATTTTCTATTTGTTTGGTCCATGTAAGTTTGGTATCAAATGTAACTCCTAAATACTTTGCTTCCTTTGTTTCTGGTAATCGTTGACCCTCAAAATTTAGTTTTATTTTTTGTCGTTTTTTTCTTAGTGAAAAGATTTGGTAGTTTGATTTTATTGTATTAACAGTCATTAAATTTTCTTTGGTCCACCTTTGTAAGTTGGTTAAGGATTGTTGCATGGTTTTTTCTAGTTCTGTACTTTTACTTTTTGGTTTTGAAGTCCACATTACTAAGTCATCAGCAAATAGTGCACACTTCACACCTGATTTTTGTATTTGTTGTGGCAGATCGTTAATAAATATATTAAAAAATGTTGTGCTGAGCACTGTGCCTTCTGGTAAGCCACGGTGTACTTGTTTGTATTTAGATATATTTCTTCCATATCTGGTTGCAATAAAGCGTTGTGTTAGGAAATGACATAGCCATGAAAACATTGGACCTTGTATCCCTATTTTTTTTACTTTCTTTAGTAGTTTTGTCCTGCATATAGAATCATATGCACTTTGGAAATCAATAAAAACTTATACATTATCTTCTTTTCTATTGAAGGAGTCTTTGATTTCTTGACTGAGAAATAAGACTTGTTCATTTGTAGAGTGGAACTCTCTGAATCCAGCTTGACATGGGGAAATTAAATTTTTTGATATTTAACCTGTTTGACACCATTCTTTCCATCACTTTTGCTTTTATGCTAGTAAGAGCTATTGGTCTATAATTTTTTATTTTTATGCTGTTTTGTCTTTCTTCAAAAGTGGGACAATTATTGCTTTTCGCCATTCAGCAGGTACAGTGGTTTTCCAGGATAGATAGTGAGACACAATATTAGAAGACCCCAAAAGAAAATTATTTATGTGAATATTTGTTAAAAGTGTAATTTGTTTTTTGATGTTGGTATGAGTTGGTTAAATGACGAAAACGTGTTGCAAATGTTCATTGTTACGAACAACTAAGTTAGTTTAAAGATGTCATAAATATTTCCATATTTGATTTTAATATATATGTATAAATATTTGAATTATATGTGTTCCATAATAAAAGTAAGGGAGGATGGTTAGGGATCGCTTCCCTAACAAGAAAGAACTATTTGATGGACGCATACGCGGATGTATACAAAAAAGGTGGTGTCACGTGAGGTGACGCCATAATCTTCCCACTAGCATGTGTGTATTCAAGGCGTAAGGACGTGTTGATGTAACGTGTGAACATTGTAGAACTTTCACCAGACTCATCAAGCATTAGTTCCACTAAATGAAAAAGTGGAAAGGTTTTAAATCATTTAAAACGGTGCTAGGAGGATTTATTTTAATGTAAAATATAGAAAAAGTGTTAATAAAATAATACATTGTGGTGAAGAAACATTGTGTGATTTTTCATTCCATCTGTTACCACGCCCTGAGATCACAAAGATTTCAACAGCTCAAAGACCCAACGAAGATTAATTATAAAAACTGCACCAAATGGCTTGCCCAACGTGGAACACGAATTTTGAATGGAATGGAAATTACAGAAAATGAACTTACGCAAAATACCAAGTGACGCCATATCTTCACGCCAAAAAGAAGAGGCCATTAGACCATTGTTTGAAATATACCATATCAGAACACCGATGAACGGATACTCAACGCGGGAAAACACCAGAGATCGTCTAGCAAAGCCAACTGCCCAGGAGACGCACGTAACTGGACAAATCAACGAAAAAAAATAGGACCAAAAATTTTTATTTTTACATCCAGTTTATTTTTATTTTTATGTTACTGCGAAGCGGCAAAATAGTGGGACTTTTAAGCCAAAGTGAACTGAATAAAGAAACTAAAATGTCGCGAAAAGAGAGAGATCTAGTAACAGGAGTAAGGGAAGGGGCAGATAGGCCTAGTTATCAGATAGAACCAGAAAGCGAGGAACAGGTAGCAATAGGAAAAGACCAAAGGTTATTAATGATCATGTTTGAAAGACTAGAAGAAAGTTTAGGTCAGAAAATGGAACAAAATAACGTAGAATTGAGTCAGAAAATAGGAGTGAGACAGGACATGGAACAAAGTTTAGGTCAGAAAATTGAACAGAATAGGGCAGAATTAAAGCAGGACATAGAACAGAGTATAGGCCAGAAACTAGAACAGAATAAGGAAGAGATAGGTCAGAAAATGGAGGAAGTGAGAAAGGACTTAGAACAGAAAATGGAATTAGGAAGACAGAACTTAGAGCAGAAAATAGAATTAGGAAGACAGGAGTGTAAAGAAAATATGAAAGTAATGGAAACTAATTTAAAATTAGTGCATAAAAACATAAATGAGACAAAGGAAGCCTTAGAAGCTAGGATAGAAAGCATAGGAGATAGGATGGGAAAAATTGAATCGGAAATGAGAGAAAATAAGATTGTATTAGAAGGAGAAATTGGTAGATGTAGAGATGAAATAACAGAATTTATGCAAATGCAGACTGTAAGATTACAAATGTAAAAGCAGAAATAACTGAGGAATTAAGGAAAGAGATTGAGGTAGTAAAGAAAGACATTATTAATGAAACTGTAGAACAAATTGTAATTCCTAAAATTAAGACTATGGCTGATGTAGTACATTCGCAACAGGATGCTATAAATGATATGAAACAAAGTCACTTAGAAATAAAGAATGATTTAAAATCAATTTGTGAAGAAATGAAAAAAGGAAAAGAAAGTTTGGCTAATGTAAATGATGTTGTGAATGCACTACAAAGGCAAAATGATTTAGATGTAAGTAATGTACAAGATGAGAGTTATTTGAATGATGTACAAAATGTTGACTCACCATACAGAGAAAGAGGTTCACAACCAAACAATGACACAACACACAACACATGCTACACCAACAGCACACTATATGAGTATTTTAAAGTGAAAAGGATACCAAATGAGCTTAGGATGATGATAGTCAAGAAAAGCTTAAAAAACAAGGCATTGGAATGGCTTAGTTTAACACTAGCTGGTCATGAATCGTATAGCTCATTCAGAAATCTATTCCTATCAAGATATTGGGGCCCAGCTAAGCAAAACCAAACTAGGGTAGAGCTAGCGACAGGTAGATATGATCCAACCAAAGGGTTATCGCTAGTCCATTATTTTATGAAAGTAGCCAACAAAGGAAAGCTATTAGACCCTAACCTGTCGGAAGCAGAGTTAATTACCAGCATAACAAGACATTTCCCAGACACAGTGAGAACAGGGTTAATTGTTGCGAGGCCAGTAGATTTTGCAGACATGATAGAATTACTGACAGCCTTCGAAACACAAAATGGTCGGCCTAATGAGCAGAGACATAGAAACGGTCATCCAAACTCACCTATCTTAAATAGGAGCGTGACTACGAACAACCAGAATGAGAGAGAAGATAGAAATATTAGGAGCACCCATGACAGGGGGAGAGGGGCACACCATTTCCCACAACTACATAATCATGGCGAAA
Source organism: Tenodera sinensis (assembly GCA_030765045.1). NCBI lineage: Eukaryota > Metazoa > Arthropoda > Insecta > Mantodea > Mantidae > Tenodera > Tenodera sinensis. Next base: position 293,950,024 of record CM060962.1, on the reverse strand, counting down.
GGATGGAGAATACAAGACGGCGGTACCACGACACGATACCAAGGGGTGAATCGAGATACCAAACATATACATATGATCGTGGAAGACCAGGAGACCGTACCCATCAAGTGAATCACATACGATTCTGTAGGGAATACTTGAACAACCGAAGACTGCCATACAACAGGGGTTCACACCAAAGGGGCAGAAACCAATGGTACACTGGCAACATAAGACAGCAGGAAGTAGATGAAAATGTGCCAAATAGGGCAGATGCTGCACAGAATACAGAAACAACAACCACCACCAACACTCAGGAAAATTACCACGACTAAGTTCGCCCCAACCGAGTGGATGACCAACAACACAAACCCTAAACAACTGACAATTGACATCGACACATGATGGCTACACAAGGAGAAAATGGAACTACTGTACACTGGACCACTGGTCATAACAAAACAGCTGGGTGACCATACATATGAGCTACACAATACAAATGGCAAGTTGGTAGGAAGTTTTCATAAAAATAAATTAAAACCATACAAAGAAAGGACCAAATAGTCTTTGCCAACAAACATGTAAGGCAGGAATAGTAGAGATGATGGAAAATAATAATTTTTATGGGTTACTTATAGAAGATTATGTTCAGATTGGAAAATACAACAAGAAAGAAAATTAACATAGTCATTGGCTATATTGACCACAAAGAGCATTGTCTTCAGATTGGAAAATACAACAAGAAAGAAAATTAACATAGTCATTGGCTATATTGACCACAAAGAGCATTGTCAACAAACACAGATGAGGACACTGATTGTCATTAAAGAAGTGAATTATAGCGACGGAAAATAATGGGTTTTTGACATAAGGATGTCAGGGACAAAACAACAAAAAGGAATCAATTGTGATGACAAAGATAAAATATTTTTGACACAAAGGTGTCGAGGGTGAATTGAGAAGAAAAATAATACAATTGCAGAATAATTATAAGTACAGAAGTTTTCTCTTATAGAGATAAGAGATAAAGAGGTGACAATTAGTGAAGTAAGAAAAACCATAGTCAGAAAAGCAATGCCCATGAATTAAGACGGATATAGCCAATGCTAAGCTTGAAGAAATGTCGAACTAAACAATAGTAAATAAGAACCCAATTACAATGGTATTAATAGTAACATCAGAGTTTAAGAATTGACTCAACAACCTGCCTATACATAATAAGCTTACAAGACAAAGGAGGCAAAGAACTGAATAAAATATTGCCATAAATATGATCATAATCATTAGCTCAAGATTTGTATCCTGTTTTTCTCTCCTCATAACAAGGAACATAAGTCAAAAGCCACACAATAAACCATGATACACTTAAATTATATTTGTGTCAATGTCAAATGTAAAATCTTAGGAATATGTGTTGTATAAAGACTGAATATGTGTTGTATAATAACTGAACATATGTTGTATAATAACTGAATGTGTTGTACAATAACTGAATATGTATTGTATAGTAACTGAATATGTGATGTATAATGACTAAACATGTATTGTGTAGTAACTGAATATGTGAAATTTAAAGACATGCTGTGTCATGCCAAAACAAAAGACAAAAACAAACAGCGAAGAAGACTGTAAAGAAAAAAAAGTATTGTACAAAGTGATTGTATCAGAGCAATAGGGAGAAGTATTGTATTGTGTTTCAAGATTGTAAATATAGGTGACAACTTGAAAAACAAAACAAGGGGCATGTGAGACAGAATATTAGAAGACCCCAAAAGAAAATCGTTTATGTGAATATTTGTTAAAAGTGTAATTTGTTTTTTGATGTTGGTATGAGTTGGTTAAATGACGAAAACGTGTTGCAAATGTTCATTATTACAAACAACTAAGTTAGTTTAAAGACGTCATAAATATTTCCATATTTGATTTTAATATATATGTATAAATATTAGAATTATATGTGTTCCATAATAAAAGTAAGGAAGGATGGTTAGGGATCGCTTCCCTAACAAGAAAGAACTATATTTTGATGGACGCATATGCGGATGTATACGAAAAAGGAGGTGTCACGTGAGGTGACGCCATAATCTTCCCACTAGCATGTGTGTATTCAAGGCGTAAGGACGTGTTGATGTAACGTGTGAACATTGTAGAACTTTCACCAGACTCATCAAGCATTAGTTCCACTAAATGAAAAAGTGGAAAGGTTTTAAATCATTTAAAGCGGTGCTAGGAGGATTTATTTTAATGTAAAATATAGAAAAAGTGTTAATAAAATAATACACTGTGGTGAAGAAACATCGTGTGATTTTTCATTCCATCCGTTACCACGCCCTGAGATCACAAAGATTTCAATAGCTCAAAGACCCAACGAAGATTAATTATAAAAACTGCACCAATTGTAGAGTTTCAGTAGTTGTTGTTTTGCTGTTTTTCCAAGGTTTTTTATGAATTCTGGATGCATGTGATCTGGTCCAGGAGACTTTTTGTTTTTTAGATTATTTATTGCAATGTTCAGTTCTTGCATATTAAAATTTTGAAAAAAGATATTGCATTGAGTTTTAGGATCACATTCTCTTCCTTGTTTCAAATCTTTCTTAAATTCTTTACGTTCCTTTTTATTATTTCTTGTTACTTTATGTGAATTAGCATAATATTTATTGAATGTTTCGGCTATGACTGCATCATTTACTAACATTTTATTGTTGTGTATGATAGGTGTGCTGTTGTTTTCTTTCCTGTCCTTGACATTTTTTATGAAGTTATGAGCTTTATCATTTGTCCTGTAATCCATTTTTTCTAAGAAATTATTAAAGTGATTCCTTTTAGCAGTATTAATTTCTTTTTTTAGTGAGGCACATTTCTTTCGCCATATTTGTGTATCCAATATGTTTTTTGTTTGTTCAGCTGTATATCTAGCTATATCCCTTTGCTTTTTCAGTTCTTCTAACTGGGGGTTCCAAAAGGGTTTGAAATTTTTAATTCTTCCACGAGGAATATGTTTTTTTGCGGTTTCTAGGATGACTTTACAGAAATTTTTGTTCATATGATCTGGTTGGTCATGCAGCTGTGAGTTTGTTTGTTCTTTAAATTTATGTTCTAATTCAGTTTTATATTTGTTCCAATCTGCTTTTTTGAAGTTCCAATACAGATTCGTAAGACCTTGACTGTTATTTGTATTCTCTAGTTTTATATCAGCAATTACTGCTCTGTGACCAGAACTTGGATCCTCTATAACTTGTTTTTTAATTTTTGAAACAATATCTGTAGTAGCTAACAAGAGGTCTGGGTTACTGCCTGCTCCAGAGTAATGTATGAAGGTTGTGGGATCTTCTTTACTATAAATCAGTTCAAAAGTTGTGGTATTCAAAAATTCTTCCACTATCTTCCCTGTAGAATCCACTTTTTCATAACCCCATCTTTTGGAATAGGCATTGAAATCTCCAATTACGATTGTTTTATTTAATTGGTCAATAAGTGAGAGATCTGGTTCATTCCTGGGAGGATTGTAAATACTGTATAAATGTATGTGTTTTGTTATCCCAAAAATTTAGCTTTATTAATTCACTTTTATCTGTGTTATCCATTTCTTTAACAATTTCAAAGGAGGATTTAATATCCTTTTTGACTCCAATTAATATTCCACCACTTATCTGTCTATTTTTGGGCAGTAAGTGTAGTAAAAATCCAGTAAAATTGAAGTATTTAAGTTGGTCATTTGTTAGATTTGCTTCTTGTATGACGAAGATATCTATTTTATAATCAAATACAATTTTATTCAATTCTACTCTTTTTGTTTGTGTGAGACCACCCGCATTCCATTGTAGAAGTCTGATGTTAGATCTTCTATTAATATAATGTTTTGGTTCTCGAGAAGTAGTCCCCGCTCGGAGATCCGAATGGGGGACTATTTCAACTCCGGAACATTTTACCCCTCGAGTCATATTTCATAATTTGATATTGAAAAGAGCAATAGCAGTAATCGTAACCGGTTTTTAGAGAGCACCATATTTTTATGTTTTGGTGGTCACATCGCTCTCTCACAACCCCCAGAATGTCTGGAGGACCTCACCTGTCGTTGGTTTACGGGTCTCACTGACCTGACCGGGAGAATTATCAAAATAAATTCACCGACCATATCCTCTGATTACCAATCAGAGGACGTATTACATGCCATGACAGGTCAGCATGTTAGGGGTTAAGGTTTTATAGAGAAATTAGAGAAATGGAGAGGTTGGAAAAATAAAGACTCCCTAGCCCTCGGGAACCCTAATAGCATCGGGGTCGGAAGAGAACAAGAGATGACCAAGGTAAGGTCAGATAGAAAAGTTACAGTGAGGAGCAAAACACCAGTAAGTGGAAGTAATGTAGAACCGCCTTAAAACAGACAATTATGCCCAATTTTTGTGTGACAATAATTTCAGAGATATTCATCATTATTGGTTTGAATTTTCCAGTACTTTGGCCTACATTTTTTGAGGTATTAAAGTTTAACATTCTTTTCTTCTTGTCATGCAATGCAAAGAGTTAAGTTTTAAAGCAATGAAAAGCAACCAGTAACCCATATTTTAAAGATTTGACTTTCACTTCAGTCTCCTATATACCTTTTGCAACTACAACAAAACATGTAATGAAAGTTTAAGAAGTAGAACTGGAACTTAAAAATTCAATGCCACAACTGGGATTTGAACCACAGACCTTCCGCTTACCAGGCAGCTGCTCTACCACTGAGCTATTGTGACAAACTGCCAGGAGAAATACGAGCTGGTTTGAGAATTTAATGTCATTCTGGCAGTTCTACCTCTTAAACTTTGCCCACACACGGCTTGTGTGTTTAAAAACACCAACAGTAAGTTTGTTGGCATAAATAAAATAATGTAATGAAAGTGTTTCTAAGAACATTTATCTTAATTAAGATGAAGTAGACAGAAAAATAAGCTTTTGTAAGCATAATGTGTAGAAGAGACAGAAATAAATGACTGGGCAGAGTGAACGTAACGTAAAATATTGCCTTATTTAAGCTTACTCATTGCAACTAAGCAACAAAACAAAATCTGAAAACAATTTTTCATATATCAAATACCAAATAACTATGACAATCAATGGATAAACATTTGTGTTTTTATTTCTCTGACTAAGTACTAATCATCACAGCTGATAATTATGTTGTTATAGTAAAAATAAGTTTCAACAACAGAATTATTATTGTCTGTTCAATGTTCATGGGCCTTCATGGCTACCTGTGAACTTGCTGAACGCAATCTATTCTAATCTTATCTACACTCCATCCAGCCTTAGAATGAGCCCAGATGTTAATATTAAACAGCAGCACAACTCTTGGAGCAAGTAACAATAATTTGTTATTCTATTGCATATATTATTGCTTATTTGATATGTCCAAATAATGAACGAGGTGAATAAGCAGAATAATTGAACTTTCAAAGCATTTAAATATGAGCTTAAATTATTAAGGAAATTGAAGCTATTAACCTCTTGAGGGATATCGGCGTGAAATCACTTCCATTTAAAATGGCGGATGAGCGATATGGGCGTCCTGTGCGTTTAAGCATTTAACCCTCATTTATCCCTTATCCAACTCAACTTATTATAATTTTCCCTTTATGAAACATTTTAGTAAGGTCTATATACTTTATTGGCTTACCTTAATATGTTCGTTCTAAGGTGATTTACCTCAAAACAGGGATAAACACACAAGGGTACGTACATCTCCACATTCGCGAATTCCCTTCTTGCGGCACACGAAACACTTTTGAAATGGGCGGGACTTCTTTGCTGTTGGTGGTATCCTTTTAGGATAATGTTTTCCTTGAAGTCTGAGGGGTGCAGGGGTTTTGGATTTTCAACCCCCAACGTGGTATTGTTCAATTAGGCTGCGAGTTATTTATAGTCGGTAGTCAAGGTCGGTCATTGTCCTGTGTGGGTTTAGAGAGCTGTCCAAATCCCCAAACAATTGTATATGGTTATATCCAGTTGGTGCAAAAACACCTTTTTATAGCACCTCTCCCTTCAGCTACAAGCAGGAAAGAATACGTATGTATTTCAACAAAGAAAGACACGGACTCTACTCAGTTACGAAACTCGCGTAAGCAAAAGTTGCAATGTGCCTCTATTCTGATGACTCAAGAGACCGTAGTACTTTATTACACAGTATGCTGACGCATAAGCCACACATACAATGGGTGTTTCTTTAGTGTATCTTTCGGAGAACTTATATTAGATGCGTTCGACAGAGCAAAGTTGACTTTTCACCACAGTGAAACAAAATTGTGCCATTTCAACGTTTTGTAAATACAACTCAACTTTGCTGATGACGTACATTTATACTGCAAATAACGAGTTTTATACCAGTTTTTGTTTCATTAAAATAACTTAATATTTACACAAAATACAGCTGTGTATATACGAAGCGCATTTAACAACTTAAATGCTAGCAGTTCTCTGCTCGCGGACGTTTAAATGGCCATCGCTCAAGAGGTTAACAGTGAAGCAACAAGAATCTAAAGTAAGAACAAAATTAGAAACTAAAAACTTCAATATTGCAAGTTCTTTGGTGCAAAGCTGACAATGTTTCGAGTTGACTCCAACTCATTCTCAAAGCTATACAGCTATACAGCTTGGAGTCAACTCGAAACATTGTCAGCTTTGCACCAAAGAACTTGCAATATTACTAAGATAAGTGAAGTCTTTAGTTTCTAATTTTGTTCTTACTTTAGATGAGCTTAAATATATCACTTCTATTTACTGTCACGTGGCAGTTTGTACTTCCCCAATTACATTGTTTATTACAGCAAAACAATGTTCTTGAGCCCATCCTCAGAAAAGTATAGAGAAACATAAAAGCTGTAAGTGTCTAAAAAATAGGTAAAAAGACAATACTATTAAATGTGTAACTTTTTCTTTCCATGTTATGAGACTCAAGCTGCAAAAGATGTAATCAAATTGACATCAGAAGCATTGGTACATCTGTAAACAGTGTTTCCAATGCAAGAGTAGAAATGAAACAAATGGAACTGTAAAAATGCAGAAAAGGGAAAGAAAAAAGGCATTTAGTGTTTTAAGGCAAGTAAATGTTTTAGTTAAAAGTCCATTCACTTTCGAGTGCATAGTTTCTTTTTAAACTATAAACCTGGACGATTCTTCCAGTGATACAACTACTTCTGAATTGAGCTGTGTGTCACTGCTCCATTAACATAAGCTTTTACTCACAAAATTATATTTCATAAATTTTCTTCCCCCATTTCCTGAATTAGTTAATTCAGTTTATTTAGTATGAGGCACAGTTATTATAACCTTTAGTGAGACGTAAACAGCTAAGCAAAATGGCTCTCCTCTTGCAGCTGAGAACAGTAAATGGTAGCATGTATACGTTGGTGAAGTGATATAACCAGCAATATTTATATGAGGACCCATTCTAAGCCTGGAGGGACAGTAGGAATATGAATGAAGCTAAAAAATGTACATTAACATAATTTAAGTTGTGATAAAATGTTTGCAATGCTTGGGATGATAAAAAATGGTAAAACAATAACTGGTAACACTGAGCTTTTTAATGCATGTTCCTATGACAATTTCAGAATGTGTATTAAAAAAGGCTTAATATTGCATATCTGCTAAAACACCCAACATCACTTATTGCGCACATATAGCATTATATTGCACAACTTGTAGTAATACAAGTAATTGGCAATAATTTACACTTAGGATGTGATAGTTACAGTTACATATGTAGTTATACATGTATATGCTTGAAATAAAGCTATATAAGCGAAGTTGATTAAAAAGGATGGTGGGTGGCCAAAACAACTTTAACGAGGCAACATCCTGTTCCGAAACCACTACTAATTAACTCAGGGGAACTTTGCACCTACACAGGATTTGCTCACTTATATATTTCTGATGAAACAGCACTTTTAGCACATATGCAATAATAGCCCAAAATTATACTTTAGTGAAAGCAAATACCAATTATTGAGCTGGCTAATCCCAACAAGTAATCATTATCCCCAAGTTCTGTAGATGAGAACACAACAGTAGTACAGCCTAGCTTGTGGAAATGTTCTGCAGCTTCCCAAGCATCTTCTATTGTCTCAATTTTCTTTCCAGTAAGAAGTCTAGAATAAATAAAAAAAGTTTAAATGATATAAATATAATAAAGACTATAAAGATTGTCAATCTAACACACATTTGTTAATTACTTACTCAACCTCAAACTGGTTTGGTGTAATAATATCTGCCAGGGGCACAATGGTTTCTTTATAGATATCTAGAAGCTCCTTTGGTACATACATTTCTCCATTGTCTCCCATCACAGGATCACAGACTATAAAAGAAAATGACATTTTATTTTACTTCTGAGCCATTATACAGCAGATGCAATATCATGCATATAAAGTGTGAAACTGACATCAAAAAAATGACTAAACAATCAAACAGTTATGATCATCACACTTATTTGATCAAAACTAGGGAAGCTGTCCCGCACAAACATTTAATCTAGCCCTTGTGCACCATAATGTAAAAATCATGTGCACATGTGGCACAGAAGCCATAAACGCTGGTACACCAATGGCTATTAACAATAACCAAACCGAGAATGACAAAGTTAAAATACATACAAGGTGTCCCAAAAAATACATGGACTACACTTAGTATTTTGTACGGGATGGTTAAGTGATCAGTTTTTAAGAATGAAACCCTGTGCAGAAATGCACAGTTTGGGCACCGTAGAAAGTCAAAGTTTGAGAACGAATGGTTGTGACAATTTGTTCAGATTCGTTTTGGTATCTTAGTACGGAAGGTAGGCAACCATTTAGTGCCATCTGTGTACTGCAGATGAACGGTCTGAGCCTAATAACTAGAGCTGGGATTTTGATGTAGTATCACTTAGTAAAATATGTAGTGAAAATCAGTGAAATATGTAATAAAATATGTAGAATGGGGAAAATATATATCTAATATTTAATTCCAACTTATCATTTTCTTAGTTATAACACTCAAATCATATTTATACACCAGTTATTCCCTGCCACGCTTCGCTATGGCACATTATGGTTGCATGGATGAGAAATGAGGAACAAAACAAAGCATACGTTTAAAAAAAGTTTAATTTTGCAATACTTGTAGGTATACAATATTTTTTGTTTTTCCATTGTTTGCATAGATATAAAGGCTATCTGGTTTGCAGACACGGGAACACGCAACATACAATTGTCCATGTGAGAAGCAATCCACACCTAAATCTAAACCACACAATTCTAAAGATTGCCTTGAGCTTTATTGATTGTGATTGCAAACGCCAATCGGATTGGGAACTGTAATGTTTTACATTTAAATGGTGTATCAGTCGGGATAGTGGGAATTCGAGGAATGAGGACATCTTCACCTTTGAAAGGCCCAGTTAATATCGTTGCTTCCACTACATTGTTCATCAATTTCTTAACTGCGAGCATCGTGCCGTTACAGAGTTTTGGCTGATTAATATTACGCAGCATGATAATTGGCACACCTATTTTCAATTTTAATGTGTGTGGTGGCATTCCTGGCAGATCAAGAGAGTTCAAAAACTCTGATGGGTAATTAACTACTTCATCTACTTCCACAATGGTGTCTATTGATTTATATATAATTTCCTCACTTTGAATGCTGGATTGTATAAAATTATTAAGTTAATAGACATCTTCATTTTTTTTGGCAAGGACAGCTCGTTCACTGATCCAGTCATGATTCCTATAATTAATCTGAATATTAGGAAATACTTTTTCAATAGGTTCTTCTTTCGATGTTACTAAATTACAAAAATTATTAGGAAATGATATTCGTCTTGTCTCATCTATTGGCAGCTGTCAGTTTCCAATGTCTAGTAACTGTTGCGAGAATACCTCAGCTGATTTGTCTTTTGAACCTGGACATGCATGTACTCAACTGTACCGTATGTACGTGTCGCCACAATGTTGAATATTTTATGCAAGCATTTATTTCGTCCGCTGGTGTCGATCAAGAAATTACAGGCAATGTTTGTCTAAAATCTTCTGTGAGCAATATCAATGCATTCCCAAATGGTTGAACGTTTCCACGCAAATCTTGTAATGATCTTTGCACAGTTTCAAGCGATTCTTCATGTACCATCATGCATTCATCCCAAACAATGACTATATTTTCGTAATACTTTTCCCATACCAGACGCTGTGGAAATATTGCACGTGGGAGTTGCGATGGTTTGTATGTTCAATGGCAACTTCAGAGCTGAATGAGCAGTCCTTCCACCTGATAACAATGTTGCAGCTATTCCAGATGAAGCGAGAGCTAAGACTATGTCATTCTTTGATTGAACCGTTGCCAGAATCAATCTGATAAAAAATGTTTTCCGGTTCCTCCTGGCACATCAGGTATGTTACTGATGTAAGAAATAGATAAAAACAATCTTTGAAGCAGGTTGTATATTGTGTCAAAATTTGAGCTAAATCAATGCAGAACTTTTTGAGTTTTTGAAGCGAACACAAAGCAACATAACATTTTTATATATATAGACTAGCTGTACCCTGCCATGCTTCGCTATGGCACATTAAGGTTGTATGGATGAGAAATGAGGAACAAAACAAAGCACATGTTTCAAAAACTAAATTTGCAATACTTGTGGGTATACAATATTTTTTGTTTTTCCATTGTTTGTGTAGATATAAAGGATATCTGGTTTACTGACATGGGAACACGCAACATACAATTGTCCATGCGAGAAGCAATCCGCACCTAAATCTAAACCATACAATTCTAAAGATTGACTTTGAACTTTATTGATTATGATTGCAAATGCCAATTGAACGGGGAATTGTAATCTTTTAAATTTAAATGGTGTATCGGTCAGGATAATGGGAATTCGAGGAATGAGGGCATCTTCACCTTTGAAAGGCCCAGTTAATATCGTTGCTTCCACTACATTGTTCATCAATTTCTTAACTGCATGCCTCGTGCCGTTGCAGAATTTTGGCTGATTAGTATTACGCACCATAATAACTGGCACATCTATTTTCAATTTTAATGTGTGTGGTGGCATTCCTGGCAGATCAAGAGAGTTTAAACACTCTGATGCGTAATTAACTACTTCATCTGCTTCAACAATGGTGTCTATAAATTTATATATAATTTCCTCACTTTGAATGCTGGATCGTATAAAATTATTAAGTTGATAGACATCTTTATTCTTTGCAGCAAGGACAGCTCGTTCACTGATCCAGTCATGATTCCTATAATTAATTTGAATATTAGGAAATACTTTTTCGATAAGTTCTTCTTTCGATGTTACTAAATTACAAAAAATATTTTATTTATTTATTTAAATCAAATTAATACATATTTGAGTACGACAGACATTCAGCCCAGGCTCTTAACCTGTCATATCCACCCAACAAAATTTCTTATACATTTTGCTTCTCTATTGCTATTTAACACTTTATAACACAAAATTTTTAATTCTGTTCTCTTTGTACAGACCAATTCCATTTTTTCTTAACTCTACCTAAAAATTGACCTAAGTTCCTGACCTCCTTTCTAAAAATCCTCTTAAATGCTGTTATCCTATCTCCCTTCTCCCTTTTCTGCCCCAGAAATTCTGGGAGAATGTCTGGTGGTATAGGGTATTTTATAAGGAAAACTCTAAGTAAAGGGATAAAAGAAATGTGGTCCAGACATCCAAGCACCTGTTGGATAATATTTGAAGAAAAATATTTAGATGATTGTACAATTTGTTTGGGAATAGTGTACAACCCACCTGTACCCTCGCAGTTCCACAACCCTAGCCTATTTAATCAACTGGAAGAAAAGTGTGAAAAGTTAAGGGAGACGTACATAGATTCAGAGATCATATTAATGGGGGACTTTAATATTAGATTAGGAGAAAAAGATGTGGAAATAAAACATTGGATAAGTGATGAAATAATGAGCAAACGAGAAGTGGGGAGGAACAGCAAGGATAAAGTCACAGACAGTGCTAGTGACAAGTTTATTGAATTCTGTAAAAGTAATTCGTTGAGTATCTTAAATGGGAAATACAGTGAGGATATTAACGGAGAATTTACTTTTATAAACAAGAATGGACAAAGTGTAATTGATTATATTTTATGGCCAATCAATTTGGAATGTGTTCTTGGAAGTTTTAAAGTTCTTAACTGTAGGTAGGTAGGTAGGCAGGCAGGCAGGCAGGCAGGCAGGCAGGCAGGCAGGCAGGCAGGCAGGCAGGCAGGCAGGCAGGCAGGCAGGCAGGCAGGCAGGCAGGCAGGCAGGCAGGCAGGCAGGCAGGCAGGCAGGCAGGCAGGCAGGCAGGCAGGCAGGCAGGCAGGCAGGCAGGCAGGCAGGCAGGCAGGCAGGCAGGCAGGCAGGCAGGCAGGCAGGCAGGCAGGCAGGCAGGCAGGCAGGCAGGCAGGCAGGCAGGCAGGCAGGCAGGCAGGCAGGCAGGCAGGCAGGCAGGCAGGCAGGCAGGCAGGCAGGCAGGCAGGCAGGCAGGCAGGCAGGCAGGCAGGCAGGCAGGCAGGCAGGCAGGCAGGCAGGCAGGCAGGCAGGCAGGCAGGCAGGCAGGCAGGCAGGCAGGCAGGCAGGCAGGCAGGCAGGCAGGCAGGCAGGCAGGCAGGCAGGCAGGCAGGCAGGCAGGCAGGCAGGCAGGCAGGCAGGCAGGCAGGCAGGCAGGCAGGCAGGCAGGCAGGCAGGCAGGCAGGCAGGCAGGCAGGCAGGCAGGCAGGCAGGCAGGCAGGCAGGCAGGCAGGCAGGCAGGCAGGCAGGCAGGCAGGCAGGCAGGCAGGCAGGCAGGCAGGCAGGCAGGCAGGCAGGCAGGCAGGCAGGCAGGCAGGCAGGCAGGCAGGCAGGCAGGCAGGCAGGCAGGCAGGCAGGCAGGCAGGCAGGCAGGCAGGCAGGCAGGCAGGCAGGCAGGCAGGCAGGCAGGCAGGCAGGCAGGCAGGCAGGCAGGCAGGCAGGCAGGCAGGCAGGCAGGCAGGCAGGCAGGCAGGCAGGCAGGCAGGCAGGCAGGCAGGCAGGCAGGCAGGCAGGCAGGCAGGCAGGCAGGCAGGCAGGCAGGCAGGCAGGCAGGCAGGCAGGCAGGCAGGCAGGCAGGCAGGCAGGCAGGCAGGCAGGCAGGCAGGCAGGCAGGCAGGCAGGCAGGCAGGCAGGCAGGCAGGCAGGCAGGCAGGCAGGCAGGCAGGCAGGCAGGCAGGCAGGCAGGCAGGCAGGCAGGCAGGCAGGCAGGCAGGCAGGCAGGCAGGCAGGCAGGCAGGCAGGCAGGCAGGCAGGCAGGCAGGCAGGCAGGCAGGCAGGCAGGCAGGCAGGCAGGCAGGCAGGCAGGCAGGCAGGCAGGCAGGCAGGGAGGGAGGGAGGGAGGGAGGGAGGGAGGTAGGTAGGTAGGTAGGTAGGTAGGTAGGTAGGTAGGTAGGTAGGTAGGTAGGTAGGTAGGTAGGTAGGTAGGTAGGTAGGTAGGTAGGTAGGTAGGTAGGTAGGTAGGTAGGTAGGTAGGTAGGTAGGTAGGTAGGTAGGTAGGTAGGTAGGTAGGTAGGTAGGTAGGTAGGTAGGTAGGTAGGTAGGTAGGTAGGTAGGTAGGTAGGTAGGTAGGTAGGTAGGTAGGTAGGTAGGTAGGTAGGTAGGTAGGTAGGTAGGTAGGTAGGTAGGTAGGTAGGTAGGTAGGTAGGTAGGTAGGTAGGTAGGTAGGTAGGTAGGTAGGTAGGTAGGTAGGTAGGTAGGTAGGTAGGTAGGTAGGTAGGTAGGTAGGTAGGTAGGTAGGTAGGTAGGTAGGTAGGTAGGTAGGTAGGTAGGTAGGTAGGTAGGTAGGTAGGTAGGTAGGTAGGTAGGTAGGTAGGTCGGTCGGTCTGTCTGTCTGTCTGTGTCTGTCTGTCTGTATGTCTGTATGTATGTATGTATGTACAAACAGAGCAGACAAAACAGAACCTGGGAGACAGGAAAAAGAATTGTACACAATACGTGAGATTTAAGTGGAATGATGTTTAGGGTAGGGATTTTAAACAAGTTTTAGATTCGCGATATGGCGAAATATGCCAGCTGGGGGTTAGTTATATGTCAGAGGTAAATGAAATTGAGAAAGCGGTAAATATTTTCAATGGTGTTTTACAGGTGACAGGAAGGAGAATGAGAGCGAGAAAGAAAATATTCAAACAGGGGGAGGACTGGTTTAATGAGGAATGTAAAGTAACAAAAAAGTTAGTGAAACAGATGTTAAAGAAATGGAGAAATGAAGGAAATGTCGAAGCGAAGGAGGAATACCTACAGGATAGGACATTTTACAATCAGACCATACAACAAAAGAAATTAAGATGGAGGGAAAATAAGGAGAGTAATTTAATCAGGGTGTTAGGGGAGGGGAATGTTACTAAGGTATGGAAGGCCTTAAAATCATCATATAGCAAATATGTTGTTGTTGTTGTTGTTTTCTAGTGCCTTGCATCTGGCAATGAAGCCATTAGCATTCGTGCTTTCCAATACTTTTGAACTGTAGTTTCTTCTGATCTTAATGCTTCACAGGTCTTCAAGTGGTCTTCGTTCATTTCTGCTGGATCGTTACACAGGACACATATTGGTGAGGCTGAGATACCTATTCTGTAGAGATGACTTGCCAAGCAGTCATGATTTGTCAATAGTCGGAAGGCTGCAACAGCTGTTTTCCTTGGTCTCTGGGGGATTATATCTGGATTGGAAAGTAGTGTAATCCATTTTTTATCTTTGGCATTTGTTTCTATTTCTTGTAGATATGAATGACAAAAATTTTTTATGATCAAGCGTTTTATTGAGGAATATGAGAAATTGAATTTAGAATTTTGTTTTATTGTTGTGCCTTTCTTTGCAAGTGAGTCTGCAGCTTCGTTCCCCATGACTCCACAGTGTGCTGGAATCCATTGGAGATGAACAGTCTTATTAACTTTTTGGAGTTGTGTTAACATTTTGTAGCATTCTCTAATTTTTGTTGACTTCTTTGTAGTATTTGAACATATTCCCTGAATTGCAGCTTTAGAATCTGAAAGAATTACTGCCTTGTTAAATTTATTTAAGGGAAGATTTAATAATTGTCGGAGAGCAATGTATATAGCCTCTATTTCTCCATCATAATTTGTTGTGTCTCTGCCAACAGAATGATAAAAGGAAAAATGTGAACACGTAACTCCAGCTCCAGTAAGGTTTTCCTTCGAGGATCCATCAGTATATATGTGCAGCCATTCTTCTGTGGGATACCTAGTATTGATTGTTTCCAGAGCTAGAAGTTTTTGTATTTCTTTTGGTGTGTCTGATTTACTTATTTCCTATAGCAAATATGTAGACCAGCCGAATATTGACCCAGAAGAGTGGATAGTATATTTTAGAACCCTTTATGGGGTGTACGGGGGAAATAGAATGACAGTAGACCTTGAGTTCAACAATAAACATGTGGAAATTCTAGACAGTCCAATTAGGGATGAGGAAGTAATGAGACAAGTTAGAACAATGAAAAGAAATAAAGCTACTGGCCTAGATGGGATCCCCACAGAATTCCTTAAGGAATGGTGCAATGACATAGAAAGAGTCAAGAAATTAACAGGGCTGTTTAATTCAATAAAAGAAAAGAGATATGTTCCAGCGAATTGGAGAAAGGCAATTATACACTCAATCTATAAAGTTATCGTGGGATTGTACTGCTGTCTAATGTAGGAAAAATCTTTACTGGAATTTTAGTAAACAGAATACAGAAGTGGGTTGAAGAAAACAATATCTTGTCGGAATTTCAAATGGGTTTCAGATGTGGGAGGAGAGCTGTGGATAATACATTTGTAATAAAAACACCAGTGGATAAATACCTTACAGAAAAAAGAGGTAAACTATACATGGCCTTTATAGATTTAGAGAAAGCGTATGATAAGGTGGATCTAAAATTACTATGGTACAAATTGCAATACAAAGGATTGAGTCAACAGATGGTAAAGACCTTGATGGCACTGTACAAAGATAACACCTTCTGTGTGAGGGTGGAGGAAGGAATAGTCTCTCGGGAAATAGCACAAGGGAAAGGACTAAGGCAAGGGTGTAAATTGAGTCCTATATTATTTAATTTATTTATCGATGATATCCTGTGGGGATAAGCAAGAATAATAGTTGTATGCCTGCAATAAATAATATCATGATCCCTGGGCTACTATTCGCTGATGATCTGGTAGTAGGATCAATTACAGTAAATGGTCTGAAGCAAGCGTTGCAGGAGGTAGATAAATACTGCAATGAATGGAACCTAACTGTTAATCAGCAGAAAACACAAATAAAACTGAGTAAACATGAAAAGTGGAAAAAGGGGAATAAGGAGTATAAAGTAGTACGAGAATGTATCCATTTAGGAGTAAAATTAGATGGGAGTGGGGGGCCAGGAAAACAAAAGAAATTAGCTCTGACAAAAATTATTAGGAAATGATATTCATCTTGTCTCATCTACTGGCAGTAGTCCGTTTCCAATGTCTAGTAACTGTCGTGAGAATACCTCGACTGATTTATTGTTTTGAAGCAGGACACGCATATTCATAGTTAACTGTAATGTATGTACGTGTCGCCACAATGTTGAATATTTTATGCAAGCATTTATTTCATCCGTGGTGTCGATCGAGAAATTACAGGCAATGTTTGTCTAAAATCTACAGCAAGCAATATCAATGCATTCCCGAATAGTTGAACGTTTCCATGCAAATCTTGTAACAATCGATCCATAGCTTCAAGCGATTTATTATGTACCATCGTGCATTCATTCCAAACAATGACTTATATTTTTGTAATACTTTTCCCATACCAGACGCTTTGGAAATACTGCATGTGGGAGTCGCGATGGTTTGTATGTTCAATGGCAACTTCAGAGCTGAATGAGCAGTCCTTCCAACTGGTAACAAAGTTACAGCTATTCCAGACGAAGCGAGAGCTAAGGTTATGTCATTCTTTGATTGAACCGTTCCCAAAATCAATCTGATAAGAAATGTTTTCCTGCTTCCTCCTGGCACATCCAAGAAGAAGGTCACCCCCACCTCCATCATTTATCATTTGCATTATGCGATCATAAATACCCTTCTGTTCACGCATTAATTTTATTTATTTTTTTTTTACCTAGGCGGCCCGGGTTCGATCCCAGGGACCCGCAAGTGGTATTCGTGGTGGACGAAGCGGCGTCAGGGCAGGTTTTCTCCGGGTGCTCCAGTTTCCCCCGCCATCTCATTCCACCGGTGCTCCATCTTCATTCCATGTATCATCAGTGTCACCGCCTGCGGTGCCGTAGTAGTAAAAGCGGGCGTTAAACACTACAAGCAACGCATTAATTTGGGAATGTTTGATTGGACATACAACTGGAGATCACTGTTGTAATTTTGTTCATGACACAAATCCACATCAAATGAAGCAGTTGAAGTTCGGCTGGGTGCTGGCATTCCCAACTGAATAACAACTTTAGTCGCAATAGTTAAGCACTTATCTTCAATATTTATCAATGTTTCATTGTAAATGCCTTCTGTAAATTCCATGGCCATATTGCCATTTTCTAGCCGTACTCTATGCAAAATATCTTCGACCATATGCGATTGATATTTTTCCCATAAGTCTGTGGGAGATGAAGTGAAGCAAGAGGCCAATATAATTGCGAATAATGTGCAAATTTGGTTTGGATGTACAGTGTTGCAAGCATCATTAATACATATATCCCATTGTTGGTCACTTTCTAATAAGTTCAGAGCTTGACACAAACTGCAAAAAGTGGCATTGTGGCACCATCAGCAATTTTCAGTTCCTGGAAAGATCTAGGACCAGACACATTAACCAACAGCATGCAAAGATGGAAACATTCATCTTGATTAGGATGCACTGTATAAAGTCTACCAATTGTATTTTCTCTGAAAATGCCAGGTTGACCATTGACTGGTTCCCCTCATCTGCGTTGTACGAAAAAAAAAAAAAAGATCATCATTGTTAACAAAGCCATCTATTGGCAAGTAGCGGTAATGACCATTTAAAAAGCTGTTTTCTTGAGAGTCGCAGGTATATTACTGATGCAAGAAATAGATAAAAACAATCTTTGTAGCAGGTTGTATATCGTATCAAAATTTGAGCTAAATTGATGCAGAACTTTTTGAATTTTTGAAGCGTACACAAACCAACATAACATATATATATATATATACATTATGTCTTTCAGCACAGTAAACAGTTATGTATTTTTCAATGTTTTCTGGGGTCATTGAGAGACATTTGTCACTGAGAATATTCTTATAGACAGAGAAAGATTTTTCCATGTCACATTATGTAACTGGGGCAAATTTTAGGAAAGGAAACTTTCCTGTAGGAATGTCCTTGGGTGGATCAACATAATCTACATTTAGAATTTGGCATACACTATGAAATGTTGAATAGCAAGAACACATTTTGCAATTTACTTAAATCACTTGTACCAGTTTCTCCATACACAGCACTTAGTTTTTCAATAGTATCTTCTATGACAGCAATAGAATCTTGTATAGAGAGTCCTGACATTTCTAAATGTTTGATACTTTCTGGAAGCCAGCCAAAGTTACTCCTGATGTAGGCAACTGAGGAAACCACTTTGGAGTCGCTAAAGGCTGCCTGGGATTCACAAACAGATGCAGCACTTTCAGGATCAAAAGAATCTACAACAGTCTTTATATCGTCTAGATACTCACTATAGAAATTAACTGCTTCTAAGCTGTTATAAGAGAGCACTCGTGGAGATATTAGAAAAACCTTTCTTGTTGCTGAAATTATCCATTTTACTTGTGGAAACTTAGCCCTAATATTTTTGGCAACATATTGCAGTCCATGAGCCAAGCAGGTAAAATAGAGCATATTGGGATAAAACACTTTCAGAGCAATTGCAGCTTTAAGCACATAATAAGCAGCATCTGAATACATCACTAATACCTTCTTGTCTTGCACACCAGTTGGCCATCCAACATAGACAAATATCATAATAGTTGAGTGATTTGTAAAGTCCAGCTCTTTACAGTAGATCAAACATGGTTTCGAGGTGTTGTCAGGTATATATACAAATAGGAAAATCCTAAAATATGTAATTTTGTTATACCACCAAAATTACGTAATATACCCACAGATATGTAAAAATATATGCAAATGAAATTAAGTTATATTAACCCTAACATACTGCTTTGTAAACATATCACTTTTCCCAGCATTTAAATAGTAAGGAAAAAATATTTAATTACATAGAAATCCCAGCTCTACTAATAACATTCCTGTGATGCGCTACATTCCTCTATAGAGTCCTTGGTACACATCCTACTGCGTTATTTGTGTAGTTTCCAGTACAGTAATATTTTAACAGCAGTGCAACACGTACCGGTGCATAGCTGTAGAAATGGCTGATATGAGCTCTAGCACACTTTGATGTAAATATGGAATCACCTCAACGTTGCATATAGAAATTGACAGCTTGGTAGAGGTTGACCACTGCCATGGCCAGCAGGATCGCTAGATCTGACACCTATTGATTATTTTCTGTGGAGCTGTATGAAGAATATGGTGTATGGCACTCCTGTAACATCAATGAAGGGCCTTACTGCTGCAGTCCATGGAGCAATTGAATCTCTTCAAAGACAACCACACCCACTCACACTTCGATGCACTACAGCATCCAAACTGTGCATCTTTGCACAGATGTTCCTTCATGAAAATTGATTAGTTTGCCATCCCACACAACATCTTAAGCATTGTCTGTGTTGTTTGGGGACACCTGTATATTATAATGTGAGTGTTCACAATTCACAGGAAGTTTTTACAGGTACCTGAGAATGAATAGAAAACTTTGGCCAATCGAATTGTGTAAGTTTTCACAGCCAGTGTTATAAAATGGAGAATGAATATCCGGGTTTGTGGACCTTGGTCTAGTGGAAATTCTTCTTCCAGACATTTCGTTCGACGCAGAATTTCCACTAGACCACGGCCCACAAACCTGGATATTCATTCTGTATTTTAACTTTGGTCAAATTTAACTTTCTTGTTCTTGTGCATGGCATATGAAATCCATACTGTTCACATAAGACTCTTTGCTGTAGAAATTCAAGGTGGCCATGGCATGAAACAACCACTAAAGCTTTTAGTTGCAAACTTGGATAATGAAACTGGAAAAAATTCTAGCAAATGTGTGTCCTACACTCTGATCCCCACAGATCCATTAAGCATTGTCTCGTCTAGTGAAAGTGTCATCTGCAGTTTGTTTATACACAGCTCAAAACTGGCTACTGCGTAAAAAACAATAGCAAAAACTACAAAGGACAGCAAAAAATCAGTAGAAATTAACAATGAAGAACAACTTTAGTGTAAGCTATTAATTAATAAGAGAATGAAGCTTGGTACAACTAGAGGAGTCAAAAATAGTAATTCAGATTCAGATTTATTCATCATTGCAAAAGCATTTACTTTTCATAATGAATTTGCATTTAGAAAATCTTACTTTATCAAACACTGAAGTTAGCTAACCCACATTATATTGCCTGAATTAGAAACAGGTGAAAAAAATATCATTGGTCAGTTACAAACAAATGAAATCCCAATGTACAAAGTTGACTTTTCACTTTGATATTGATTGGTCAATGATATGCACTCCTGTCCTCATTACAATGTTGTATGCTGCTTTGTTTCCCATTCTCATTTCTGCTTTAGGTTCCATCCTTGGGTTATTGTGTACAGGCCATGACGTGAGACATGAACAAATCTTGCACATAGGGGAAGCTGCTTTCATTCCCTCTCTCTTACAACAGCTGACAGGGGCGAAAAGCGAGCGAGCTTCTGCCAACAAGTAAACGTTACTAAAAAAAGTGACAGCCTGCAGCTCAAACAATTGCAGTTCACATGAAGCTAATTGTTGGCACGTAGCCATAGTTATAGCAAAATCACTTCGTGTGTTATAATGCTAATTTTTATACAGTATCACGCTGGCCGTCAGCCTGGATGCAGCTGGTAAGAAATACCGGTCAGGGCCTGATCTCCGCCTGGCAACAAGAACAGGCCAGAGGCATGTACCTGCCCAAGAGACAGGCCTGCCAGTGGGACAATAGAGGCTCCGGGAACAATAGCTATTGTTTATTACTGCAGTATCTGGACTTTTCACTCACTGCCTCTCCCAATCATTCGACTTCCAGAACTAAAGAACTTTATAAGGAACCTGCTCGTGTCCGGGAGGTAGTAGTAGAAGTGAAGGAGTAGTAGTTGTTCCAGTTGTTCTTGTAGTGAAGTGTTGGAAGGAAAGACGTATACGAAGCGTTCAGTGGATTGTGCCGAGTAGCAGTTCAGTGTGAGTGTAATCTGACAGTTTTTATTTGTGATTCGATTCGACAGTTGTTTTGGGTTCTGAGTTTGTACAAAAGTGATCTAAGTGTAACATTAGCACTACGCTAACTGACTGGAAGGCAATAAAGTGTGATTAGCAGTAACTGGTGTTTTCTCATTGTTATAATACATAATGCCATTAGCAATATCCACTAAAGCTATGCTAGCAAACTTCACTCCTTTGTGGATGAAAACGTTACGACTTCTGCGCACACATAATTGTGCAACTTCTCCCAGACCAGTCTTTCATGTGAAAAGTTGCCACTGCGCAACTAGGGGAGCTGTTCTTGTCTTGCCTCACGACCTATACCAGTCTTAACTGCAGAATGCTTCACACCTTCAATGCCTTGTAGCATGGCTCTACTGTAAAGCCTTTTAGAAAATCATGAACAATTACTTCTGAACATTCTACTCACCATACAGAAGCTTTGGATTTACTTCACGGAGCTGCTTTACCACTTTAGCTATACGTTTTAGAAAATCAGGATTGCCAACATATCCTGTTAAAAGATGAGTATAATGATCTAGTCCATTATTGTGCAGTCCTTCCATAAGGGAAGCTGGAAAAAGAAAAAAAGTAAATGCTTTAAAATTAATTGTAACTAATCTTATCATACTCTCTCAAAAAGTAAAGAAAACAAGGAAGACTGAGTTCCAAATTAGTGAATATGTTGTTAGCTAATGCTGGATTTCTGACAATGAAGTCATTAATCCTCTTGCTCTCCAACATTTTTCACTGATGGAAATAATGAAGAGACTTAGCAGTAAATGTAACCGCTTTTTAGAGAGCACCATATTTTTATGTTTTGGCGGTCACATCGCTCTCTCACAACCCCCAGAATGTCTGGAGGACCACACCTATCGTTGGTTTACGGGTCTCACCGACCTGAACGAGAGAGTTATCAAAATAAATTCAGCGACCATATCCTCTGATTACCAATCAGAGGACGTATTACATGCCATGACAGGTCAGCATGTTAGGGGTTAAGGTTTTATAGAGAAATTATAGAAATGGAGAGGTTGGAAAAATAAAGACTCCCTAGCCCTCAGGAACCCTAATAGCATCGGGGTCAGAAGAGAACAAGAGATGACCAAGGTAAGGTCAGATAGAAAAGTTAGTGAGGAGCAAAACACCAGTAAGTGGAAGTAATGTTCTGCTCAGCTTGGGTACCTTGTGGTCGCCATTCACATATCCCCTAGGCGGAGACCCCTGAGTACTTTCTTACAAATTTAGTTTTTGTTATAATATTGATGTTCAGCATCTTAAATAACATAGATACAATCATAAACAACACAATATGAAAAAGCACATTGACATTTGTAGTACATTTAAGAATTTTGGAGAAGTAATTTGCAAATTACGGTACCTGATTCATTCAACTGTATCAAAAGAATGTTTTATGAAATCACTGGCTACTGCAATAGATCTTCATAACATTTTTGTTCATCTTCTCATGTACAAGTATATATTTCATCAGCTTTTGTATGTCCTCCATTTTCTTTTTCTGAATAGGCACTTTGAGTTGTGGATAAGCTGGCTGCAGGGCCATGTGAAAATTTGAGCGTGTTTTCAGCAAACAGAATGTATGTGTCACACAACTATTGATAATTAGTGAATATATACCTTGGTATATTAAAAACAGTTTTTCATTGCATATCAGCAAATATTTACACATCAGCATTTTGTTTATGCAATTAGAATTAGCTCATATGCACAGTTCTAGTGCAACATTTCTTTACCAAACGTAAATATAAATCCCATAAACAGACATCCACAAAATGAACAAACTGCAAATTTGCTGGGGAAAAAATATTGAATAATGTAAGTCCATAAAAGGTATTTGTATGGCAATAACAGGTGTATGGAGTGATTTTCCACTCACATGTTGCTCTCAAATTTTCAGAAATTTATCTCCATTTATGAATTTTTACTTCAGTCATAAAAAAATCCAGAAAATTTTAAAAAAGTTTATTGAATTAACTAATTATAACACAAAGTTAAATACAAAGCATCTTAAACTTCATGATTCTTGTTGTGCTTCTGTGACTTTCATACAAGGTGTTAGCAACACTTGATAAAATGGTAAAAATGCAACAAACAGATGAAAATGTCACCCTTTAGCTCTGGCCTGAATTCTCACTGACCACATTCATTTACTCATTCTACAGTAGAGCACACTGTATATGGTTAACAAAACATTCCCTTATTTGTATCTTCTATCCACTTTTAACATTTCTTGGTGGAATCCTCAAAAGCACAAGAGGCTGCTTGTAAATTGTATAGTTTGGGGAAAGATGTGACATATAGGTTACTTATAAATTAACACACATAGATACCATTTTCCATTTCTGTTAAGATCAGTGATATAAAAGTTATGCTATTCACAAGCTACTCCTTAATCGTACTAGAGGTTAAGCCATATTCAGAAAAAAATTAAAGGATTATAAACTCTCATAATGAAGAGTCAGCAAAAAGAAAAAGACTTTCAAACTGGTTTTGGAACAGGTTTATGACCGCTAACATCATTATAGTGAGTAATACTGCTGCTTGTTACATATGATAATGGTATTTCAATGAGCTCTCTACAAAATGCTTATATTCATAAGCTAAAACTCTACTATTGCTGAAAATATTCCTGAAATACACTGTAATATCAGGCTCATATACTGCTTTAATTTAATTTAAAAGGTGAGTTAATTAATAACACTGAACAACACTTACAAAATATTTTTCCGGGACGCGTTTCGAAGGTTAACTTTCGAAACGCGTCCCGGAAAAATATTTTGTAAGTGTTGTTCAGTGTTATTAATTAACTCACCTTTTAAATTAAATTAATTACAACAACACTGTTTTCAAACTTCTATGAAAGGAAGATCATATACTTCTGTTTGCCCATTTTAACATAATGCATCTTATGCTCTTTAACCCCAATGTAGTTTTATTTGTACCAACAATTTAATTTGAAAATTTCACTTTTAGTTGATTATACAGTACATTTACAAGAAAACTTGGCTGGTAGGTACGTGACTGGCCTGCGTGTCCTTTACTACATTTCCCTAAATGTGCATGTGCTAATCATTACACATGCATCAGTCTTACTTCTGTTAGGTAGGTGTTCTGCACTGTTCCAGTCCAGTTCACAGATGAATAACATTAGCAGTCTTCCTTTCTTAGAAGTTTGAAAACAGTATTGTTATAATCAATTTAATCTAAAAGGTGAGTCAATAACACTAAACAACACTTACATTTATAATTTTCCGGAACATGTTTTGGAGGCTAACTTTCCTCCATTATCAAGCGGACAATGACTGGGAACAAATCATTTTAAAAAATAGAAACCAAGTATTTAATTTCGACATTCCCCAGAAAGATATTTTCAGAAAGTTACTTGAACCATCACCAGAGGAAACCTCAGAAGAAGCATCGCCATCCGCACCATGGAAACCCAGTCATTGTCCGGTTGATAATGGAGGAAAGTTAGCCTCTGAAACACGTTCCAGAAAATTATAAATGTAAGTGTTGTTTAGTGTTATTGACTCACCTTTTAGATTAAACATTAGCAGTGTTTAGTTTTGCTTGAACTGTTTTCAAAATTAATTGATTGCTGTATACAGTGCAACAAAGAGTGTTTATGTACAATATGAATGTTGTTATGTCATCTTGTAGGGAAGTTGTAAGGCAATTTGAAACTAAATTTTGTGGCATGCATGTTTCAAGCAGAGACAACGTTCGGTTGCTTGTACATAAATTCAGGGAGACGGGATCAATTCATGGTAGGAAAAGAAAGGTAAAACGGGATGTGCTTATGGAACAGAAATTAGATGAAATCAGAGAAAATTTAGAATGGTCACCTCGAAAATCTCTTAGGCACCTTGCACAAGATAAAATTAAAGCAAAATATCAGGAGAGAAATTAACGCTATTTCAGAAGCTGAACTAATGCATGTGAATGAAAATCTCATCAGAAGATGCCGTAGATATATTGATGCAGATGGATGGCATTTCCAATATCTCCTGTAATAAGGCATGTTTTGTGTTTATTCTGATAATTGTTAATGTGGTTTGAAATTTGATTTGACGTCCACGCATGTGTGACCGGAAGACGGGCTGTGTGACTGCCAGCCAAGTTGTGCAGTATGTGTCCGGGAGATAGACTGTGCACCTGTTGGCCAAGTTGTAAACGTACTGTATATACAAGGTAGCTCACATAAAGTGTTATAGGTGGCATATCTCTTAAATAAATAGAAAAAACCAAAGGCCCAGAACTCTAAATCTTATTGAAGGGGTTTTCCAAACTGTGATATGGAAAACATTTCCACAGGGCCCCTTAAGTTGCACACATGGGCCAACCTCTGAATTTTAAATGAAACCATGACTAATTTTTGTTTATATTCTAATTTCCTCAATAAACTAAGCAACTTTTATTAAAACATTTCTTTTGTTTCTAAAATGAATTGTTGCTTTCTTATAGTGTGTTTTCACTAGATAATAGTAGAAAATAGTACTTAATACATAATTCAGTCAATAAATACCTAGGTGATTACATTAAATGACTTTATTAAATGTTCAAAGCAGCCTGTATTAACATCAGGCCTGCATACAGACTCGTAAGAGTCCTTTGTGCTTCTTATACTGGGTGATTGCTCAAGTTCAAGTAAAACAGACTACAACCTTGGTGTCTGAAATTTTTATGTCCTTGGGCTTCAAAAAGAAAGAGCCTCAGGATACAACCTGTCCACATTCACAAAGTATATTCAAAATCCATCCCACATTTCCTGCACAAGGGATATTCTACGAGACTCATAATGCATAAGTATCTGTGCTGAGCGCTGTGGCCAGTAAGACAGCCACCAACATCCCTAGGCCTAGAACTAATTAAGTTCAGGAGACATTCATTTAATTTACCACCAGGTCCCATTATAAATTCATGCACATGCCTGGCAGCAGCTTGTTTACTCCAGATCTCAAGATGAACCTGAGCCATAAGCTGGGTTATCTCATACTTCACACTTCTGGCAGACACTCCGAAGAAGGTCTCGGATCCTATAAAACTTCACCTCATTACCTGTAATACCATAATGCCCAGGTATCCATGTAAGGGTAACCAGCAATTGGTAAAGTCCATCCAACATCCTTTGGCACTGCCATATCTATTTGGATGTGTTTTCGACACCTACTACAGTTTTCAAACCTGCCATTCCATCTGTCCATTTGTGTCGCAAAATACTGATATGCATTGCACATGCTAAAATTAAATATGTATATATCAGCCTGGAAAACAGTGGCAGTACTGCCAAAAGGAATGGCAAGCCTAGTCCTGGGGCCATAGGCCTCCTTGCCTGCCCTGCCCCCCAAAGAGGGATCCATTCTGTGAGCCACATCAGGCTCCCAGGCTTCAGGGAAGACCCAATCTCTGGGTCCCTTGAATCCCTGGATAGTATCACCACTGTATTACCTAGGCTAAGATTATATCTGGTCGCCATCAGGTTCGATGTGCATGAACAAATAGCTATGTTTATGTCGTGTAAAAACAAAGAGATTACAGAATTAACTGATTCACAGTGGATCCAGGATCTTGCATTTTTTGTGGATATTTATGAACAGTTAAACATCTTAAATCAGAAGTTGCAGGGTAATAATACACTTATTCATTATTTCAGAGACTGCATTATTGGATTTAAGTTAAAGCTTAAGTTGTGGATTTCACAAATGTCAAACAAAAATCTCTTGCCACTTTCCACAATTGCAGTCCCTTTACATAAGCACAGACATATTAAATGTAGGAGTTTGATGGAAGATTTTCAGATTTGGAAGCTTTCAAACCTAAACTGGATTTCTTTTGCCTGCCCTATTTTGTTGATCCCGAGAATGCCCCAGTTGAACTTCAACTAGAACTTACTGATTTGTGCTGTGATCTAAAAAAAGCGTATAATGATAATATTGTCAGTTTTTTCTGTGTGGGTTTTCATTTGTCAAATATAGCAGCACGCTATCAGCATACTGGGCTATGTTGAGGTGCTGTTTGGTTGGTATGGTGGCCACGGAGATGCTGAAAAGCATGAGAGCAGAGCAGAACCTTCAGGGACTCCACCTCAAATTGACCTTCGTGTACATTTGTTTCCTGCAACTGAGACCACAAAAGATCTGTGTTTCAAGAATGAGTGTAAGATGTGAATTATGTGAGTAGCTCCAGTTGGTTGAGTTTATGCAGCAGACCCGCGAGCTAAGTCGTGGAGAATGCCTTCTCCATGTCTAGAAATACTACTGCAGTGTAAGCTTTGTCCTGTATCCCAGGGTGACGGTCTCCACTACGCACAGTAACTGCTGAGGCATTGAGTGACCAGGTCGAAACCCAAAGTGATGGGGACGTATAGCTTGAGTGTCTTCCACTAGAGGGGACAACGGGCATGTAGAAGCCTCTCGAAAACTCCCTGGTACAGTCTGCGACCCGAGCGGCAGATCAGCAGAACAAGTTCAACTGGCACGACATTTGGGTAAAGAAGAGCTGGGCTATGGGTGGTGAGGTTGCAGACAGTTCGCGTCACAATGGAGGTAAAGGAAGAGACTGCAGCCTCCAAGGTTGGGATACCTCCAATGTTAGTTAGCATGCATGAAGTCATTGAGGCACACCTTAATGCAGTCCCAAGCTGGATGAGTCGGTGGGCTACACTTCTTCTCACAAAGATCGCTGTTTTACCTCCTCGGCAACCCGCACGGTGCGTACCGAGGCAGTGATAGCCTGGGAGTCGGGAGGTATCGGTTGGTTGGAGATGTGTTTCCGAAACCAAGGTGAGGTCTAGGGCATGTGCTCTGGCAAAATGCCGGAGCTCCTTTTCTGACTGGCCAGGCCACACGCATTCCGGAACATGAATTGGAATGAGGTATGAGACCTAGTTCAACCCACCATTCTGGGCGGTCTGGATGATGGTCAACAAAATGTGAGCCCTTCCATGGCGGTGACCATTTTGGCTGCTAGTCAGCTTGGGAGGGGCAGGGGCCTGTTGAGGAGGTGGTAACATAGGAGAGTTAGGGGGTGCCAGCCTATCATCGGCAGAACATCCCTCAGCTGGCGCATGTGAGTACCACATTCATGTGGGGCCTCAGAAATGGTAGCCAGCTTCCGAGTGCTGCGGCGCCATCCCAACCAAGCTAAATGATGGAGAGGACACTCCGAAACTAGTCCTAATGTTAACATTATTACAAGTAAGTTGGAGCAAAATGTGTTTATAAATATTAACATATTTTTCAATTTATAGCAAAACATTTTTGTAATATTGTATAAATTATTAATGTAATGAGGGTAGATCACTATGTAATGGTCAGGGGAAAAGTAGTGATTACCCAATGAAATAATGCTTGTACAATCAATTTGGCACTAAATAAAAACTAAACTAAACTGTCTGTTGTTATGACAACAAAACATATTACCTAACTCCTCATCACAAAGTATCTGCCCTTTCCAATGTCGGTAGCCTGTGTGATTGGAAAACTGTACTGAATTGATGTAGTCAACCTCAAATCCCAGCACCTGAAATATTAATCATATCAGACTTATTCTTAAATCATGGAAGAGCTTCAATTTAGTGTCTTTATTTTGTTTTCTCTACCACTTATATAATTATAATAGTTAGAGAAAGTTTGATGTCAAGATTATTCCGTCAAAAGTGCACGTTTTGAGGTTCATTGAACCAAATAAAATCATTATGTGGGTTTGTGTGCATGTGTGTGTATACATGCGCACATGTGTGTTTTAGAGAGAGCGAAAAAGCAGCATAACTCAAACACTAAAAAATCAAAGAAAGAAAAAAATACCACATTTCATTAGTAGATGCTGTTTAAATATGCCTGGGTGAAGAGTTTGAAGAAAATCTCCCTACCAAACTACCGTTAAAGTGGAACACTTTTGTTACTTTCCATTTTCTCAAAAATAGGTAGTGATTTTGATTGAAATACCTTGTTTAAGATATTTGAGTGACTGATAAAATGTATATCTTGAATTGTTTATTCTGGGGTAATCTTTTCACGTTTGGTAGTGTTCAAGTGCACATGCACATACAACTAGGTTATTAAAGAGAAACTTTGAAAATTCTTGCATCATATATTGTAAAGTTGAGACAGTTAATATTATAAACAAAATGTTTGGGAATAGTGTACAAATTATATACGAAAGAAAGTTGTAGAGATTCATATAAGCACAAAAACTATTTCATTATAGGGTAATACTGTTAAATTAAAATTGGCTGTGTTCACAGGGAATAATTATGTACATAAATGACATTAAGACAAAGAAAACTTAGATAGAGTGTTAAAATTTACAAAAATCAATTAATAGGGATCCATATGTGATAGGAACCCAGCTGTACAACAAGTTTCCTAAGACATTAATGAAACATGTTTAAAACAAAAGTAAAAGAATATTTGGTAATGAAAGCTCTATACAAAATAGAGGATAACTGTAACTCCAAGAGAGATTCACGGTCATATTAGTAACCATTACTGACCTCAGCAATATGGTTCATGTCTATACCTCAACAATAAAATTCAGATTTCTATTAAATTATTTCCCAGTACCCTACTATCACTACATATCTTTTTTTGAGATCTTTTGATATACTACCTACCTTTAAATTTCCCACTACATGACTATGATTGAAAGTACTAATAATAATATAGTTCTCCCCAATTTCACCTGGTGTCTTTCTCTGATAGCACGAGTGCTCCCTAAGATAAAACAAATAAGAGCCCATTAACATGATATTATTGAAGAACCAATGTAAACTGGACCTCTTTGATATATATTTCAGTATTAAAAAAATTTCAAATTCATGTTAGAATCTATCCCTTTGCATGTGCTTTCAGAGTAAATGACATTCTGCAGTGTTCATAAACTTGAGCATCTCGATACCTATACCATGCAACAGCTGCTTATGCTTCCAGATTAGTTTCATAAAATCAAAAGCAATACTGGTTCCGTATGGCATATGGTAACCCAGTATAGTGTGGCGGAGGGAAAGACTATGTTAGCAATTCCACAGTACATGTATAGTAATCCTGACTTAATAAGTAGTAGTCGGCGATAATTGGGTTTTAGCATTAGTTCTTGATGAATAAAATTTTTAAATGAGAGTCACTTACAATAATCAGATGATTATTACTCTCTTGTTTCTATACTCAAGAAGTACAGTAACTACAAAGCAAATTATAACACTTCCAGTGATGTCAGCCACATATATTACAATATCAATATCTGTAACTTTTTACATCTAATTTGCTTGTATTTCTTCTATACCGAACATTTCTCCTTC
The DNA here is from genome assembly GCA_030765045.1 of Tenodera sinensis. Taxonomy (NCBI): domain Eukaryota; kingdom Metazoa; phylum Arthropoda; class Insecta; order Mantodea; family Mantidae; genus Tenodera; species Tenodera sinensis. The sequence goes on along the minus strand of CM060962.1, from coordinate 293,919,383 downwards.
GTTTTCATCTAAATCGCTGTTATTTTCATTATCTCTTGTTAAAATACAGCAATGACATGAAACACACAGTCAACTGTACTCTGTGTTATCTTCAAAACATAACAGGGAAGCAGAGCTGTTTGTCATCATAACAAACTATTTGCTGACCTGTTTATTAAGGGTAGGCTAGCTGACTGCATCTTTGCTGAAGGTCATTTGTCAAGAACTAATGCACGACCTACACACTGATGTTTGGGCTACACTTTCCCGTCATTTTGCACTCTGCTTTTTAAAAGCCTTCTTTGGCTAGGCTTTGCAGCTTAGGGCCCTCAGTACATTTTGCATAAGTTGTGATTAATTACGTGTACACCTTGTGGAATAAAAGGAATGATGTATATACACATTAAAATTAAAAATTATGTAGTTTAATGCACTGTCAACTGCCAGGATCATATTAGCGTTGCCGGTGTACCGGAACTTTGTCCCACAGGAGTTCCTTTACATGCCAGTAAATCTACTGACATGGAGCACACTTAAAAACCATCGTCTAGGCCGGATCTGAACCTGCGACCTTGGGATCAGTACGCCAGCGTATAACCAACCGAGCTACCCAGACCGATGATATGTGCATTTCATAGCTAATCAGGGACCATACTCTACCGGGAACCTTAACGATCGATTGTATTGTATTGTATTACATCTTGTTCTTTGGATCCTAGAATGAGCCAGGCTCAAGGATATAGAACACGTCATACAACTATGCAATTTCATACAAATTTTTTTTCCAACACCTGAACAAAATCATTATAATAGGGTTAAACTAGTGATTGAAAGAACTTATAGTATAGTATTCCTTTATGCTGTAAATAGAATGTGCTAGCAAAAACTTTCTCAATTCCTTTTTAAATCTTAAACAGTCTCTTGGGTTACACAGTAATTTTAAAGCTAAAGGAAGACCATTATATATTTGTATGGTGGAGTAGCAGGGACCTTTCTGATAAATGTACATGGAGTTACATGGCCTGTGTAAGTCATTTCTGTGTCTAGTGCTGTGGCTATGTACAAGAGAATTGAATTTAAAGGTATTGTAGTTATCAACCACATAACACATAAGTGAAAAAATGTATTGACTTGTGAGTGTTAGAATACCCATCTTCTTAAATAAGGGTCTGCATGAATGAAGGGCTCCAGCACCACTTAAAATTCGTAGTGCTCTCTTCTGTAGGACGAAGATCCTCCCACTTTGTCCCGAATTACCCCAGAAAATAATACCGTAGCTCATGATGGAATGGAAGTAAGCAAAGTATAATGCTCTCAGAGCATTTTGATGTAGCAAGTCATACATGGACCTCAAGACAAAGCAAGCTGAGCTGAGTTTAGGACATAAATTGAGTATATGCTTCTTCCAGCTCATTTGCTCATCTATTTCTAGCCCTAGAAACTTTGTACAATCTACCTTGTTTATGGTCAAGCTGTGATAAGTAATATTCAACTCTGGAATAATTTTATTCTTAGTTCTAAATTGAGTGTATGATGTTTTGTCATAATTTAGAAGTAATTTGTTGGCTTCGAACCAAATGTTCAACTCCCTAAATGCAGTTGCAGTTATGCTTAAGAGTTCTTCTGATGACTTCTGAGATGTTAGTACACTAGTGTCATCTGCAAAAAGTATTATTTTGGAATGTTCATTGAGATTAAAAGGTAAATCATTTATGAAAACAAGAAAGAGCAATGGACCCAATATTGAGCCCTGGGGAACTCCGAGTTTAATTATACCTGGATCTGATTCTTTATTGTTGACAATAGTTTTTTGTGTTCTATTTGTTAAATAGGACCTAAACCAAGTAATCGAGATGTTATCCAGGCCATAAAAGTGTAATTTCTCCAGCATCAGCTCATGATTAATACTATCAAAGGCCTTAGCCAGATCACAGAAAATACCTATGATGAAGTTCTTGTTATTCATTGCATTTAATATTTCATTGGTAAGTCTATATGTGGCATTATTGGTAGACAACCCCTTCCTAAAGCCAAACTGATATGATGTTAGAATGCTATTTTGATCAAGATGTTTCATAATACGATTATACATTGCTTTTTCAAAAATCTTTGACAGTGAGGTAAGCAGTGAGATTGGTCTGTAATTAGAGGCCAGTTGTCTATCACCCTTTTTAAACAATGGCTTAACTGTTGCTAGCTTTAATTTCTCTGGAAATAATCCTGACAAGAAGGAACAATTACAGATGTGGCTCAGTGGCTTACTTATCTCACTCGAGCAGCATTTTAACAGCCTAGTACTTATTCCATCCCACCCATGTGAGGTTTTACTCTTCAGAGACTTAATAATTTTTTCAATTTCTGAGGGTGTTGTAGGCATTATTCTGAATGTATTTTGATTATTGATATTTATATTCTTTAGTAAATTTAGTGCTGCTATATTTTGATCATTTCTAGTATAGCCCATTTTAGATAAGTTTGCTTCGACGGCATTCAGGAAGTATGTATTGAATGCATTTGCAATTTCGTGTGGATTTGTTAACTCTGCATTGTCCATCATTATTGAGGGGATATCATTAGACCTTTTGGCTCTACCTGTTTTAGTTTTAATGAGACTCCATGTAGTTTTGATTTTGTTTTTTGACTTTTCTATGACTTGCGAGAAATACCGCTTCTTTGCTGCCTTTATAACTCTACCAAGTATTCTACAGTAGTCTTTATAGTGCATTCCGAGTTGATGATTATTACTGATTCGATAATGTAAGTAAAGTTCCCTTTTAGTATTGCATGACTTCCTTTCCACTAGTTATCCGCTCTTTAGTTTTTAGTCTCTGAGCCATAAATCTTTTTTTGGTAGGAAAGTTTGCTTCATATGCCTCCATTAAAACACGTAGAAAAGTATTACATTTTACATTTACAGGATTACTATAGTATACAAATTCCCAGTTTTTAGTTTTAAGATCTCGAACAAAATTATTAATGTGTTCATTGTTTATTACTCGGATTTTAGTGAAGGAATTTATTTGCTTGTCAACTTTAACTTTAGCAATTGAGTCATAAATTATGAGCAATTGTGCATCATAATCTGACAGCCCATTTATGATAGGTATGACTTCATACTGTGGAATCTTTGCTTTATCTAAGAATATGTTGTCAATGATTGTTGAAGAATTGTTAAAAATTCTTGTTGGGAAATCTACTATGTAACTTAGATTGAACGAGTCTAATAAAGATGTTAGTTTGTCCTTGGTGGTACCATCATTACTCATATTTACATTAAAATCACCACAAACTATAAGCTTAGTGTTACTACTAAAGAGTGCTGTAATTTTTGAAAGTTATTTAGGAAGTAGTTGAGATTACCTGTAGGTGATCTGTATATAGTTAATATAATAAAAACCTCCTTATTAATATTTAGTTGGGTGGCACAGCATTCTAGGTCTTGCTCTTTACAGTACAACGTGACATCCCTGCTACTGCACCTCAAATGTTTCCTTACAAAGGTACTTACACTACCACCATGCATGTTATTCCTGCAGAAATACGAACAGAGTTTAAAATCATCTATATTTACACATTTTAGTTCTGCCTCTGTCATGTGGTGCTCAGTTAAACAAATTACTGACACATTGTACCTGTCAGAGCTCTGAGTGGAAATCTTCACTTCATCTATCTTATTTTTTAGGCCTCTTATGTTTTGATGAAATAATCCTCTTTGATTTTATCCTAAAAAACGAGGTCTAGCATTTACAATGACAGGGACAGATCTAGGAATGTTGGACGTGGTGCTACATCTCACATCCTCCGCAATAAGACTCGCAAGAGCCTTCTTGCCTTGGTAGTTGAGTCGAAAGAGCACTTTCCAATTTACATAATGAATCTGAAGTGTAGTAGAGTATGTACTTCGGTTTTCCTCAGCCGTGTAGGAATCAAATGTCATATGATAATGTCGAGACTTAATGCCTCCGGTCAAAGGATTTCAGGCTCTATAACCTAAAATGTGAATTCTGAATAAATTTATCTAGCTCAAGAGGGAAATAAGATAAAGGTAAATAAATAAAGAGCTAAGACAGAATATCACAAGCATAGTATTTAGGAAATATACTTAAAATGGTATCACATAACCTTAATGTTTATTTCCTAACCAACCGATATCATTTGCTATATGTAATACTTAATTTGTAAGCTGTTCCTTAAAACATTCGCTTACCAGACACTTATGATAAATAACTATCAACTACCTGTAATGGAAATATTGCACTTTTGTTTCCGACATAACCATGGACAACATGACTTTGGATAGAGAGAACACGACTCGCGGTCTCTGCCATCTTCTGCTGTATGTAATACTTTATCTGTAAACTATTCCTTAAAACATTCATGATAAATAACTTCCAACTACCTGTAATGGAAATACTGCGCTTTTGTTTCCAACATAACCATGGACAACATGACTTTGGATGGAGAGCACACGATTCGTCGTCTCTGCCATCTTCCGAGTTCCGAATGTGGGTGATATAAGGAGGAAAGGGATTTCGTTATAGTTTCTTGGTGTTTCTACTTACGTGTTCACATATCAAGGACGTTCAGTGATAAGATAAAGACCTGAGAAAGTTTTTGTAATACTTTTATATAATGATGTGAAAAAAATGAACTACAAAAGTCGTAGAGGTAGATAATACTGATAAAAGAGGTTAAGGTAGATATTTGGAATCGGTTAAAACTAGAAAATAATACTTTTTATTGCTATTCTTGCTGTTGAGAAATTATGCAAATGAATGAAAGGGCTGGCCTGCGAGTGGCAGAATGTGTTCGACGTCAGGCATTTAATTATCTGCGTAGAGGAAGAAGTGATCTGGCGTTTGAACATTTTGTTGTTGCGCTGGAACAATGTCCAACTTGGAAGGAAGTTCTGATGCAACAAGTCATATCCTCATTGTGTAAGATAGAATATACATTGGTTTATATAATACAGGAAATAAGTAAAAATAGACACGCTCCATTGCTGGAGCTGCCCAATGATAGGAAACAAGAGGGCTGAAGTATGTTTTAACACATGTTTAAATAGTTACCTCAAATAGTCCCATGGTTAGTGTTCACCAAAGAAAGAAGTAAAATAATTTTGGACATTGTTACTTGCATTAGTGTATTTGCATCCTCGTAACATTTTCCACACTCTATACATGTGGTCGCCAAAGCAAAGTTTTAAATACTTTTGACCCTTACTTTAATTCAGAAAGCTTTAATTTTCCAAAATGTTTCAATGCTTTTTAAGTTTATTCAATTTTTTTACGCTTTTAAACATTTTATAGCAACTTACAGAAGTCATAGTTGCAAAAACAAACTTGAAGTCTGAGGATACCTTCTCACACAGTTTGGCCCAGATTATAATATTGCAGTGCCAGTTTCTTTTAGATGCATGTCCTATTGCTTTTGCTGAGAATGGAGTAGATACAGCTTAAGGAAAGGATAAAAGGAGGGATGACTGTAAAGGTAGCCTTTGAAGTCTACATTGGAAGCTTGTAGATGCTATATAAGCAAAGCAATATTTGGATATACCTATGAATTTGTAATACTAGTGCATTTGCTGAGCTTTAGTCAGACAATTTAAACAATGGTAATATAAGGTTTTCTATGTCAGATCCTTATATTAATTTGGCCCATATGTAATGCATAATTTGCTAATTGTAAACCAGAAGCATGAAACACTCGCACACAACAGTTTTGAATAGTGTTGGACATGGAGAGTAAAATTATTGTCCTAAAATGTTTGACAGGTGCAAAATCTCCCATCATGCAATGAATATAATTCTATCCAAGCCATACAAAGTAATGCACAAATCACAGTGTGCTCACGCAATCATTCTTGAGCACTGAAACATTTAAATGAAAGCTTGGATTCCAATCACTTAACTGCCTTCAGTAGCAACAATATCTCATTGTGATGGAGCCACCCACCCAGGTATCACTGGGATGTTTATTTCACATCTGTCTATATGGAGAATTTATTGTCAGTAACAAATTAAATACCATAGTTCCAATAACGAGTTCAGTTTGCAAAGAACAAAGCAGTCAACTATTATAAGATTTTAATTCTTTTATGCCTGACATATCCTGGTCTTCTGTGGATTCCCATTAATGTCATTAAAAATAAAAAAATAATTTTTTTCTCTTTTCTCTTCTTTCGTACTAAGATAGAGGGAAATAATATTATTGGTGTTCCAATTGTATGATGTGTTCAATATCCCTGAGCAGTAGGATCAAATGAACAAACCAACAATCCTTGTCACTATTTGCCATCCCATTGTCTTGAACTATAATTCTTTCAATTCTTTCTCATACGCGTCACTTTCTGTTACTCTCATCAATACCGCCTCCCGGACTACAGTTCTGTTTATACTGCCGAGCTGCGTGCTATATTTTACTGCTTAATTTTTATTTCCAACTTAGTTCCTGGAGGTTTTATAATATGCTCCGACTCTCTGAGTGCAGTGGAGACCCTGCAGCAGTTCTTTGGCACATCCACACTCGTTTTTAAAATTCAGACACTCATATCTCAATTGCTCTCACGCAGATACCAGTTAGTGTTTACATGGATCCCAGGCCATACGGGCATTCTGGGTAATGAAGCTGTGGATGTGGCAGCTAAGTCTGCATGCTGTCTGCCGCAGTCTTCTACCGACACAATACCTTATAAGGATGCTCAGCGTTACTTCCGTTGCCAGCTTCTATCGGTTTGGTAGCAATCTTGGGAAGCGTTGACTGGCACACAACTGCGGATAATTAAAGACAGTGTGCAACCCTGGCTGACCTCTTACAGGGATTCCAGGCGGACAATAACTGGAAGAGACATTTTCAGTAAGTTCATTGAACTGCCACCAGAAGAAACACCAGAAGAAGCATCACCATCTGCACCATGAAACACCATGGAAACCCAGTTATTGTCCTGTTGATAATGGAGGAAAGTTAACCTTCGAAACGCGTCCCGGAAAAATATGTTGTAAGTGTTGTTCAGTGTTATTAATTAACTCACCTTTTAAATTAAATTAATTACAACAACACTGTTTTCAAACTTCTATGAAAGGAAGATACCAAAGTTGGTATTTAAGTTTAATGTCTTTCAAGGTTGCGACACAAAGATTTTTAGAAAAAAATTCCTCCACCCTAAACTACCTTTTATACGCAAAATTTTTCAAAAATTTTTATTTTCTTGAAAATGGCTCTAACGATTTTGATTAAAATGACAGGTTGAAGATATTTTTATGACAAATGAAATATATATTTTGAATTTTCTGGCTATAGCCTTTGTAGTCTTGTTTACTCTGGATGACTTTTGAATAACTTGTAAACCTTAAGAAATAGACAAAATCTTTATTCCTCCCCTATTTCTTTGGCAAAAACTGTTCCCTCCACAACCTTGTTTCTTTACATTCTAATATATAGTGAAAATCATTATCCTGTTCCCCACACAAAGGATATATATCCCTTTCTCATTCCTCCACCATCTGCGTGATGAGCCAGCACCTGAATGTTCCACCTGTGGCGTTCAGCTCTCTGTGGCCCATGTCCTAGTTGATTGTCCGTGCTACAATCGTGAGTGCCAGCTGTTTGGCCTGGGTTCCACTTTAAAGTCCATTTTAGGCGACGACCCGGTAGCTGTTGATACGGTGCTGTGGTTCGTTGGCAGTATTGGCTTTGGTAAGCAGGTTTAAATTTTGTTTCGTTGTTTTACTTTTTACCTTTTACATTTTATCTGCTTACCAGTTTAGATCACGTTACACGTTTTAACTGTTTTGAGCTTACCTTTTAGACAAGTTTTACGTTTTAACTGCTTTACCTTTTATCTGTTTTAGCTTCCGTTTTAACATTTAATTTTGAGTTTTTCCGTTTTTTTATATTTTGACTTGGGGCTCTAATGACCTAGCTGTCGACGGACCCTTAAACCCTAATCACTCACTCACTTTCTCATTCCTCTTAATCTATGTATACATAATCTAGTCCTTGCCCAACCATCTCTTCCCTCCCTGTTACATACATCCACATACTTCTCTCTACCCCACTCCTCCTTTCGTTGACTATATAATGCTAAATTTTTTTTTCTCTAAGACTTTGAAATTATTCCTGTCTCCCTATATCCTCCACCCTATTCCTTATCTCTTTCCAAAAACCTCTAGCCAATTGCTCCCTCTCCTCCATAGATACCCTATTCCAATTTCCTGTAGAGTTCTCTTCAATCCCTGAAGCCAATTCATCCCATTAGGGACTCTTTCCTGCATTATTAAACATTGCCTCAATATATTTTGATCTTGCATTAATCTTATTCTATACCAATATTTTAATATCCTTTCCACAATCATTCCCTTATTACTCAACTTTCCCATTTCCACCATTACCGCACCCTTTGGTGCTGATATAGATAATCCCAGTACCTGTTTGCAAAATAATCTATTTATTCTATCTAGCTCATCCCAACCCTCCTCACTTCCCCAAGTCTCTATACCATAAGCCATTTTTGCTTCCACCACCATATATATCGTATATATTCTTTCCAGCCACTTGGTTTGTATTCCTGGTATTTTTTTGTAAACATAGTCTAATAGCATTCATCACTATTTTTCCCTTAGCTAAAGCATTAACCTTTTGATCATTCCATCTCCCATTACTACTCAGTCTCATTCCTAAATAGTCGAATTTCCTCACCATTTGCAGCTCCTCCTCTCCCACATTCTACTTTTCCTCTCTCTTCAATTTATTTCCGCTTTTAAAAACCATTACCTCTGACTTTTTATAATTCATTTTCAAACCCCACTTCTTGCAATAATCATGTATAATTTGTATAACCCTAGATAATTCTGCAATTGAAATTGAGCCTACCACTAAATCATCTGCAAAAAGTAAACCTGGTATTTCTCTGTTCACTGTAGACAAATATAAATTATCTTTATCCAACTCATCCAGCATATCATCTATAAATAAATTAAACAGTATAGGGCTAAGTTTACATCCCTGTCTTAACCCCTTATTACTTGCAACTTTCTCTGTTACTTCGTTTCCGTTCAACCTAATCAAAACTTATTATTCATATATATGCATATTTTGTATTGCTGTAATAAATTTTGAACTTGCTCCTTTCATTCTAAATTTCACCTATAGTGCTTCCCTATCTATGGTATCGAAAGCTTTCTCTAAATCTATTAAAGTTTCACGGGCGATCAGCCGTGTGAGGTTTGAAAATATTGAGCTTTCGGCCATTCTAAACTCCATGGCCTTCATCAGAAGGCCATGGAGTTTAGAATGGCCGAAAGCTCAATATTTTCAAACCTCACACGGCTGATCGCCCGTGAAACTTTAATAAATAACGTGCGCCGTGAAAGCTTTAAATCTTACGTTTCTCTAAATCGATAACTGCCATATAAACTTTCCCTCTTTTAAGGCTCATATATTTGTCCACAGCTCACTGTGGACTGAGTGGTAATGAGAAAGCTGATTTTCTTGCAAAAAAGGGTACCGGCAATGTGCAGAAATCTATAGTTAATCTACCATTTTATGCAGCTAAAAGATTAGTCAACTCTGAATTCAAAAAAATTATTGAAAAATATTACTATGAAAAATCAAAAAATAAAAGATGGGAACTACCAAACATTCAAACAGTAATTCCTGAGTATCCTCGAAAAACAGCAGTTGCAACCTTCAGGTTGATTACAGGACATGATTGTCTGGCAAAACATTTAAACAGAATTGGGATATATTCTTCACCACTCTGTCCTCTATGTGATCTGCAAGAGGAAATGGATCGAGGCCACCTTCAAATATGCCCGGCCACTTCTAGTGCCCCATCCATCAGTGAAAAATATTGGAGAGCAAGAGGATTAATGACTTCATTGTCAGAAATCCAGCATTAGCTAACAACAACATATTTGTCCACAATATATTTAATTACAAAAATATTATCCACTGTTCTCTTTCCTTTTCTAAATCCTGCCTGAAATTCTGATAATTTATTTTCTTCCTCCGCCCAGCATTGTAATCTTGTTGCTAAAATTCCTACATAGATCTGTCCTAATACTGACAATAAACTAATCCCCCTGTAGTTAACATATGAATGTAACACTTCAGATATTTTGAAGTGAACAGAAGTAACTGCAAAATACAAGATGCAGTACCAATTTTAAAAATCATTGCCAAAAGTGAACGCTGTGGTGATGCAGGGTCATTGTGTGACTATATGAGAAACTGCGTAAGAGGCGGGCATCAGCACTTTTTTGGCACATTCCATTGTAACCGAAGATATTGCCATGAAGCGAATGGTGGTAAAAGTCATGCCAAAGCTGATGATGGTGGAGCAAAAGCAACTTCGTATTTAAACCAGTTGTACCACTCCTTAATCTGTGTGATGCCCATAGCATTGTCACACAAAGCTGTCTGAATCTTCTGAATGGTTTCCACCTGGTTGTCTCCCAGTTTCTGGGAAAATTTCCCTTGTAATGAAAAACCAATGGGAGCACCACACACTACCTCACTCAAATGCTTCTTGCCAGCAACTCACGCTATCAACAGGTGGGAAGAAGTTCACATGTGTGCACTAAGGTTTAATGTCGGCTCATATAAGCACTCTTGATTCAAATCCATCAGGTTTTCGTACAGTAAAATAGAATTCAAATTAGTGTTTATTGTTAAGCTGTTTTACACTGCAACTGGTCTCATCAAATACATGAATTTGTTTATAAGTTTGCAATATTTACAATATAATGATAATATTAAATACTATTTGAAATTTGTAACAATATTATAATATTTACAATATAATGATATTAAGCTATGTTAGGAACTTAATATAAATATATATGTACTTACATTATTTACAATTTGATTACTTAGTTAACGCTGACATTACTGATTTAGATATCTACTCATCTATCTGAAAATTGTTGCAATCATAGAATTCTTCTATTGTGTAAATGCTTTTTTTAGCCATGCACCCAGAAATGTTTTGAATTTATTAATGGGTAGTGAGGTAATATGGTCCAGAACTTTATTATACATATGTTATCTTAGATATTTGTGACTATTGTGTATTTTTTATAATCTTGAAAATGGTAAGTCTAAAGACTGAGTTATGTGTTGTGTAGCTATGTATTGTCTGCCAAAGCACATATTTTTGTAAATTTTCTTTTGCAAAGATTAGAGAATGCTAAATATACAACCCTGGCACAGTCATTATTTTAAGTTTGTGGAAAAATTGTTTGTAAGGATGATTATAATTAGATTAGCAATACATCTAATTATCTTTTTTTCCACTTGAAAATTATTTGTGCTCCTGTGGAATTAACCCATGGAAGTACGAGGGTAATCCCAAAACTAAGGTCTCCAATTTTTTAAAAATTTAAATAAACGTTTATTAACAACAAATGGTGCACAGATTTTAAGCTTGAACGTTTTTATATTTTTTAACATTATTGTCATTTCGATCGATGCATTTTTGTAAATGCTGTGGCAGTTTTTGTATGCCCATGTCATACCAGTCCACTGCCATGCTCTTGAAGCGCTGGACCTCATCTTTCACCTCGTCATCGTCACTAAAGCGCCTTCCAGCTAAGTGTTCTTTCAATTTGGGAAACAAGTGGTAATCACTGGGCGCTAAGTCTGGACTATAGGGTGGGTGGGTGATGATATCCCATTCAAACTGATGCAGGAGATCCACAGTTTGATGGGCAGTGTGGGGGTGAGTGTTATCATGGAGAAGGCTGATGCCATTGCTCAACATTCTCTTCTTCGGGTCTGAATTGCCTGTCTGAGTTTTCTTAATGTCTGACAATACCTGTCGGCATTGATTGTTGTCCCAGGATTCATAGTCAACCAACAATATCCCCTTTCGATCCCAAAACACAGTTGCCATGACTTTACTGGCAGACTGTGTTCTTTTGAACTTTCGCAGCTTGGGTGAACTGGAATGCCGCCACTCACGAGATTGTTGTTTTGTCTCGGGTGTGAAGTGGAAAGCCCAAGTTTCATCACCTGTGACTATTGAATCCAAAAGGTTGTCCTTTTCATCAGCATAGCGTTGAAGAAATTGGTGGGAACTTCAGCGCATTGCCTTTTGTGACCTTCTGTCAGCATTCTTGGGACCCATCTTGCACACACCGTCAACTCTGCAAAGTCCTGTGAATAGTGCTTCGAGAAATCTCAGGAACAACAATGCAGAGCTCATTGAGAGTGATGCGCCGATTTTGAAGCACAATTTGTTCAACCTTTGCGATTCTTTTGTCAGGAATTGACGGTCTCCCGCTTCTTTCCTCATCGTGAATTTCCATGCGACCATCTGAAAATTCTGTACACCACTTGCTGACATTTTTGATATTGATACAAGACTCTCCATACACTTCCACCAACTGTCGATGAATTTCAATTGGTTTAACCCCTTTTCCACTCAAAAACCGAATAACTGCGTGAACTTCGCACCTGGTGGTAGTTGCTAACAGGAGCTCCAGTACAACTGGCTGCCAAGCCAAGACTGAGAGCCCCAGCAGATGTGTAGTGGTGTCTGTAGAGAGTGGAGGGGGGGGGGGGGGGGAGAGGAAAGAAGCAGTATGGCCAACATCCATGCAAACAGTTTCCCTGCAACCCCCGTCTGGGCGGGTTTTCTCCGGGTTCTCCGGTTTCCCCCGCCATCTCATTCCACCGGTGCTCCATCTTCATTCCATGTATCATCAGTGTCACCGCCTGTGGTGCCGTAGTAGTAAAAGTGGGCGTTAAACACTACACACACCTGCAACCCCAGCGCTTTGGAGACCTTAGTTTTGGGATTACCCTCGTATACCATATGATAATGTAGAATGAATGAAATCAAAATATGCATACATGAGCAAATTTTCTCTAACATTAGTATAACAGGAATATTATGTGAGCTAGTTTGTCACTTACGTAGTTTATGTGATGTTCCCAGTTAAGTTTTTTGTTGATGTTATGCCAACAGCCATACCCTGCTGAAAACACTGGTTCCATCCGATCAGAAAAGTTAAGCAGCATTGGGCATGGTTAGTACTTGAATGGGTGACTGCTTGGGAACACCACGTGCCATTGGCATAATAACCTTTATCTTACTGACCGCCTCCATAGTGCTGTTGGTAGCATGCCTGCCTCTGGCACGGAGGACCTGGGTTCGATCCCTGATACCGGCATAGGATTTTTCACCTGCTGGGAGGTCTGGTACAGGGTACACTCAGCCTTGTTAGGTCTCTGAGGGTCCAATTGAGGAGCTATCGTGATAGAACGGTAGCGTCCATAAAAGGTGAAGTAGTCGTCTTACAGTCAGGGTAGTCAGCATGCTGACCCCTGCCACCCCCAGCCGGCAGTCCTCTGTGGCCTTGGCTGGGGTTGGGGCTGGAGGGTGCAGCGGCTGGGTGATGAGGGTAACCTCTGCATAGAAGAGATGCCCTAGGGATTATATAATTTGATTCCTAGCAGATATCTGTAACATGTTTGTATAAAACCACTTAGTTGCTAAATCAATAATTTTCTTATATATATTACATACTGCTTCTTTATTTGTGCTATACTGCTCGCAAAAGTTAAAGGCATGTGAACGCTGGCCAGTGCTCAAGCAGAGCGCTGTTGCCAAGCGTAGTGCGTGTACCGGCAGAGGTTCTGTACATAACAGTGTGTGAGATGCATGCACCACATTTGGCAGCACTGGTAGGAGGGGCAAGCGTAGGATTCGCTGGAGTCCGAGGTACGCCCCGCCTCCATATGCCTCTAAGTTTTGTGAAGATTATAGCTGTTACCAAAGGTCGGATACTTTTCTAACAGACCTTGAATGTCACAAGGGGTGTTCTACATTTATGGTTAACTGTCCATTTTCAGGTGTATAATTTCTGTGAATTTTTATCACTTTCCAGATGAATGGAGTGAGTTCTTGTGCAGGAAAGAACGCTACAATGATGTCTTCACTTGCTTTGAGCAGGCATTGGAGCTGTTTCCTGATAATGCAGATATTCTTAATTGTCTTGGATCATTTCTATACAGGTTAGGCTCGGATAATTATTTGTGATGCTTCTCAAGGCATGATAAGCAGTGTTGCATTATGTAATTATTGTCAAAACCTCTGTAACAAGCATGTGCAACTTTGAATTGTGGGAGTACATACTCAAAGATCATTTAAGAGCAAGGAGAGGACGTAGGCTAAAACCTCAGTTAATATGTAGTATAATAGCAAACATGGAGGCTGTAAGCAGAGGTGTGAAAGCAGGTTATTTGTGGGACATTGGGGAAATTAGTATGCAACCAAGTAGTTTGTCAAGCTTGACAAAAAATCTTAAAAGTAAAGGTTTACTCCATCAAAACATACATGTTGTAATTATAGAGGGAGAACTCATTGTTGCAAACCTTGCCTCTGTTCTTGAATGTTGTCATCCAAAAAGAGGATGTGTTTTTGTTGATGTTAGCAAGCATCTGAATGCTCCAGAAATCATAAAACCAGGCTCTGGCAAACACAATAAAATATGTGAAATGTTAGCTGCAGTTACGCGTGTCATAAGTGAATTTCATGCCATAGAGTTTACTGCTGGCTGCAGCAGTGTGCCTGTAACAGTATCAGATGCTTCTGTAGATAAACAAGCAAGCGTTTCAAAGCAATACTCCCATGTAGATGCTTTTATAGAACCAGTGAAAACCTCGATAAAAGTAGAGAATAAAAGCAGAGATTACTGCGTAATTAAAGCTGAAGAGAGCTGGTGTATACCTACATTACTTGGTTTATTTCTTGGTTATCCAGTTGTATACTGGTATGATCAGATATCAAATGGAGAATCCTGTTTATCGCTACTGCCTCTGTCTATATGCAAACTCAAAGTTGAACTCTGTGATGCATTCCAAAGAATGAATAGCGAATCATGGCATGAACTCTATTCATTTAGTGTACCTTCTAATGTAACTTCAAGCATTGAACAGCATATTCAGCTATGGCTGAAAACCTATCTTGTGAAGATTAAATCTCAAAAAAAGCTTTTCAGGCATATGATGTTTGAAAAAGAAATTGTAATTCAGCAGAATGTTATTCTCTGAAAATCTAAATAGAAAACAAAATGTAGCTTTCTAATGTTATGATAAAAAATAAAATATTTGTGCAGAAGTAGCATGTTTTATTTTGCAACATTAAACTTTTCCTGATAGTTTTCCCATTAAACATTTCAATTGTTTAGGTACTCTGGGTCCCATCATATCAAGCAGAAGAACTTCCTTGATCCAATTGTTGTGCCACATAAATACCTTCCAAAAGGCTGTAATTTTAAGTGACTCAAGATCAGCCATTCAGACTATGGCCTCCCAATTCCCATCAAACAACAAAATATTAGAGATTCTACACACACTTAAAATTTTACAAAGCCAAAAAAAAAAAGAAATTTAATTACAATGAATCCCGACCCATTGCAGCATTATTGGAAATGGAAAAAGCTGACTTCCTGGCCAAGAAAGGAACAAATATAAAACAAATGAATTCAGCTAAAATTCTAAAGTAAGAACAAATTAGAAACTAAAAACTTCACTTATCTTAGTAATGTTGCAAGTTATTTTTTCAAACACAGAGTAATCTTGTTGCTTCACTGTTTATAGCTTCAATTTCCTTAATCAGCTAAAATTTCTTACAATACATCAAAATTATATATAAATTCACAAATCCATACACACTGGCAATATAATTATCATGAAAAAGTGCAAATAATCATGGAAAACACTCTTGGAAAATACTAACGCCATACCATAATCTCCAAGAAGCTCAGCAGTGGTCCTTTTTCATTTAACCCTTCCCGAGCGGACGTATTTTATGGCTTTGAATGGAAGGCAATTTTGCTAAAGTATGAAACTCTATTAAATACAGTTAAAACTATATAAAAATGCTCAAATGTACTAAAACACATAGTATACCTTGCTTTTTGTTGAATTGGATCATAATTGTCCTCCAGGAGTGAAGTTTTGTTAATCTGCGTAAAAATGTTGTTACAAAAACGGCATAAGTAGCACTTCTCCATTTTATACAGCCTAGTTCGTACATATGGGTATTCACAAATAAACCAGCAGGAACTAAATAGTGTCGCATTATGATATTTAATACTTTCATTTGTAATAATAACGGTAATGATAACAAATTATAAAAGTTTTGATAGAAATGTGCAGTTACACCTAGCCAGGGCAGGGTATCTAAAATGTGCATATGATTTTCATAGCGACTTATCTCAATACTACTGAGATAATACTATCTCAGTGCTTTTATATGCAATTTCTGGGAGATTCCAAGAAGCAATCCTGGCTTTTTTCGCTGGTAGTGTCGCCTGCTTTTTTTTTTCTTTTTTTTTTTTTTTTAATGTTTCCCTGAATACGTCTCCTCAGTAATTATTTCCATAATTTCGTCATCAAAAAATAGGCCGAAAAATTCTGCTGGAAGCGTATTCTCATCAAAATGAGAAGGAAGTATTGGTCCCTGCTGGATATTGTGCACTGCGATACTATAAGCTGTACGGAATAAGAAGGCACATGAGGCGGAGATAGAAGAAGGTGTGTGAGAGCAAGTAGCCAATCCTATACTCTGTTCATCAAGAGATTAGAGGAGATATAAACAAAGCACCGATTTGTATCACTCCGCGGCCATGTGCTTTCACAATGACGCAACACGGTTACCTACCGCTACGCGTAGGTATAATATGCCTTTTACACTACTAAAGGATATATTTACTTGATCCAAATAACATATAGCACATGGAAATTAACTGCTACTTACGTCATCTCTGTCCACAATAATACTTTTTCATTTCCTGCTCACAATCTCGAAACCAATCTCCAGAAACAGCTTGTGGAGGGAAGTTCGTTTTAAATCTGGAAGATCGGGATCAGAGTTAACTGCCAACAGCACTTTAACGTTGGGGTTCATTGTTAACAAAGAACTGGTGAACTTTTCGACGGATTGCAGATCTCACACTCACAAATTCGTCGCAAACTACATACACCATTTATCTGGCACGTGGTCGCTTTTTAGCAGTATCTTCACCAACTGACGATTTTTCTTTGGGTGTACTGTCAACACTTGCAACTGACACACCGGTAAACTCAGATGTTAATTTCATCACGTCTTCGATAGCAAGTTCGGGATATTTCTCGCATAACTCGTTAAATACGTGCAATATTGTTGTCTTTTCACCACTTCGCAACGGTATGCCACGCTTATGTGTTACAACACTCACTTGTTCCGCCATGTGCTGGGCGCGCTGTGGTCAAAACGCACGTGGCTTTGTTTACGTCTCCTCTAATCTCTAGATGAGCAGAGTATAGAGAGGCGGAGCTAGAAGAAGGTGTGCGAGAGCAAGTAGCCAATCCTAGAGAGGCGACGTTGCCCAGTTCGGTAACGCGCTGTCTAGCGCAATATTTGCTTTTCACTTTTCTCTTTGCGCTCATCAAATCCAGCAACGGCTCATTATTACAAAGAATTCCATTGCAAAGAGCTAGAAATATTGAAGCTGACTGTCCAAGAAGCAAAATTTTAGGTGGCCTGTAGCCCAAGATATGAGTGATTGAAGAAACGCGGCGCTCAGCGATAGCAAACGACACTTGCCTTGCATCATGATTGTTTATTTATCGTCTCAAATATCTTTCTTCTCAAGGAGTGAGATGTATGCAGGAAAGGAAAAGGAATATTTAAACAGAGCCGGGCGCTAACAGCTAAAGCATGCAATGTAAGTGAACATTCATTGTCGCGCGTAGTGCAACAAGGTAAAATAACCACTTCTGAATCCGGAAAATTAAATTATTTTCTTGTTTAACGACGCTGTCAATTGCCAGGATCACATCAGCGTCGCCGGTGTGCCGGAATTTCGTCCCGCAGGAGTTCTTTTACATGCCAGTAAATCTACTGACATGGAGCTGTCGTTTTTAAGCACACTTAAAAACCATCGGCCTGGGCCGGGTTTGAACCCGCGACCTTGGGATCCGTAAGCCAGCGTCTAACCAACTGAGCCACACAGACCGACTTCTGAATCCGGGCAGCCCTTGTTTATATCCCCCGGAAAACACCATAAGACAGAAAAACGGATTTTGAATCTGGACGACTTTCAGAAAGATGTACTGCTGAATCTGTATAAAGAAGTGGGCTTCTAAGCTTGGAGCATAGACCGTATTTTATCGCGTAATTCCCCATCCCCTTTTTTTTTTCCTCGAATAATTTGCTTGAAAACACTGGGGAGGGAATTATGCGAGTGGTGTTTCTAGGAATTCAGAAAGGAAGGGAAACCATGTAGTATTATGTAAAAGTTATATAGGTATACAGTAATTTGTGGCTGAACTGGATACATACCACGGTTTCGTTGGGCCTACAATGTATTGTTTCATTGTTTCTTTTCTCTGACTATTCTGCAGTCTCACTTCCGCTACTATCATCACTTTTTTTCATTTATATCTGGCTCAGATAACACATCTTCATTTTCACTATTCCACAACATGTCGTCAGAACCATTAATGACACCAGAAATACCAGCTTTTTTTAACTCTTTTTAACAATATGACGACTTGTAAGAAATTAGAAACAAACACGTGTGTAACTTCACATTTCAATTTTACGATACGTTATGACAATGGCTATACGAGTATTTTTGTGGCAAGTGCTGCGTCGATTGTTGTCCATTATCAAGTCATTTGAAGGCCGCCCCAATAAGAACGAACCAGGAGAGGCAATTATGCGATGTTTAATAGGTAAATATTTTTTAGTGATGAAAAGTCATAGGGACGGGAAATATGCAAGGGGGGGGGGGGCCTAATGCGATAAAATACGGTATGGTAAGTCATTCCTGGATTACGTGTTTTAAACCAAAAATGTAAGCTATCTTATAGCAAATTCTCTTTGCGATACAATGTTCACAATTTTTAATCAACACTGCATATTGATGTTTCTTACTGAGCTATAAAATAAGCTTGCTAAAATAGTCTTCACATAGCTGGTTTGAAAAATATTTTGTTCAATTGCGAGTTTCCGCTTTTGCTATATGTAACATAATATAAACTTTGATGAGATGTTAGCCTAACATACTTGCCTTATATTAATAACCGCATTGCAAATTCTGGTTGGTAGATATTGGGGAAACTATTTCCGGAGCTTCGCTCTGTTAACTTACAAACTGCATCGCAAGGAACATTGTATGTGCTGAAATGTCTAAAATACACAACCGAGAAGGCCACATTGGAATATTACTCGTAAAATGTGGCTTGAAATTGTGATTAGGCATTTGTTGCTTGATTATGTAAATTTTCACTTAGAATACCTAATATAGGAACTGATCAACATATGTGCAGAAACTCTGTATAGACACTTAGAAAAATATGAGAAATACCTATCAGAAAATGCCTCAAATTGCGCAACTACGACATCCATTTAGATTTATTTAAATCGTCACGTAACTCTCTCATTTTCACTCCGATAACAAAAATATTTACATGAAAACGTTCCTAGAGAATCGGATATAATAAACAATTTAAAAACTCAACATTGTAATGTTTTATCACCTATTTATTGAAAGATATGAACTCCGTTGTAACATTAGATTGCAAATGAAAATTATCTGCTTAGATGAGGAATTTATATTTGAAGCAAATTACACGATTAGAGCCTATTGTCTTATTTTAAAGAGATTGAAATTGTTATGACAGGTTTTAAATGTGCACCTTGCAATCCTTCACCGTCCTCGCTGTTGTCTACCGGTAACGCTCACGGGCATATCTCCCCTCTCTTTCTTTCGCATAGCCGGCAACAGTGCTTCATAGCGGAGTAGGGATTGGAGCTACTCATGTGCCTTCTTATTTCGTGCTCCCTTTAGATATAGGGCCAGGGTCATAATTACTCACCTCTTTCAGCTTGGTGTATAGCTGTCTGCAGCGTCACTTATGTCACTCTCGCTCTCACTTGCACTTAGACACAAATTCTCGTATATATCACTCTCATCATCACTGAGCAGAAAATTCGATAACTCACTATCACTTTTGTTCAACAATTCTACAATTTCTTGCTCCGTCAACCCTTTCTTTCCCGCAATTCTGTCAAAAAACGAAAAAAACTCGTGCTTACTGGATGCAATCACCGCACTGTTTATTCCTACACTACTGAAAACTACGACAGAAATTATTAAATACGGAAAATCGGTGATGAACTGATCACAAACATCTGAAAGAACATTTCCTGCCATCTATTGGCAGTATATATGAATTATTTGAGCGAGAGGAGCCGATCACAATAGCTCTATGACTCCAAACCCATATATGGATTTTCACTCGTCAGGGTCTGGACAGGTCGTCCATATATGGGTTTTCGCTTGCAAAGGGTTAATGACTGAACATGACTGTGGCTACCCACCTGTTCAAGATCAATATCTTGAATTCTCCAAGATGCCTACTATGCAACGACCCACAGACTAATGAATAGAGACAACCAACCCCAATGTATTGCAATCTCCAAAATTAATGCCAATGTTCTAGTTCAACTATATAAATATTATTGGGTAGCCCATAGAAAACTGGAGAAAATCCAATTAGAAGAGCATTAGTAACACAACAGAAAGTGTTTAGGTACAAGCTAAAATGAAGATATTTACAATCACATTATATATTTGATTTCAAAGCATTTATGCTCGTACATAAAAACTGAAACTACCCTTCTCGTTAGTAATTATTTGTGCTTTCACACTAGCTGTGAGCAGGACAAAGATTGGAAAGGTAGAATCAGACTGCCCTAACCACTGAGCTTCATGCCAGCACAACATTAAATTTCCTTGCATTTTATCCAGTAAACCACAAGGAGCTCTCAAATTAAAATAAGATAATATATCCTAATGGCGGCTTAAAATGCTGTAAGCACATTAAACCTGGGCCTGATAGTTTACAAGCCCTTTTTGTATCTTGAGGTTCCAAAAATGAGCCCAAGATAACATATCTATGCATTGCAAATGGTTCACATTTGCATAGTATATCTCCTGGGAAGATTCAAAATCCATCCCACATTTCCTGCACAAGGGATCTTCTTGGAGCCCCATTATATAGAAATGTCTGTGCAGCGTGTTATGGCCAGTAAGATAGCCAACAACATCCCTGAGCATAGATCAAATTAATTTCAGTAGAAACTTAAGGCCTGCACTTCTCTTGGCCAGTGCATCTGCCATCTCATTTCCTGTAATACCAGAATGCCCAGACACCCACATAAGGGTAACTGAGCATGGCACAGAATCTGTCCAATACCCTCTGACATTGCCATACCAATTTGGATGTGGTTTTAACTGCATAAGGACTTTCAAAGCTGCCATGCTATCTGAGCAAATTCTAATCTCTACCCAGATGCATGGCAAAGCATTTGTATGTACTGCACAGGCTAAGATTGCATATATTTCAGGCTGGAAAACAGTTGCAACACTATCCTAGAGCCATAGCCTTTGAACCCATACTGCTCCCAAAGCGAGATCCATTTGTGTACCATGTCGGGACCCCTTGCCTCTGGGCCCCACACCTCCCTGGACAATATCACCACTGAATAACCTGGGCTAAAATTAAACCTTACCCCATCAAATTGCCTTTCATTTGGGTAATAAGACAAGCCTAGTTAGGATCAGTGAGTGTCCTTTATGGGGTGGTTTAAAACACCTTCCCTCTAACATCCAGAGGCAATGCACTCTCACCTCAGTAACCTCCCCAAGCTAATGCTCTTGCTGAAGAGGCAGCCTGCCAAACCAATGCTACTTAAGTAACTGAGGGCCTTATGACCGCAGTGTATAGCCATTTAACTACTGTGGTTCCAAGACCCCACCTCAGCCCTATTGCTCTCCTTACAAGCCCACAAAGCATTATGCACCTTCTTCACCTTGTATTCCACATGGTTTTTCCAGGTCAGTACTGCATCTAAGACAACTACCAGATACTTAACTGACTCAGTCATCTTCAACTTCTTCCCAAGGAGATGGGACTCTACCAATCCAGGCAGCCTCCTCCTGCTCCTTGTGAAGACCATTACTTGTCTTGTCCAGATTCACGGGCAAGTCCGTTTCTTTACACCAATTCTCCAGAGATATAAGCAAGCTCCAAAACAGTACTTGGGGAGTTTTACTTTTGTAACAAGACATGCATCATCTGCATAGTCATGAGTCTTCATCCCTGAGAACCACCAGACCTGTCATCCTTCCAAGGATGCCATAATCCAGCCCGTAACCACTGAACTGAGTTCTCAAGCATACTTGCTTGATGGTGCCTAAAGAAATTTTAAAGGCACCCTCAATATCTAGAAAAACTACCTTGGCCAGCTCTCCACAGTTCAGCATCCACTCAAGTCTGATGACTAACCGATGAAGCACTGCTTCCATGGATTTACCTGTCCAGTAGGCATATTGTTGATGTATTGGCCTTTAAGCCAACTAATATCTATCAGCCTTTCCAGTACCCTCAACAAGGAAGTATTGGCTGATAGGATGAAAAGCCTTAGACTTACAGTAAGACTGTTTGCCTGGCTTGAGTATAAATACCACATTGGCCTACCTCCATCACATGGCCAGGCAGGCCCTAAATATCCCCATCAGGTGCAGTGAGAATCTCCCAGCCCTCTTGAAGGAGCACTGGGAAAATCCCATCCACACTTGTGCTTTTAAGGTAACCCATCTGTGAAAAATGGGCAAAAATGACAAAATTTTTCATTTTTGGCTTTTTATACCATAAATAAGTTTAAACCTTTGGCTTTCATTGTCATGCATTTGGTTACTCATCTGCGCCCTTTAAATGACTTCACCAAGGGATTTAAATGGCCATATGCTAGGTGGTATGTCAGTTTAATTGCACAGAAACACTCGAAGCAAGGTAAGTAGAGTGCACTCAAAGTGCGTGCAATGTTTTTCCGACTCAATATCTTTTCAGTTTGAGATTGAATCATGCGGTTTCTTGTGACAAATTAGCTGAAACATGTTGGTTAACCTGAGAATCATCTATAATAGAGCTATCTGTTGGGCAAATTCCAAAGTTCTTTGGTTTATGTAGAGGGAAAATGTGCTAACCTCATGGTGCTTGGTGAAGAAATAATGAAAAAATGCCCAAAGGAAATTTTTTTTCAAAAAAGAAAACAGAAATTGGTGTAATATCTGAAATTAGTGAATATAATATGGGTTGTGAAGCTTCACAGCATGTAAAGTAAGAGGTTCAGGGTAGAAATTTCAATGTAATTGGGGAGAAATTAAGTAAAATTAGGGATGTGTCGTCTGAAGGATAGTGCTAGGCATTCAGAAAGGGGCTTCAGAACTGCTAGGAAGCGACTAAAATTTGAAAAAACAGCTAAAAGGACCTCTGAGGGTCCCACATATGGTGCAGGCCAGTTTTAATCAAGTACATTTGTATTATATAGTTGCTAAACTTTAACTCCATTTTTCTCCGCTTATGATTTCCGGACACATGATTATGTACAAAATGCTCCTTGGTGCATAGTTTTGCAGATACTTTCTTGAAACTTGGCACACATATTGTTCAAAGCATAAGAATTAAAACATGGCTCTAAATTTTTGCTGTACCTTAATACAAAAGTTTTTATTTCAAAAAGGAATTTGTAAAATTGGTAAAATTCTCAGAAATTGGATTATGCAATTTTCAATTTTTTTTTTCCCAAACAAAATAAATTAATGAAAAAACACGAGCCAAATGTTGTAGCACTATATGTCATTGATTAGCTGTAGAAGTTTAAATGTTCTTGGTTGAAAAGTATGCACTGAGGAGAATTTTTCACAAAACCTTACAGAAATTTTAAAAAAATATTTTAAAAAAAACTATTCAAGATATAAAGTTCAAACTCATTATATTGTTTTAACTCTGAGCAACAAGCCTATTCCCAAAATTTGAGAAGAATTGGACGAAAAATGGCAATTTTCCAAATTTCACAGATGGGTTACCTTAAAAGGCTCAAAAGTAAAATGGCCCATTTAACATTTTTATAATCCACAATTTCAGAGGCAATATGCCATCCCTCTTCTGAGGGCCTATGTGCCACTGCTGAGACAGGTTCGTGATCCATGAGTTGTGTCCCAGGGAAGTGAATTTCAAACAATAGGCTCAGTCTCATCTGATTGTGCTCATGAACCAGTGGGGTACTCCAGTGAGACCAGCCTGTCTGGAGACCAATAGTTTCTGCAAATGAGTAAAGCTCGTTTGCTCTTCTATGCTTTCACAGAAGAGCCTCCATGATTTCTCAAAGGGTTTTCTGATCGCTTTCTTATGCTGTCTCTGGGATTTTTTGTAGCCATTCCAGGTTGCCTGACACATATTAGCCTTGTACCTATTATAAAGCTTACATATCCTTTTCCTGATACATTCCAAATATGAATTCCTTATGAATTTGTCTCTTGCCTTCATCTCCCTTGTGAGGGGGCAGTTCCTTTCATAGACACGATGTTGGTGAAAAACTCCACAGACAACTCCTCCTATGTATTCTTAATTCTGATATGGAGTGAATTCTTGAGACCATGCCCCAAGTCTCCTCTGTAGAAGTCCCAATTGGTTCTACTTGGATTCCTGTACAGATGATTCTGCCCTTCACCCACAAGATCAAAATGTATGTCTTTGAGATCAGATAAAGAAGCTTCCTTACTAATTCTCCAGTTTTTCACTTTTTCTAGGATCCCAAAAGACTCTCCTTTTGGAAATTAACAAAGGTGGGAACCTGCTTCTGATTCAAGATCTCAAGATGTATTGTGCTCATGTATTCCAACAGTGCTATTCTACCCTCTTTGGTGTCTGTGCTATCCCATACGCAATGATGTATATTAATCACACCCAATCAATAAATGGAGACTTCTACTCTTGCAGTACATCACAAGTTGTAGAAACTCCTGAGGAGGTGGAACCTCTACCAGATCTTGACAATTGTAAGGAAACCTGGCAATTCGCAAACATTGCTGCATCTTGTCATTTTTTTTTTTTTAGGATGCTAAAAGCATTACATTCATACTACAACTAAGCACAAAACTTATCTAGCAGCTTCACTATCATAAATTAGGAATATATTCTGCTATTTGCCTTTTTTGTGCAAAAACACACACATCACTGCACTAAGTTTTCAGGCTTTGTCCTTTTCAATCTTCTTGATACAACACTGGTATCCAATAATTGAAGCACAACAGGGTTTGAATGGCTGTGAAGTCACTTTTCATGCTTTGTCGCCATGGTTCTTATCTCTGCACTGAGAGTATGCATTTTTAAATCCCTATGGATGTTGTCATTCCTGATGTACCATGGTGCATTAATGATACCACGTAATACTTTATTTTGAAAATGTATCATCTTGATATTCAATTTCTTGGTGCCGCCCCAGATCTGCAAGCCATAGAGTCAAATAGGTTTTAATAACTGCTTATATAAAAGCAATTTACTATGTATACTAAGTTGAGAATGTCTTCCTAGCAATCAATACATTGTCCTATACTTTATGCTAAGTTCTTCTTTTTACTTTCTCTACTGGTAAGTAGAGGAAGTATTCTATTCCACCCAAAAATTCGATGTCAAGATTTCACTGGAAATATATGTTTTGAGAACTCCTGAATCGAAAAAAAGCATTTTTAGAAAAAGGCCTGTGTATGTGTTTGTGTCTGTCTTTCAGTCCGTGTGTCTGTGTGCAGCATAACTCAAAAACAAAAAGTTGGTTAAAAACCAAAGTTGGTATTTAAGCTTAATGTCTTTCAAGAATGCGACACAATTTTGAAGAAAATAGCCCCATCCTAAACTACCCTTTACATGGAAAATTTTTTGAAAATTTTGATTTTCTCGAAAATGGCTCTAATGATTTTGATTAAAATGTTATATATTTAAGATATTTGTATGAGAAATGAAATGTATATATTGAATTTTCTGGCTATAGCTTATGTAGTCCTGTTTACTCTGGATGACTTTTGAATAACTCGTAAATCGTAAGAGGTAGGTAAAATCGTACTATACAAAACATGTAGATCTCAGTAAAACACACAATTTATATCAAAATTAATTTTTTTGTAGAGTGAACGATTTCGGAGATTTCGGAGATTTCTATGTTATTTGTGTCAGCTTTGGAAAACAAAACTTTCGTGAAATGGAATATCGTTGCTCATTTTCTTGTTTGTTAAGGTGCAAATGCTTTAAAAGATTTGACTATCGCTCAAAACCTACTGTACTCTAATATTCCCCTTGCACCTACAAGGAAATAAGCAATAAGATAATTTGTACAAATGTCTATCTCAACTAACAGGAAGAAGATATAAGAATAAGAGTTTGTAAGAATGGTTAGTACAAGAGTAGAGAAAGTCATGTGAGTGCAGCACATCAGATTTTTTTTTCTTTTTAACATGAGCCTTCCATTTTAGCTTAGTATCAAGTGTCATGCCCAAGTACTTGGCTTCATTTGCATATGAAATTATTTGTTTATTGATAAATACAGGCAACTTTTTAACTTTTCTATTTGTGAAATTTACATGAATAGATTTTGTTTTAGCAAGTTTAATGTGCCACTTTTTTGTCCTGGCATTAACTTCATTTACTCCAGCTTGAAGTTTGCTGGTTGCTACTTCTTCCATTTCACCAACAGCCACAATGGCAGTAACATCAGCAAAGATGGCTATTGTTGTTACCTGATTTTGTAGTATATCATTTCTATACAACAGATACAATATTGGTCCTAGGACACTTCCTTGTGGTATGCCTGCACATATTTCCTCGAAGTCTGAATACTTGCTGCCATGTTTAACCTGAAATAACCTATCTGAGAGATAGGACTGTAATATTTCAGAGTACTGCTTTAGTAAGTAGTGTTGCAACTTGTAGTTTAATCCAGCATGCCATACCTTATCAAACTCTTCAATATCATCAGTGAAAAATATTGGAGAGCAAGAGGATTAATGACTTCATTGTCAGAAATCCAGCATTAGCTAACAACAACATACCTTATCAAAGGCCTGGGTCATGTCAAGAAAGATACTGCAACATATTTTCTTTTCTTCTATTATTCAGGTTACTGTATGTACTTGATCAATGGTTAAATGTTTGCTCCTAAAACCAAATTGATGATTTAGAATTAGGTTTCTATCTTTCAATATAGGTTTCAAGTGGTTAAACAATAATCTTATGTTTAATACTTTCGATAATTGTGGTAAAAGAGATATAGGTCTATACGACTTTCTTACATTAGGTTCTTTCTCTGGATTTGGAATCATAATAACTTTGGCCACTTTCCACTGTCTTGACACATATCTGAGTCTGATAATTGCATTTATAATACAGGGTGTCCCAATTGAATCGCCCTACTTTCACTTCAGTATTTCTGCCTAACTATTTGAGATATCGAAATGAACTAAACTTTACTAATACGTATGACTCATCAAGTTTGTATAAAAAAATCAAGAAAGTCATATCACTTGCACGTGTGCCCCTCCAGTCACACGAAGGATATCCAGATGATGATCGAGCTCCATCCATGTGCATTGAAGCATTTCAGGAGTGACGGTTGCAACAGCATTCCGAATGCGCTCATGCAGTTGGCAAATAGTCACTACTTTTGTCACATACAGCCTGTCCTTGACATACCCCCACAAAAAGAAGTCCAGAGGTGTTATGTCGGGCAATCTCGGTAGCCATGCAATTGGTGCACCTCTCCCTATGCATCTACCAGGAAACTCATGATCCAGTATGTCCCTCACCTCTCTAAACCAGTGAGGAGGTGCACCATCTTGTTGAAAAAGGATATGAGGATGTCTTTGCCAAATTTGTGGGAAGACAAACTGCTCCAACATATCCAGATATGTAATACCCGTTACAGTACCTTCAGCAAAGAATGGTCCTACAATTGTACCATCTTCCATGAGCCTACACCACACATTAACTTTAGGGCTGTCTCTCTCAAACTCGATGACAGCGCGAGGAGGTTCTGACCCCCAGATTCTTACATTATGTCTACTGACGTGATCTGACATGTGAAATGTGGCCTCATCATAGAACATACTCTTTCTCAGAAAGTTGGGATCACTGTCAACACGTTCCAACATATTTGTAGCAAATGCTTCTCTTTGTGGTTTATCTGTGGGCTTCGGTGCTTGCAGGATTTGCAATTTGTACGTGCACAACTGCAGACGTTGTCACACAACTCTATGGGCAGTTTATTTTGGTACTCCCAGTTCCTGTGCAGCTCTGCGAATGGACTTGGGTAGACTTCTTTGAAATGTTCCAGCTATTCGCTGCACATTGTCAACCACCACCGTGCTTTTTAACCTCTGAACCAATCTCCAGAAAATGTTGTTTCCATACTCGAATTGTCTTCACATTAGGGGGATCTCTCTTGTATTCCTGGCGGAATCGTCGTTGTACTGTGATAATGGAACCAAGTTCTACATGCCACCTCACTATCTGCGCCTTTTCTGCGTTGGTGGCATTTCACTATTCCTACTGCTGCCACCACACCTGGCGAGATTTTTGAAACAAAACAAATTTCTAACAAAACTCCTGTGTTTAATCTACAATATGACATCTGGAAAAGAAAGAAATACACATACATTAATTTACCACCACAAAATGAAAATAGGGCGATTCAAATGGGACACCTGTATATAGAAGTTTCACTATTAAGCTCCTGCCTTGTAATTAGGTCATACCTGGGGGCAGTTTTTAAATTCACATTTTTAAGTTCTTGTTTAAGCTCCTTCAGAGTTTAAACCAAAAAGGTGAATCAATTAATTACACCACGCAACCCTTACTTATAATTTCCCAGAACATGTTTTAGAGGCTGACTTTCCTTATCAACCGGACATTGACTGGTTCTCCCTGGTGCGGATGGTGATGTTTCCTATTAGGTCTCCTCTGGTGGTGGTTCAAGGGACTTGCTGGGGGAATGTTGAAATTGAATACTGTGTTTCTGTTTTTCAAAATAAAGATTTATTCCCATGTGGACAACTCTTATTTTCCCGTTACGTGTTTGAGGAGTTTTGGTTCTGGCTTTATGTTGTTATATTTTGTCCAAAAGTGAATGGCAACTGCTGATTTTTCCAACTGTTTGTTTTTTATGTTCCTAAAGTGTTCCTAGAACCTTATTTATAAATTTATTTTGGTTTTTCCTATATACACTTTGTTACAGTCACTGCCGCCTGCGGTGCCGTAGTAGTAAAAGCGGGCGTTAAACACTACAAAAATAAAGTTACAGTCACTGCACTCAATTTGGTATACACCAGATTTTTATTAGGTGGGATGGCATCTTTGGTGCTTGAGTTCAGTAGAATTTTTTTGGAGCAGTGGTTCACTGGTGCTCGCTGAATGTTGATGTTCTTCGAAAACTTTGTAGAATTTTTCAAAGGCTCATGGATGGAATGTGAATTTTTTGAATGTCATTTTTGTTTCTGCTGCAGTGAGTGTTGTAGTTTCCTTTAGTAACTTTTTTGTTTCTGCTCATTTCACTTTTTTATCTACTAGTGATTGGGGAAGCCATTTTTTGTGCTATTTCAATTATTTTGCAATATTCTGATTTGTGTTCTGTTGGAAGGGGGATGTTCACCAATCTATGTGTTAAGCTATTGAGGATTGCTTGTTTGTGACTTCTTGGATTGTATCAATGAGCTTTTATGTAATTGTCTGCGATGGTTTTCTGTGAATGCTGAAGTTTATTCTATTCTTGTTTTTGATTATTTTTAAATCCAAAAGTGGTAGTTTCTCATCTTTTTCCAGTTCCATAGTGGACTTTATGCTTTTTTCCTGGATGTTTAGGAGTTTCAGAGCATCACCAATGTGTTTTTTTGGGACTATTGCAAATATGTCATCTACGTACTGCTGCCAGAGTTTGAACATCCACGGGAAACCTTTGGTAATCCTTATTTCCTTCAGAGTTAGTGACTTAATTTCTACAGTATCTGTCAAGCAGTTTATTGCAATGTTCTCATCGGCAGTTTGTCTGGAGAAAGGCTTAAAAGTTTCCTCCAGATACTCAGCAGATATATCTGCTTTTTCTTTATCACCCCTTGCACAGTCATTATTATCTTTTCTAAGGGTGGGAATTGTGTTATTGGCCTTTTAAGATCCTTAGCAACCTTCCAAAGTGAATAATGAGTATCTTTATCTGCAGCCAACTCCAGGAGATAATTGCCTAAGTTTCATTTTTTATTTTTTTATCGTTGTTTTGAGTATTGCTTAGTCAATTAACTACCCTTTTATCTGAGGGAGATTGACTGTTTTGCAATTTTTTGTGGGCCTTTCTTTTTTCATTAATTAACTCTTGTACTTCAAGAGGATAATTTATATTAATGTTACCATACATACTAGATTTGACTGGTGTGTTCATCCAGGCTGAGTGCTGAATGTTAACAGTCGGTTGATCAACTTCTTGTTCTATCTGTTCTGGAATTTTGAGTGGTGTTCATAGTTCAGTGAGACTCTCAGGTTTATCTCTGAATCCTTCCCAATTTGTTTTTGGAGTAGTTAATTTAGGTGGTCCTTCCTTTAGTTTCACCTTATCATTAATAGTCAATATTAAAGGTGTATGACCAGATGAAAAATCATAACAGTGATCTACTTGTACTGTAGCCTATATCGTGGGGGACTGTATACTGCTGTGATATTGATTTTTGAGTATATGGTTTGCACACTAACAGTGGTTGCTTGCATGGATTCAAATGCTATTTGTCTTTCGCATTGTGTTTGATTGACTCTTTAATTATCACTGCCAAACCTCGTCTAGCTGTGTTAGGAGGATGAATTGTATGATACACTTTAAATTCCAGTATTTTGATATATGATTGTTTAGTCAAATGAGTTTTAGATGTTAGACAAATGTCAATTTTTTCATGCCATAGGAAAACTTCCAATTCATGTATCTTTTGCAGAAGCCCATTGGCATTCCATGTTGCAATCCTAAGGCAATAATTAATTCTTTCTTGTTTACTTTATTGTTTTCCATCTTTTTCTCTAGTTTTTTCCAATTGGTAGCTGGTGTTTTGGTAGCTTACTGTCATTTTCACTTTTATTTCTTTGCATTACTTCTGCATACATTTTTTTCTCTTTGTCCTGAGGTACTTGGTTTACATCTTCAGTTTTCCTTTCTCTATTGCAATAAATTTTGGATTTCTGCTGTGTCATTTGATTCTGTATTATAATCATTTCATCTTTTTTGAAGCCCTTTAGCAACATCACACCCTCTCTAATTATCTGGGTGTGCTCCCTTACAGTTAATACATTTGAGAGCAGTTTATCTACTTACTGTGCAGTCTCTTACTGTGTTTACCAGCACATTTTACACAGTATGCTTCTTTTTGACCATATGCTTGAGTGTGATTAAACACCTGACACCTTTTGTGTTGTGTTGGAATTTTCCTTCAGCAGCTCAATCTTGACTACATTGTTAAAAATGGATGTGATTTCATATATACTTTTCATACTTTCTGTATTACCAAATGTTAACATGAATAGTGGAAGTCCACGTTTGACAACAATTTACTCAATTTTCTCGTTTTTAAGTATGGTAACAGCCTCAAGAATTTTGTATCCTCTCTTTAACAAGTCTTCATTGATTTCTCTTACATCACATGATGCATGAATTTCCTGTGCTATAACACGGATGTTTGTTTTCACACATATACCATTGTATATTTTCAGTCTTTAGTTTTTGTGCCAGTGCTCTGTAAGTTTTAGAGTTTAGAACATTGATTTTGAATGCATTGTTGTTCATAGTAACTACTCTGTATTCTTTGTCAGTGACTGAATTCATCAGCAGCCGCAGCTTGGTATATTATTTATTCCAAGCACATTGATTGGTTGGTGGCTATGTCTCTTTAAATTTTGTTATATTTTCATTTCCTTTTCTTCTGCTATCTTAGGCTTTGGCTATCTTCCGGTGAAGATTCCACTTTCCTTTTTTTATTCGGCTATTCTTTTAAAGGACCCAATTTGCTTCTCTAATTCCTCTTCATCTGTATGATAGTCTTCTTTTTCAACAATAGACTTATTTGCATTACTCAATTTGTCTCTGACATTGGCATATGCTCTTTTAAGCTTCACATTTTCTTCTTTGAGTTCTGTTATTTCACCTTTTAACTTTGTACATAAAGCATTTACTTAATTTAGTTTTATTCTAAGTTTGTCGTTTTCTTCCTCAAGAGTGGCAGTGTTTTTCATGTCCTTTGGTGGAGATATAGCTAACAAGGAGCTCCTTTTAAAGGGATCCTTTACAAGCAATGGTTGCCCCTCCCCAGAATGTGTGGGGCCTGCCTCCATAGAGGGTGGATTTGCCAGACTAACTGAACTACCACCTGGAGTACTAACTTCGTATCTTGTCATGACACACACTCTGGGTTTTTCATCAGCTGAAGCACTGTGTATAGAATAATCCTTAATATTTAGTGCCATGATACAGCCCTGTCTGAGTCATGGTTCCTGTATCAAGCCAACTTCAATACTCTGCCTTGTGATGCTACTATTTAGTATCCTTGTGGCAGTAATGCTGTGCTGTAGGTTGGCCTGAACGAAAGAAATCATTTTGGTCCACCTCTGCAGCACCCTTCCTTGTGTTCCAGTGAGGCTGGACCCTATGTGGCACCATACCTCTTCTGGAATTAAAAGCAAGATTCCAGAAACTTATGTCCAACATCCACATGTCACTTTGCTCTCCTCCCTAGCAGTGACTCTGATCAACATAAAGGTGGCCCAGACCAAACCGCTAAAGGGTATTCCTCTATTCAGCATAAAATCAACAGAGTCTTCCACCCTGACCACAAGGCATATACCTTAGGCTCCACTTTGCATTCATAGACCCTCCATTGCTTTGTGCTTATTCCCAGATGCTGCCTCTCCAGCCTTTGGAAGAGAACAGTGTTCTCCACTCCAGGCCCAGGAAACCAGACGAGGAATCATTTATGTTGGGAGGACTTCCATTCCGACTGCTTTCAGTTTACCCTACCATGCCTGCAGAGTTTGAATGTGCTTTTGTAGATACTTTGCTAAAGTCCCATCATGGCAGACAGTAATCAGGGTCCTCATAGCTAGGTAGCAGTCATCAAACCTAAGGACATCTCCCTCTCTCAGACTCTCAACCGCCACCTGCACCAAGTTACCCTGGGGGAAGCCATCACTGCAATGACCACCTTTATCCCAGATTGGGTCACCATAGTATAACTAAGTGTTTGAGAACCTTTCGCCCTCCTGCCTCCCCTTCCTCCGCCTCCTCTTCCTCCTGACTTTAGAAGTGTTCCATATCTTTGAGGGAAGCTGTTCCTGGCTCCAATTACTTTTTCTGTTTTGCAGGGTCCTCCTTCGAGTACCCAGTAAGCATACTTCCTAGACTTGCAGAAAGAAAGTTCCACATCTCCTGGTCTCAAGAGTCGCAGTTCCTACCTCCACTTTTCTTTCTGGTTGGCTGATTTCCCCTTTGGGGCCTTAGCCTCCCCTTGTTTTATATTGAGCCTTGGAGTCCCCATTAGAGATTTCCGGTGTGCTTTCCTACAATTAGCTAGGGATAACCTAGGTTCACCCAGGCAGAGCCCCACATACCTAAGACTGTATACTCTGAGAGGCCATCAGGTTAGTGACACATCTTCCCATGTGCCATGCACCCCTTCAGTATGGATTGCTTTACACCTTGGGGTTGGTGAGTTAGTTTGCAGTCTCCTAGTGATTATTTGGAGACAGACCTGAAAGGGTATTGGCAGTAAGCTGACTCCATCAATCAGGTCTCAGTTATCCACCACCTGCCAACTCGTCCAGTACCTACTCAGAGTCCAACTTTAGAGGCTTGTGGGTCATGAGACCAATCCTGCTGCAGATTTGATTGACCTTATATTTAGTTAAACTATGAAGCCTGGGTTTTTAAGTACTTACAGCATAGTAATAAAATCTCCTGGGAAAGACTGTGTCTTGCTTGTGTTGTTGCCAACGTTTTGCCCTACTATATAGAGCTTCTTCAGGGCTAATGCTCTTCTTGACAGCACTTGCAGGAACTGTGCTGACTATTCGACTACTTGTTTATTTATATCATGGTCGTGGAGGTTTGAGCCAGCCCTCTCGTTCTCATTGGCTGATGGTCCGCTAATCCTCGCGTTCTTATCAATGTTTGCCAAATAGTGTGGAGATGTCTTCCACTGTCCCTGTTGATACTGTCTTTTAATTTAAATATTTCTATGCTTTCTCTGGCCATTCTATGTGTAAAATGGTCAGAGTTAACTAGTAACTATTTGATCGAAATCTATATGATGTTGCATGGATATGGCATGTTCAGCCAATGCTGATTTTTTGGGTTGGTTTAGTTTTGAACTTCTTATATGTTCCTGCCGTCTGATTTTTATTGATCTGCCTGTCTGCCCTATATATGCTGCTCCGCAATCGCAGTCGCTCTTGTAAACACTGGTGCTGTTCAGGGGTCTTGTTTGTCTTTAACTTGACGTAAAAATGATCTAAGCTTCTTAGTGGATGTATATCTGGTTTTGATGTTGTGTTTTAATAATATTTTTTTCTATTTTGTCAGTCGTTCCTTTTACATAAGGCAACCATGCAGTGCTTTTGTCCTTGTCCTTTTCTTTTCTTGTACAGTTTGATTCTGTGAGCCTTTTGTTGCTTATGTACAGATTTTTTATTTGTCTTTTTGGATATCCATTTACTTTCAGGGTATATTGTATGTAATTTAATTCGTCTTGTAAATTCTCTGGATCGCAAATGTGATTGGCTCTGTGTAAAAGTATATTGGCTCCACTACTTGTTTAATAGCTGGGGGATAGTGGGATGAAGTGTCCAAGTACCTGTCCATGTGTGTGGGCTTCCGATATACTGAAAATGTTAGCTTATTTTGTTTCTGTTGAATTAGAACATCCAGGAAGGGCAGTTTTCCATTATTCTCTATATCCATTGTGAATTGGATATTTTTATGCATGCTGTTTAAATGGTCTAAGAAGTCTGGAATCGCGCTTTTACCATGTGGCCAGATTACTAATGTATCGTCTACGTATCTAAGTCATAGGGAAGGTTTCAAGTCTGCTGTATCTATTGCTGTGGTTTCAAACGCTTCAAGAAAAAGGTTGGCCACTACTGGTGAGAGTGGAGAGCCCATGGTAGTGCCTTCAGTTGGTTGGATCAATTTGTCTTGGAAGCTGAAATAGTTATTTGTGAGGCAATGTTGTATTAAGTCTGTCCGGTCTTCTGGGAGTTGATGGAAATGGATCTTTTCTTGGATAATATCGAGGACATCTTTAATAGGTATCTTTGTGAAGAAGGATTGTATATCGAAGCTGATCAGAAGATGATAAGGTTCAAGTTTGAAGTTTTTCAGTATTTCTACCAGGTATTCTGAGTCGTGTACAAATGAAGAAATATGTCCTGTTATTTGTTGTAAGCCCTTCGCTAGGAAGCCTGCTAAAGTGTGCATAGGGGACTTGATGGTGCTGACTATGGGTCTGAGTGGTACTTCCTTTTTATGAATTTTCGGCAGCTCGTATATGGCCGGTGTGTATGAGTCGTGTGGGATCAGTTTCTTGTGAAGTTCTTGTGGTATTGAGGAATTCTATTACGGCCCTCATTCTACAGGACATGGATGTTATCAAATGTCTAGTCAAATTTTCATGAGAGGATGCTTCCTTCCAAGCATCTTATTTTTGATCCTATAAACCCTTTTTGTCTTGCAGGTCAATTTAAATCCAAAACTTTCTCATCTCAGGCCACACATTATCAGCAGAACATAAACCTGGTGAACAAAGAGGCCAATCACTATGATATCTTGCTTTTGTGAGAACCGTTTGAAACCTGCTGACTTATGTGGACAGGATGGTCCTCCTGTTGGAACTCAATCATTTCATCAGGATATCTTGTCCTTACAGAAAGAATCATGATGTTTTCAAGGATGTCTTAATACTGCTAGCTATTTAATGTGCTACCAAAGTGCCACAACACACCTAGATCATCTCATGACATCCAACCCTAACACAACATAGATATGTGACCTCGGTGATCCCCTGATGCCACATATTTTGCATTGTAACATTTTCCTTTGGAGCGTTAAACAATTACTTTCCCTCCAATTTTTAGATAAAATGTTACCATGTCTATGAATGTAACCCTGATTCAGTTATGGTTGACATTTTCTTCTTGTGAGGTGACATGATCTGAGAACTTGTGTAAGATTCTGCTTCTTAGCTACTTCTGCTTCTAAGCAAAGAGACCTGTTGTAGTCAAATGATGCAAGACTATGTGGTTCAATCCAGAGAAATTAGAATTACTTCTAATTGTAGACACAGCTGCACAATCCCTTCCCTGAGTAACTATCTTGCAGCCATATATATATATATATATATATATATATATATATATATATATATATATATATATATATATATATATATATAGAGAGAGAGAGAGAGAGAGAGAGAGACTTCAGCCTACATAGAGTATCCAGCAGTGTTCACTAACATAAGGAGAAGTGTCCTTGTAGCTTTGCCTTTATGTACACACTCAGCCACAGCAAAAGTCAGAATGATTGCTAACATATCAAGACTACTCATATAAGGTGCATGTGCATAATCGTGCCTGCTCCATTTATAACTGAAGAATGAGCCCCAGAATTTGCACATCCATTATTAAGTCAATTAAACATCTGGTGGCTTTCCACTTTAGAATTCATGTTTTGAAAATGAAAAGAGTAATGTTTTTGTTTTTATATATGTATGTCTTAAAATTAATAAATATCTTATGCATGGAAAACATTATTATATATTTAAGAAATTAAAATTTGAATAATAATTAAAAAAAAAAACCATGTACACCAACTATTTGAACCTTAGTTATTCCAATTCAAGATACATGCATTTCATCGCTCGGCTACCATGCATACAACCAAACTGGACTAAAAGAAATTTTCCTACTTTTTGCTTAGCTTTGAAATTAATGCATTTTAATGTATCTTTTCTGTTAAGAATTTCTGTATGTTATTCTGTGTCTTTATGGCAAACCCATTTTGGGCCAGGTCCTTAAATAAATGTAACCTTTCAGATAAGCTATTAAGAACAAACACTGAAACACTAATGCTAGAAGCTTTTAACAAATAAGCAATGTGAAATTATTGATTCTGCTTCACTTGTTTGTTTCATAGATGGGGTCAAATAAAAGAAGCATTTAACCATTTCTACCATGCTGTAACATGTGATCCATTATGCCTCCCAGCAAGGAGGAACTTACAAGGAACTAGCAATCTACTCTTGGAGCGTTGGCATTTTCGCATGCTAAATGATAAAGTGCGTAACGAAGGATTCCAGAAGGCAATTAACAAAAGAATTTCTCAGATGAAAGCTCAAGGTGATCCTTATGTCCTTGATATTGGAACAGGAACTGGTCTTCTCAGGTGAGATTTGTAGATCTCTACATCACATTTTGTTTAGAGCAAGTGTCTGGGAATGTTACTGTGGTAAGATTAAGTTTTCCTTCTGAAACTCTCTTAAATCCTCACAATCCTCCTGCCATTTCTCTCTTCGTCGCATCTTATCTCTTGCAGACTTCCTCATTGCGTAAAGAAATGCAGCTTCCCTGATGAACACTGGATACTATATTTGTGTTTATTATTGCTTCAGAGATAAAGGGTTTTGTATCTTGAAATAACTTTACAATGATAAGCCTCGGCTAACTTTTATGTAGAACAAGATTCTTGAGGGTCATGGGAAATAATGCAGGAACTTGAATAACTCACAAAATTAACTCCACTGCAGAAGTATATTGAACATATCAACACGTTTAATAGATTAACAAAAACATGTTACCACTGTACATGCACTTTATATATTTCTTATACAACTCTCCAGCTTGACGCACAAAACAAACATACATTGTGTCTGATGACTAAGGTGGCTCAAGCTGTACTGTGTCTTAGTTCAACTGGCCACACACATAGCATCCACTTTGGTTGTTTTGATTGGCTCAGAGCAGACACACCACTCTAGTTGGCCAATCACCCTTTTACATCTCTTTTTCGATTTAAATTATTTTCATTGGAAGCTTCACGTCTTCTAAACTTCCAACGACTTTCTTTCCTTTTCAAAATATACAATTATTTTATAATGTTGTTAAATACAATGCAAACATATCATAACATTACAATTTTAAGGCAAATAACCCAATATGAATATTTTAACAGAATAAATATTGAAATTAGCATAAAATGACCTAGCCAAGACAGCATTTATATTTAATATTAAATATGACTGTTATTACCATCTCACATATTTGAGTCAGTTTACTGACACTACATCACTTGCATTTATGTAGAACAAAACATGTTTGGAGAGGTCGTTACTCTCATCAACCTGATATCAACTGCTGGAGTGTGGTGTCCTTGTGATGGAGACTGTTGCATTAATGTCATCCTCTGGCATCTTTTCAAGGAATTTCTTGCTGAGGTTGTTGCTTGGAGGTAGCTCAAGGTTGAAAACCCGACCTTTGTTTTTAAAAATGAAAATTTTCTGTCAGACTACTAGCTGTTTTAAGTTAGAGATACTTTTAAAAAGTACAGGTTCTGGATCAATTTTGTGATTTTCTAGCCAAAAGTGTGCTGCTACTACAGATTTTTCTTCTTGTTTATACTTTAGATTCCTGAGAAGTTCCTTTGCCTGTATTAACTCCATTTTGCAACCTTGAAATTGAGACAGAATATTAGAAGACCCCAAAAGAAAGTCGTTTATGTGAATATTTGTTAAGGGTGTAATTTGTTTTTTGATGTTGGTGTGTGTTGGTCGAATGACGAAAACGTGTTATAAATGTTCATTGTTGCGAACAACTAAGTTGGTTTAAAGACGTCATAAATATTTCCATATTTGATTTTAATATATATGTATAAATATTAGAATTATATGTGTTCCATAATAGAAGTAGGGGAGGATGGTTAGGGATCGCTTCCCTAACAAGAAAGAACTATTTGATGGGCGCATGTGCGGATGTATGCGAAAAAGGCGGTGTCGCGTGAGGTGACGCCATAAACTGCCCATTCGTGTGTGTGTGTAATCAAGACATAAGGACGTATTGGTGTAACGTGTGAATATAGAACTTTTACCAGAC
Organism: Tenodera sinensis; assembly: GCA_030765045.1. Classification (NCBI taxonomy): domain Eukaryota; kingdom Metazoa; phylum Arthropoda; class Insecta; order Mantodea; family Mantidae; genus Tenodera; species Tenodera sinensis. The sequence continues at coordinate 293,880,350 of CM060962.1, read as the reverse complement.
TTTCATCAAGCATTAGTTCCACTAAATGAAAAAGTGAAAACGTTTTAAATCATTTAGAATGGTGCTAAGAGGAATTATTTAATGTAAAATATCAATAAAGTGTTAATAAAATAATACATTGTGGTGAAGAAACATCGTGTGATTTTTCATTCCATCCGTTACCACGCCTTAGCTCAAAGACACAACGTTATATAATAATTACAAAAACTGCACCAAAATAAAGCCTTTCATATGCCATAAAATTGCTAACAACTTAGTCGGAAGAAAAATCATCTGCTTTATAGTCGGAACCATGTTTAAAACATACTGACTACTCAGACTCATTGAATCTGAGTCAGCTCAGACAACATCCACAATAACACCAGAGTTCCAGTCAGCTGACAACTTCATGATTATACATTTTAGGGCAAATGATAAAAGTTGGTGAGTATACATTTGCAATAAAAAGCTATAACTTCATACCCAGGAAAGAAAACGGCAAAATGTTGTCATGAAGAATAGACCAAAGATAATTCTGGCCTATAATAGCACTGTATACCAATTATTAATGTACGTTAAGTTTGTAATCTTAAGTTACAATAATGCAATAGAATTTAAAGCCTCACCATGTGTATGGTGAAAATCTCTAACACTTTGATTCTGCACATAAATCCATAAAACCACTTTCTTTGCCATAAAGTCATTAAAAGGCTTCTGCTCGTGTACATTTGATTATCTTGATCATACTTTCAAGTGAAGGCAAAACACATGGGGAATAAATTCAAGGTCTATGAAGCTATGTAGTTTTGGTTTGCTCAATGTGTATAATTTTTTGAATGTTTACTTTTGTGAAGCTGTTGCAGTTTTTTGTCTTCTCACTGGACATGACATCTTAGGAAAACACCTCAACCATTTTGGACTTTCACCTCATCCTACCTGCACGCTCTATGTACAAGAAGTCATGGATAGGGGTCATCTGTTAGGATGTCCAGCTATATTTGGGTCTTTCTGAGGTATCAAGATACTGGAAAGCTAGAAAAATGATGTATCATATTTGTAGATGATTTTTATGTTCAATTACTTTGCCATTAGATAAATAAATATGTTTGAGGGGTAGAATCGGAACTGAAAAATTCAATGCCACAGCCGGGGTCTCTGATGTGAGACTGCCTTTGTGGTCTACCAGGAGAAATACGAATCAGTTGGAGAATTCAGTGTCATTCTGGCAGGTTGTCACAGTAGCTTAATGGTTAGAGCACCTGTATGTAAAGCAGAAGGTCTGTGGTTGAAATCCCTGCTGTGGCATTGGATTTTTCAGTTCCGATTCTACCTCTCAAACATTGCTCACACACGGTTTGTGTGTTTAAAAACACCAGCAATAAGTTTTTTGGCATAAATAACTAATATTTACTTTTGTTTCCTGAAACTCAGTGAATGACCATAACAATTTACACCATGTTATAAGTTAAATTATATATATTTATTTCCTGGCAATTCAACATTGTTCCCGTTTTAATTTATGCATTTATCATATTTTGATTTCAGCTTATTTGCTCTTGATGCAGGAGCAAAGCAAGTGTTTGCATGCGATTATTCAGAGACTATGATAAAAATTGCTACTGAAGTTCTGAAAAGTAATAACAGAACAGAAGGTATAAATCTCATTAATAAAAAGTCTACTGAACTGATAATTCCAACGGATGTACCTGAGAGGTTAGTAACTTTTAATGTCCATAATAAAGTTTTAATGTTAGTTGGTTGTTATTTTATGTTTGGCAGTTGGCAATGAAGCCAACTTTGCACTGTGGTATTTTGATGTGAGGCTGGTATGTTGATTGAAAAAGCTTGGGCAGTGGATTAGGTGGTTTCTTTCCATATGTTCTTAAAGTTCACAGAAAGTGCTTTTAAGAGATTTTGTTTTGCAAATCTTGTGTAGATGTAGATGTTTTAATGTAAATTGTGAAAAACTAATTGACATTGAACATAGATTGCTCCACTTAACACTTAGTAGGCAGGACAATATGAGTCCTTAACATCAATTCATTTTTCATAATTTATTTGCTTCACTGTGCACAGTTCCAATGATGTTAAGTTTAAGTTTTAATGTTTTAAGCACTGGGAATATACAAAATGGAAGCAAATTCATACATTATTATTCTAGATGTTCTCAGGCTTCAAGCAAGGTGTAGTGATGAAGAGTCATCAACGTTTTGGGAGAGATGCACACTCCTAAAACATCAATGGCTGTTCATCACTACAACTGGCTTGAAGCCTGAGAATGTCTAGAATATGTTCATCACCAGGAAAGCTTCAGATCTTATTTTACATACAGTATTGTTTGAAGTTATTTTCTGAGAAATTCAATTGTTTTCAGGTTAGGATGGAAATCACTGTTAGTTCTGAATACCTAAAAGGGCTAAGATTCTTGCCTAACATGCTGTGGGTCTGGATTGTTTGGGTTAAGCTTCATGGTTTAGTTTTTTTCCTGTGAGTTTTTCCTCAGACCTTTGAATACCAGGTAGGTTTAGCATTTCAAACATATAAGATGTACACTCATTTCATACTGTCATTTATCACGTGATATGATATATGATCGTTCTGGTTAAATACCGGATAAGGAAGCATCTTAGCAAAATTAACCAGTCCTTCCTCAATGTATATTGGGTGGAAGGGAAGTCACATTAATTTAAACCTGTGATAGATCTCGGTATTTGGAACACAGCTTGTATCTTACGCTTTTGTCTCTGACCATTTCCTACGGAGATGTTCTAGTTTTGTCGAAAACAAGAGACAGACAAGCTGGCAACACTGCAGGTTGTGTGGGTGTCACTTTCACTAGGTCAGCACATAAACAAATACCGCAGCAGCATGTATTTTCGAGTGTAAACAAATACCATGCTGTGTCCTTCCGTTTTTACTGTGCAAGTGTAGGCCAGTCAGAATGCCAGTTGCATTCGTTATCTCTCAAAACAGTACACCACCCTGCAAGCTACCGACATATTTACATCCAGAAGCTGGTTCAGATCGCTGAACAGCCTCAATACAACGTTGTCGAGTTACTTCACGTCTGAAAAAGCTGCTCGGAATATTCCTTTAATTCTTTTAAATGATTAATTATTTTGAAACTCTGTGTGATGCCCCATGATTACTACTGAAACTGTGTCAGAAATACGTTACTCTTTCCATCTTATAAGTAACAAACTCTTATCTCCATACATTCACCCAAATGACCTAGTTGTCGACGGGCCCCTAAACTCCATCCATCCATACATTCTTGTGGAATTATGCATTCAATTTGGAAGAGAAACTATTTATTTTTTTGAAATTAGATGATCAAGGAACAAAATGCCACGAGAGTTTTTTGTTTATAATGCTTCTATGAAGCACGTATTAGAAGGAATGTAAGAAGTTCCCTTGCACCCAGTAGAATGGGATGCTGAGAATCATAGTTCTTTTATTTTTTTTGGGGGGTGGTGGGGTGGGGCGGAGGGTAGTGTTTAATGTCTGCTTTTACTACATGCAGCTCTGCAAGCTGTGGCACTGATGATACATGGAATGAAGATGGAGCACTGATGGAATGAGATTGCAGGGGAAATCCGAGAACCTAGAGGAAACCTGCCCTCTGCTGCTTTGTCCACAAAGCCCACATGTGGTTGCCTGGGATCAAGAACCATAGTAGTTAATAGCATTCATAAATCACAATTCAATTTATTTATCTTTTTGGTTAAAGGGCAATCTTAAGCAAGAGAGAGAGAGGATTTTCCATCAGATAATGAAACATTTATATCTTTTAATGAGACCTAAAGTCTTCCCAGAGTAAGTTTTGTGTATCTCTTACAGTTTCCTATTATACAAGTCATTCCCAAAGAATCAAATTTCACAGGCTATTTGCAGAAAATTCAAGATTTAGACTTTATTGGTCATGAAAAGTAATGACAATTTTCCCATGTAAAGGGCAATTATGGGTGGGAGCAATTCTTGAAAATGTTGCTCGGCCTGGTTAAATATTTTATGAACTAAATATGAAATTTGGTATTTATTTGACTCTTCATACTTATGTTACTCTATATTCTCTCTCATTCATATGCAGATATACACTTTTTGGGTAGCATACAACACTGCCTACCTACTACAGGTAAGTGGTAGGAAAAGTAAAAATAAGCATGCAATATATTTGTTACAGAGTTCCACTGATTGTAACAGAAATTGTGGATGCTGGAATATTTGGTGAGGGGATACTACAGACCCTCAGTGACGCCTGGGAAAGGCTACTTTCATCAGAAGGAGTAGTCATACCTCAGGCATGTTCACTAAGGATTGCGCCTATCGAGTGTGATTACATAGCCAATAAATACCAACAGCAACAAACTCAGGTGAGAAATACTGCAACTTTCTTTAATCATTACACTTACAAAGCAGTGTACTAGCAAAATATGGCTGCAGTAAATGTTTAGTTTTAAGGCTGCTTCAGAAGCACCAAGTAACAGTAACCAGAGCAGGAATGGGAAGCAAGGCACCACTCAACATTCTGGTTCAGAACAGCCTGGCAACGAGAGTGGAAATGCATATTATCGATCACCATATGGATAGAAAAGTGGAGGTCAGTATTGTGCATTGGAAATTTATTTGTTTCTAATTGACCAATGATGTTTTTTCTAACTTGTGATTAGGAAAGGCTCTAGCAACTGTTTCATGGCATGGGTGCATTGAATAATTTCAGCAGCAACAAGTATAATATGCACAATATGAATCTGATATGCTGTACCCAGGAATGAGAATGAGAAAGAGAAAATGAAAACTTGACCAAGTCTTCTTTCCCATTCCTGGGGCCCAGGAAAGCTTGGTCCCATTTGAATACATGTATTTCAACTTTCTTGTTCTGGTTATTACCATTACTGGTTAAGCAGCCTTTAAACAACTCTCTACCTTTACTCCTACATATTTGGTAGTTTGATTACATATGTGGTTACTATCATGAATTGTAATATATTAAAAGAACAGTTGCATGTGTTGCATTCACATTACTTTTCTCCCATTTTTCTGTGAACTATTCATACAAAAGCTTATTCTTTTTTCTGCTGCTTGTTAATACGGATAGACTTTCATTATATATTTTGTCGCAGGTATAAGAAGGATATGGTAGATTAAAACAAGTCAGATTTTTGAAAAAACAAGTCAGTTTGTGGTGGCTTTGAAATTTCATGCTCTTTGTTTGAGCACAAGAAGAAACAAATAACTTTTTGTTTGAGGTTATTTTGAGTCACTTATTACTATTTTGAGTGTAAATAAGTGACTCAAAATAACCTCAAACATGAAGAATACTTCACTGTCAATAGTGCTTCTATTTTTAATATTCAAATAACAACTTACCACTCAAAAAATGTTTAAGAATTTGAGCATTCAAACCAATAACAAAGAATATCTCGGAATGCCATAAAAATTATTTTTGACATAGGTTGTGTACTTTAACAGGATCTATATTTTTTGTGTAATAAGGTTTTGTCTACATCTTACAGTTTACCAGTTATAGAAAACTCATTCAGAAGAGTCAAATAACAAACTAGCTTGCTAGTGGGACATGCTTTAGCCCCGTGTAATAGCAGTTCCACAGTATATCGAAATGTGAGCTTAGAAGTGACTAAAATCAATCCTGCAGAGGTGGTGGGAAACAGTTGTGCAATAATAAATTACAGTATATTGTAAAGTATGTAATATACAGTAAAGTACACCACTTTTAAAGCAGTTACACACCAGTTATGCTAAGAGTACATTCCAGTCCTGCAACCAATCTTAATTTATGCAATACATATAATTACACTGTACCCATTTTACACTAACCTAACCTAATTGTCTTAAAGAAATCAGTTTTATTTTGCGGTATAATCCACAATATTTTTTCTCCACATATTGTTTGATTGTAGCAAGATGGAGATGAATACTGTTTGATTCATTTTGCTTCTCCATACTCAGAATCATTTTGTTTATGGTACTTATCACTTCACTAACCTGCAGAATCTTCATTCATGTACATGTCTTGTTACTTCAGGAAATTCTTAGCAATGCAGTGGCCAAGGTCAACGCTAGAAATGCAGCGGCCGCAGTGGCCAAAGTTCATGCTATGGGTAGTGAAAAGTATATTCCAATATTACTCTTTAAAGAAAACTATAAATTCTTCTTTCAAAACTAAAAAATAGAGAAAGACATAAAAGTACAATATATTTTCGGGGGACATTCTTTCCCCTGCATTAAATCTGAATTTGCAGTATAAAAATAAAATATAATAAAATAAAAATAAAATAAAATAATATCTGCCAGCTATGTCCAGATACCTAATTTCTTATATCTGGACGTAGTGTGCGGATATTTCGATTTATTGAAACTTATTGATTACAATTTGTTCACAATAGAATGTGCAGAAGTTACTAACCTAAATTAAACTAAATAACAATAACAAAAATTAGTGCTAATTTCAAGTTATATGAGATCTCAGAGTATTCATGCAATTTATTGTTCCCTAGCCGCTGCTATTTGTCTCTGGTAGGCGGTCCAAGTCTCATCAGGGTGTTATTTTGGCCTCGTTTTTCTCCTTTCTGACTACACTTGTCGTCCAGTGATCCAATGAAATCTTCTTCTGTTCTATGTAATTGTTCTTGGTATAACAGGTTCAGGAGTTTGGGGCACTTGGTTTCGGTTATATTGATTTGACAATCTTAACGATCGATGGGGTGGTGGTACAACAGTCGCTGGAGGTCTATAAAAATTTCTGAGATTTCTTTCTTGTTCAATTAGTCTTAAAGACCTTTCTGCTATACTGATTTGAGTCACTAACTCATTTAAAGTATTTAGATTTTCCTTATTCCTGACCATTTCCCATAAAGTGAGGTGCATGAGCTTTTCCCTGTTACATTGTGCTATTTCACTGTATTTCTGACAGTTAAACATTACATGCTCAGGAGTATCTTCTGTATTGCATCTGGTGCACATTTCAGAGTTGATGATATTAAAACGTTTTAAGTAAGTGCCATATGGCCCATGGCCCGTAATGTAGTCTAATGCAGCTTGTAAGGGATTTAGGTGCTTTAGTCGTAACCTTTCTCGTATATTAGGGTTAAACATATAGGTGCGTCTCCCAGTTTGCAGGTTATCCCATTCTGACTGCCATAAGGATATTAACTCAGCCCTTATTTGTCTTTTCATATAGCATCGTTTCCCTATTATATCTTCTATCTTTTTCTCTGATTGTTTTTCTTTAGCCAATAGTAAGCACCATATAGGCGAACCTGTAGATCTATTGGCCAGGAACCAGTGGCCACAAGAAGAGCCATAGTAGAGGTCGTTCTTGCTGCTCCAGTAAAACAGAGAAGAATTTTCCTCCGGCATTTTCTGAGATCTGCGACGTTTAATTTTTGCATATACTGTGCCCACGCTCCTGCACCATATGTAATGATAGCAGTAAAGATACAATTATGGTATGTTCTAATGGTAGTGAGAGGTAGTTTATATTGACGTTGGGCAATACTGGCAATCTTCATCATAATTTTACTGGCTTTGTTGCAGACCTGAGTGACATGTGTCTTGAAGTTGCCTTTCTCATCAAGCGTTATTCCAAGGTATTTAATATACTTGTGGCATTGAATACGTTCTTCGTGTGTTCGTATAACTGGGTTTCTTAATAATTTACCTTTAAATAGCAAATAAGCAGATTTGTTAGCTGCCATTTGTAGCTTAACAGAGTTGCACCATCCATATACCTTCTGGGTCACATCAGAAGATTTTGTTTCCAGTTCCAGGCGGGTGTTTCCTTCTATTAATAAAAGCAGATCATCCGCATATGCTATAGTGGCATATATTTGTGGGTCAATAACTAACTCATTAAGCAGAGGCTCCAAACCTATATCCCAGAATATTGGACCCAATATAGAACCTTGCGGGCAGCCTTTCGTAATATCATGTGTGATGGTACTATTTGCCCCTGTGATGTTGACTCGGCGGTCTACACAATAGCTCTTCAGAATTCTATAAAGGCTTTTTGGGTATTCTTGTTGGCGCATGCGTTCAAAAAGTGCAGGCCACCAGAGGTTATCGAAAGCTCCAGCTATATCAAAGAAGAGACCCATCACATAGTTCTTTTTAGAGTTCTTAGCTGCAATTATGGCTTTAGTTGTTGCATCCGTTGTTGACTTTCCAGATCTAAAACCATATTTAGTAGGATTAAGGCCTTTCAGGATCCTAAACTCTTGTATGCGTTTACATAGGAGTTTTTCTTGTACTTTACCCAAAAGGTTAAGTAGACAGATCAGTCTATAAGATTTTGGCAATGCAGGATCCTTATTGCCACCTTTATGTAAGATTGTGATACTGGCTTCTTTCCAGCAATAGAGAATACGGCCTTGCCATAGACATTCATTAAAGAGATCTGTTAGATATGGAATTATTTCTGGTGCAATATGTATGAGTATTTCTGCATGTATTTGATCAGGTCCTAGAGCCTTCTTTTTGAGGTTTTGTAATGCATGCAGAACTTTAGATCTGTCAAAGGGATAGACGACTCCAGCTGTTGGTTCGTCGGAGGTGAAACCGTTTCTAAGTTGTTTGTGCTGGATTGTATCTGACTCATGGTTATCTGAGGGAAGGACAATAGTTAGCAGGGTTTGTATAGATTCAATACATCCTTTAGTTAGTTCACCGTTTGGTTTAAATAATGTAGAGAGGACTTCTGGAGACTATTTTTTTCAGTAGCTATCTTGTATGGGATGCCCCAAATATTGGTGGTTAAAGCATCCTCAACAAAATTCTCCCATGATCTTTCCCTCAGATCTTTTAAAGAAGTTCTAAATTCCTCTTTCAATAGTTGGTATTTTCTAAGGTGTGTTTGCCTCTCCGTGTTTAAGATAGAAGTCTGATATGCTCGGCGTGCTTTCCTCATTTTAATCCGAAGTTTCTGCAATTTTTCATTCCAGATATTATTACTAAAAGGACGTGGCTTACTTCTTGGAATTGCCTCAATCATAGCGTTGTGAATGGTCTTAATAAGCTCAGAAGCTTTGTAGTCAATATCATCACCCACATTAATTGGGGGTGGCATTAGTAGATTTTCTTTCAGGGCTTCCCAATTTGCCTTTTTGATGTTAAAAGGTTGTCTTTTAGATAGAACAGTTGCTATAGTGTTCTGTTGTTGCCTATATTGGAAGTAGATGAGATTATGGTCACTGGTATTAAGATCCTGACCTACCATCCAATTCGATACATTCTCAGCAGCTTTGTGGTTTGCTAACGTAATATCAATATTACTGGTTGAACCAGCACCATTTTGGAAAGTTGGAGGATTAAGCGGCTCATTTAGAATGTGGAGCTGTAATTCTGCTATGGCTTCTTCCATTAGTTCACCTCTTGCATCTCTAGTGGTACTATACCACCAGGGGGATTTGCTGTTACAATCCGCAGCATATACGACTGGAGTATGGGGATACATGTTGTTTATTATGCACATCTTATTGATAAATGGTTCTATCGGATAACTGTATTGAAAATATATGCTCACTAAGATGAGCATTCCTCTTTTATAACATACTTCAACACATGAAGTATGTTCATCACAGACTTGATGGATCATAGTCACTTGTAGATTAGCATTCGTTATTAAAATTGATGCTTTGGGACTAAATCCTGTCGTAATATGTCTGGTGGAGATGGGAAGGTGTGCAGGTTTACCTTTAATGCATTATGGTTCTTGTATACACAAAACATCAAATTGCATTTCTTCGGTGACTTTTCTAATCTCTGCCATCACTAAACGGCTATTCTGAGCATTAATTTGTCCTATTTTAAGAATGTTTTGATTCAATGTTTGGAGCTTAAACGCCATAATCAATTTTTGCTATCAGCTGTTCCCAGTAGATCTTGTAAGTGAGGCAGTCTCGTCGTCCTTTACAGATTTTTCCTCTTCTGAGGCAAGGAATACAAGTGACTGGTCGTCCTATCTTTTTGCAATTAGGTTTGGTATGACCCAACTCACTGCAATGTCCACAACTGGCTTCTTGTGCTTTGCAATTTCTTGCTATGTGTCCTAAGTCGTGACACTTCATACATCTGGCAACTACTATGTAGTCTTTATGGTAATTGCCTGGAAACCAACATATAATTTCCCAATTTGTAAAATCTGCTGTCTCATTCTTGCCGATACTTCAGACCATGCTATTTTGGGCTTCTACTGTAATTAAATTGTTGTGCTGATCTCATGGTTCATATTCCAGAAATGTGTCAGTGTGGCTGACTTAACTGTGTGCTTATTGAAAATTACTGAGTAACTGAGGCAGTAAATGTTGGTTCACAATAACTGAGAGTGGTAATGAGAACAAGAACAATAAAGCTAAAATACATGCATCATAATGTGAGCATTCCAAGTCCCAGGAATGGGGAAGAAGACTTGATGAAGTTTTAACTTAATAGATCCATATTGTGCATATTGGACTTTTCACTGTAGAAATTATTTAAGGCAGCCATGACGTGAAACATCCACTAGAGCTCTCTCTAGTTGCAAACTGGAAAATGAAACTGGAAGAAATTCTAGCATATGTGCATTCTAACCTCAGATCCTGACACCTGGAGATCCATTGATTCTTCTAATGAAAGTGTTGTCTGTATTCAGTATACACGCCTGAAGCTATTAACAATGAAACAATATCATCCACCATTATCACCAATAATGTAGAAACCAAAGCTTCACTTATCTAAATATGAGGTGTAAACATTACACAACCCAACATGTTTTAACAGGTATTCCTGCCATTTTCAAGGCAACTCACCTGCCTTGAAAATCGCAGGAGTAGCTGTTGAAATATGTTGGGTATGTCAAATGTTTACACTTCATATTAAGATAAGTGAAGCTGTTGATTTCTACATCATTGGTGGTTGTTATCTGTAGTTTGTTTATAAGCAAGTTGTAGCTGGCTATTGCCTCAAAAATTCTAAAGAACAGCAAAAACCAGTAGAAATTAATGAATAACAACAGACAACTTTAATATTTGCCATTAATAAAGTTATGAAAGCTTGGTCTAACTAGACAAATCGGAAATAGTAATGAAAGTGCATTTAGAAGATGTTAATATTGAATTTTGATGTTGGCCAACCCATATATGTGAGTTGGAAGCAAGTGAAAAGTATCATTGGTCAGTTAGAAGCAAATGAAATTCCAATATGCGAAAATTGACTTTCCATTTTATTATCAATATGGTCATCAATACGCATTCCCATTCTCGTTTCTGTTCTTATCGTGAACCAGAGTTAAGAAAGTGTTAAGTCATCTCGTCTATCATCTTTTAATGCATTAGGCCTCACCATGTATAATATCTTCATCATAATTATGTGAATTTATTTTAGTTTTCCCTTTATATACAGGGTGTCTGGGCTAGACATATACAAAAGCAAATGCTTATAACAAAAGAATTATACATATTATGTTGTTAAATGCTAATTTGGTAGAGACACTCTCAAAGATTTGATCGTCAGTAACACATGTTCAGCATCATGCAAGAAGAGAATGGAATGTGGACCTTCCCACAAGTAAATCCATTTATCAGTGGGAGAGAACTTTTCAAAAAGCAGTTTCAAATGCTTTAAAATATTCCAAAAGCATGTGAATGAAGAGACCATGGAAAAGCATTCACTAGAAGCCCACGTAAATCCATTAGATAAGCTAGTAGGGAACTAGCAGTCCCTTGTTCGACAGTTCACAACATTGTGTTCAAACGTCTGTGGTTACATGCTTACAAGCTCCAGCTTTTGCATCATATGGAGCCAGAGTATCACTGCAGACGATATGATTTTGCTGCTGAAATGTTGAATTGCATAGGTGAAAACGACTATCTCAATGCAACGCTATTCTGTGATGAATCTACCTTTCTCATCTGTGGAACAGTTAACCCACATAACTGTCATGTACGGGGAAGTAAGAATCCACAACAAATGATTGAGTATTAAAGGGACACACCAGAAGTCACTGCATGTTTGGAATTACATAAACATGGTGTGGTCTATCCATATTTATTATAGAGTCTACAGTGACGGTGCACACCTATCTCAACATGTTGCAGAACTATGCAGGTCCACAGATGTCTCCCAGCATTATTTTCCAGCAGGATGGTGTCCCATCCCATTTCCATAAGGGTCTTACAGCATTTCTCTACAAGAATTTTCCTGAGCGTTGGATCAGAAGGGGTGGTCCCACTGCCTAGCCTCCTTGTTCTCCCGATCTGACTCCACCAGATTTCAGTGCATGGAGGGTCTAATAAGGACATTGTTTACAAACAAAAGTTCAAGATCTAGTAGATTTGAGACAATGAATCTACGTTGCAGTAGAAGCCATAGCACCTGACATGCTTATGAACATGTGATGAGAAATGGAGTATCTGGAGTATATGGAGATTGATATCTGTTGAGCTAGAAACAGTGCCCACATTGAGCTGCACCAGCATGCATATAAACTGTTTCGAGCTTCTATGTACAATGTTGGACACACAAAGTTATAAACCTTGATAGGTTCTGAAATACAAATGTTTGTGTATGCCTCTAACTGGCCTCAGCAAATTCATCACATCACTAGATGTCTCCAAATTGTTTCTATCATTCAGTCATCAGCTGAAGATGAGGGCAATAGTTCTCAAAACACATCTAAAATGTTTAAACCTAGTGTTGCAGAAACCAACTCTGTTATTTTATTAAATCTCCAATCTGTGAAATTGGCTAATTTATTTACATGTTCTAACAGGTTATCAATAACTTCCTCTGCCTACTTCCTACAACTTCTTGTGCCTACCACTTAAGATAAAATTCATATTCTGTTTATCTACATTACTTTTCATGAACTGATGTGATTCTATCAGATTTTTTATTTTGTAAAACGTTATAACCATACACTCGCGGCAGCTAGTGCTGCCACCAGAATTCCTGTCTCTTGGGAAATCTTGGCTACACGAGAGCTGCAGAGTGACTTCTCGATAACCCTATAAAATGCTGTGAATTTTGGCAGAGCACCCTCGAAATAAGCCATAAACTAGTTTTGCAGAATATTTGAACCTAAGTTCTGGTCTTAGCATAAGAAAGGTAGAAAACAAAACATATAACTTCCTCCTATATTAACATGTGCTACAGTTTTAGGAATATGTGACTTTTTCTGTTTTAGAAAGAGCGAGTTCTCTTCCTTGATATTCAACAGCTGAATCTCATTTCTGAGCTGGAAGAGCCATATGACACTGAGGATCTTGATGCTGTTCCTGGTGGTTTCAGGTATAACTCTCCATCAAGGATGTTAATTTACTTTGAAATATTAATAAATAAAATGCCATTCGCTTCCATCATTAATGTCATTTATATCACAATATAAGAGCTATAAAACTATTAAGGTTCCTTTGTGTTTTTTGTGGCAATGTGTTCTTTGGCACATCCTTCAACACAAAAAATATTCTTTAGCCCACCTCTGTGGTGTAGGGTGCAAGTCTGCCCCACATTCAAGAGATCCTGAGTTCAAATCTCAGTTAGGGTGAGTTACCTGACAAGCTTCTTTCCAGGGTGTTCCCTTATCCTGGGAAGACAAATGTTGTTAGTGACAGCTACAGGCTGCATATTAAGTTATTAGTCTATTTGTTTTCCGATTTATAACAAATGAGTACCATAATACTGTGTTATATCACAAAGAGGTGTCCCAAATAACTTTTCTTGTAATTTGTTGTGCAGGAAGTGTAAGTGTGCTACTAAAGCTAAAGCTATGGAGCAATTCCGCGAATATGTCATACCGAGTGTTGAAATTTGAAATCAATGTTTCACTTTTTTTACTGAGGAAATATGATGCTAGATACTCCAAAGTATCTTATGAAGTGAAAAATAAATGTTTTTCACGTGAATATGGGTTCAAATTTCACTTCTTACCCACATATTTCTAAAACACTAAAAATAAGCGTGAATAACGGTGATTTTCATATCAACATTTCAGGAGCTATGTACAACTGTTTTAATTTTTTTTTTATGTACATCACACAATGACTCTTCATCTTCAAAACGTGTATATGGCTAATAATTTTCGACATTTATAAATAATCCTTAGAGCCTGTTTAGTTATTACTGTGTGTCGATGTCAGTTAGTCATGGTAAATAAGGATAAAGTTCTCTGCACGGAAAAGTAATAGACTGAAATAAATATCCTTTTGGATTCTGCGTCATTATAATATAACAAATAAAAAAGTATCAGAAAGTTTTCCTCTAAAGTCATTCGTTTTCCCACAAAACATGTGACTAATGGACAATTGGTGCTGGCGCCCTGTGGTCGTCATACGCGTACAGTGCTTGTGAGACTTCAGTCAGGATAGACTATCAGTCCGTTCTGACTCCATGGCTAAAACACCAGCCCAAAGACAACGTGAATACAAACAATATCTGAAGGAGCAAGACAGTTATCCACAATGGAAGGAAAAAATAAAAGTGACTATGAGGAAAGGAAGAGCAATACTGAAATAAACAAAACAAGGAAGAGAACACCTCAAGTCTGAATTAGGAGACATAAACAAGCACAGCGGGCAAGACAGAAGATAAGAGACCATGAAGGGATTGATAAGGATACTCCATCAACATCAGCGGGTTTCAAAAGCAGACAGCATTTTGGAAAGTGCAGAAAACGTGTTGAGGAAGCATTGCCGCAATCTCCACACAAAAGAAAAGAAATGATTCATAAGTTAGCAGTTGAAGAGGGATTACATGTTGTAAAACCAAAGCTTTCTGTCCCGGTATCAGGAAAACAACTATCAGAGGAACTTAAAAGTGCAATCATCAAGTTCTGTCAGGGTGATTCAATATCTTACCAAGCTCCTGAAAGAGATGATTTTATTGAAATTCATGTTCAAGGAGAAACAAAAGAAGTTTGCATTAGGTATCTAGTGGTAACATTAAAAGAAGTACATGCACTCTTTCTAGAAGATCGAGAAGAAATGTCCGTGGGGTTGACAAAATTTGCTGAATTACACCTTGCACACGTGCGTCTTCAAAGTCAGATCCCACATAATGTGTGCACATGCATTATACATGAAAATACGAAGTTTCTTCTCAAAGCATTGTGTAAAAATCACGTACTCACTGAGACTGAATTTCGTAAGTTCATAGCACAAGTGGTTTGTGATCAGAAATCGAGTGAGTGTTTGCAGGGAGGATGCTCCAACTGCCCAGGATTGAGTGAAGCAGACATTTCGGATGAACTCGCTAATTCTCCATGCGAATGGAAACTGTGGAGTTCACGTAATGGAAGAATGAAAATAGAAGTTAAAAAGGGATCTGTAAAAGACTGCATTGAAGAACTGACCCATTGCCTGCCACGTTTCTTAAATCACGTTTATGTAAAAAGACAGCAATTCAAGGCCTTTAAGAAGGCTGGGGAAAATGTTGCAATTAGTGAAGCTGTGATACAGATCGACTTCTCTGAGAACTACACATGCAAGGAGCAAAATGAAATTCAAGCTGCCCAGTGGAACAATACACAGATCTCAATATTTACTGCTGTTGCCTGATATAGGAAAGGAGATATTGGTGAAATTCAGAAACAATCTTTTGCTTTGGAGTCTGATTATGTATCACATGACAAATATGCAGTTGATATTTGCTTAAGGAATATATTTTCGAAAATATTGGATATTGTTCTGAATCTTGAACTTGTGAAAGTGTTTTCTGATGGAGCTGCTAGTCATTTTAAGCAGAAATACATATTGAGTCATGAGACATATCTTTCCGAAGTATTTGGAATCCAAATTGAATGGCACTTCTTCGAATCCTATCACGGAAAGGGGGCAGTAGATGCGATTGGAGGACAAGTGAAGAGGATGGCTGGACAGCTGCGAAAGCAGGAAGCAGGATTCAGAGTGCTGAAGAATTTGTTAATACTGTTAGAAAGAAAACCAAATTATGTCTTCTTGAGGTTTCTCTGCCTGAAATTGAAGAAGCAAAAGAATTTCTCGACAAAAGATTTGAACATATTTCACCTATGCCATCCACTCAGCGGGTTCATTATGTGAAAGTATTAGGTTTAAATGTTGTGGAATATGCTTTTCTTTCATGTGCGGAAAGTGTCAGAATGATGCACAACTTTCGGGAATAAAAACAGTGTAGTGATATGCGCATGTACTACGAGGCTACTGCATTTAGCTTTCCTGCACTATAAGGAGTCCAATCCAGGATGTGTTACAGGTGTGTGCTGTGTGCTGTGCTCTCATGTGTCGTCTTTGTTATGGTTTTGAGTCAGCTTTTTATACTTGCAATGACATAACTGTGATAAGAAGTGAGAGCTGCCAACATGTTTATTCTGTTTATGTTGCATGACATTAATGCTTCTCCAAAGGATATGTTGTTGTTAGCTAATGCTGGATTTCTGACAATGAAGTCATTAATCCTCTTGCTCTCCAATATTTTTCACTGATGGATGGGGCATTAGAAGTGGCCGGGCATATTTGAAGGTGGTCTCGATCCATTTCCTCTTGCAGATCACATAGAGGACAGAGTGGTGAAGAATATATCCAAAGGATATGATTATTGTCAAAACGATAAATACAATTTACACACCTGTGTGTATTACATGTATGTAACGTATAATACATATCACTGTGATTTACCACATGTTATACCATGTAAAACAAAGGCAAGGTATTACAATTTTCGCATATGTCAGTAAGTCACAAACTCATGTCAGTTAGTCACGCTGACCTTTGAATAAATATCTCTAGATGAGAATAACATCCAAACCTTTTTTCAGGTCATTTGAAAGCTTAGAAGTTCCTCTCTCAAGTGATTTTTCAAAACAAATCAAATAAGAAAACTTTCAGAGAAAATGGAGGACAAACGTTTGAAGTTGGACCTGCAGTTGACAAAAATGTCAGTAAGTCACGAAAAGTTTAGTGCTCATTATTAAATAATTGTTTCACTTTTTTAAGGTTTTTATCTTTCCTATCACAACCGCCAATGTATTCTCTGTCATCATATGTCGTTAAAATAACATTTTTACACCTATATTGGCCATTAGACAGACATTTTAAGAAGAAAATGTAGTGTAAATGTCAGTTAGTCACACGCGGAATTGCTCTATGTTGCACACAAAGTTTCATGGTATTTGATTCACTAGAGTAATAATACTTTTACACATAAGTGCTGTTTTGGGATATGCTGCTCGTAAGTTACTTACTCATAATTAAATATCACAATTTTGATAGTATGATGATCACCATCACCACCACCACTGCCACTGCCACTGCCGCCGCCACCACCACCACCACCACCACCACCACTGCCACTGCCGCCACCACCACCACCATCGTTAGTCTGCCTCCGTAGTGCAGTTGGTAGTGTGCCTGCCTCTGGCGCGGAGGACCTGGGTTCGATCCCTGGTACCAGCATGGGGTTTTTCCCCCACTGGAAGTCTGGTATGGGTTACACTCAGCCTCGTTAGGTCCCTGAGAGGCCAATTGAGGAGCTATCCTGATAGAAAGGTAGCATCCCTAAAAGGTCAAGTAGTCTCCTTATGGTCGGGGGAGTCGGTATGCTGACCCTGCCACCCCTAAACTGCACTCCTCCGTGGCCTTGGCTGTGGCTGGGCAAATGAGGGTAACCTCTGCATAGAGGAGATGCCCTAGGGATTATTATTATATCATCATCGTCATCGTCATCATCATCTTTATCATTATTATTATTGTTGCTGTTTTTTTTCTTTTTCATATATACATTCAATTTGTGTTTTCTAAGGACTTGGCGATTCAGCATTTTTTTCTATGTTTGTATTAGGTAATCTTATATTTTCGTACTGGATTGCTGTTTGCTCTAGAATGTTATCAATCTGTCATGGGAAAGGTAGCATTGCATTGATTGGTGTTACATCTGGAAAATTAAATTCATCTACTCATCTGGAAAATTTTATTCATCTATTCATCTTACAGGAAAGAGAAGATAATTGATAAGGGATACAGTTCTATTAATTTGTAATTAAATGGCTCAGGCATTTGTGCTTCAGCTTACCTTATCACAATAAACATCACAGTGATTTGTGACAATTTTCATTCAGTTTATCATCTAATGAAATACACTAGAACCCTGCTAATCCAAATTAATTGGGGTGTGGTCTATTCGAATTCGGAAATATTGGATTATCTGAAAAACAAAACCAAACAAAAAAGAAAAATATATAAATTCAGCTATAGGATTAGTAGCTACAAAGTAACATAGTATAGCAATGTGAGGAAGTGACAACATTGAGATTACTACACACAACATACGAGGTCTGTTCAAAAAGTATCGTGAATTTTTAATTTTCGCTGCCTATGTGTGTTCGATTTTCAATTGTTTTGTGACATTATGTTGGTACCCATGTCCCTAACTTATGTTGACAAGCTCAGCCATTTTGAAGATTCAGTTAATTGTTGACAGCTATTTTGCTTGGACATGTTTTGCTGGTCTTCAATTTTTGCCTATTACAAAAACTGGAACAAAGAATCTGTATCAAATTTTGTGTGAAAAATAAAATTAAGTGCGCGGATGCATTCCGAATGTTGACTGTGGCATATGGTGAAGGTACCTTGGTCCAAGGCAATGTTTATCGGTTGTACAAAAGTTTCTCAGAGGGTCGAGAAGATGTGAACAACGAAGTGTCCCAGACGCCCGAGCTCGTCAATAACACACAAAAACTTTGAAGAAGTGAAGAAAATAGTATTGGCCAATCGTTGAATCACCACTAAACATATTGATTTGATCGTGCTATTTGATTTTGACCAATGATTTGGGCATGAGACTGGTCGCTGCAAAATTTGTACCAAAGTTGCTCAATTTTGACCAAACATACCGTCGCATTAACTTTGTTACGGAGCTGTTGAACTCTGTCTGCAATGACCCAAATTTGCTCCAGAGGGTCATAACTGGTGACGAATCATGGGTTTATGGTTATGACGTGAAAACTAAAGCTCAATCATCCCAATGGATGCTGCCACAAGAGCCAAGACCGAAAAAAGCGCTCCAATTTCAGTCAAATGTGAAGGTTTTGCTTACAGTTTTCTTCAATTGCAGGGTTGTGGTGCATCATATGTTCTTGCCACAGGGTAGAACGGTCAATAAGGAATATTACCTGCCAGTTATGTGCAATTTGCGCGAAGCAATCTGCCAGAAACACCCGGATTTGTGGAAAAACAAAAATTGGTGTTTGCACCATGATAACGCCCCTACTCACACATTGTTGGTTGTGCGCAAATTTTTGGCCAAAAACAACACACTTTTGATGCCGCAGCCACCGTACTCCCCAGACCTGGCCCCCTGTGACTTCTTTTTGTTCCCGAAACTGAAGAGGCACATGAAAGGACGACGCTACACCATGACTGAGGAAATAAAGACAGCATCAAAGGAGCTGAACAAGATCACAAAAAACTATTTTTTAAAGTGCTTCGAGGATTGGAAAAAACATTGACACAAATGTATAATATCTGGTGGGGATTACTTTGAAGGGGACAAAATAGATATTCATGAATAAATAAATACTTTTTCTTCTTCTTCTTCTTCCTCTTTCCCTTCTACCTTTACAGCGTAGGGGTGGCTCCGTAAATCCATCTTCTCCAGTCATTCCTATCCCTCATCATTCTCTTCATTTCTTCCATTGTCTTGTTCCTTTTTCTTCCAATCTTTTCCATTCTGTCCTCAAACATTATCCGGGGTCTTCCTACTCCTCTCCTTCCTTGTACCCTTACTTCTAGCATCTGTTTAACTTTACTATCCTCTGCCATTCTAAATGCATGTCCCCACCATTTCAATTGTTTTTGTTCGATTTTCTCCTCCAGTGATCCTTGACCTACTTCTTCTCTGATCCTCTCATTTCTTATCCTATCCCTCCTGGTTTTATTTACAGCTTTTCTTAAGTATTTCATTTCACTGGATTGTATTTTACTTATTTGCTTATCTTGCAGTGGAATGCTTTCTATTCCATATGTAAGCGTAGGGACCAATACCGATTGATATAACTGCATTTTTGTTTTTAGTGCTACTTCTTTCTTTCCAAGGATAGTTTTGTTAAATTGGTAATACATCTTATTTGCCTTCCTTTTCCTATTTAGTATTTCTTCATCCCATCGTCCATCACTCGTAAAGATCGTTCCTAAATACTCGTACATATCCACCTGTTCTATTTTCTCATTCTTATGTTTAATAGATATTTCCTGTCCAAGTTCTTTTGAAATACACATTACTTTACTTTTCTTAGTGTTTATTTCCATTCCCTTTCTTCCGAGTTCCTCTCCCCATTCTATCATGCATCTCTGTAATTTTTCCTCATTTTCTGCTATTAATATTATGTCGTCTGCATATATCAGTGACTGTATTTGAATCAGTCTCATATTCCAATATCCTATTTGTGTTCTTGGTGTCCTCCTTTTACATATTTTTATTATTTCATCCATAAAATTAATGAAAAGTAATGGGCTGAGGCTATCTCCCTGCTTGATTCCTTTTTCCATATTAAATTCCTTAGATGTTTCTCCTTCTATTCTGACTATCCCCTTTGATCCATCATATACACTTTGGATTGCTGTAATTAGCTGTTTCAAATAAATACTTTTTAAAAAACAAAATTTGCAATACTTTTTGAACAGACCTCGTATTGACAATACATTCTTCTGACCTATGGACATAGCCGATCACATGCGGTAGTGGCGGTATGTAGGTAGTTCAGTTTGTTTCGCTATTGTTAGCACTCATTCTACAGTAATTTATGCTTTTTGCTCATAAATCAACACGGAACAGGTGCTTGTTTGTGTTATACCGTGCACTAAAATGTCAACTAAATGTGCAATAAAGCATTACGTTCCGATGTGTGTGGTTTCATTAATGACTGTAATAAAAATGCTTTCTCTACTAAGCTTTTTATTGTTTTCTAATTGTGGACTTTGTATTCAGATTATCCAGAATTTCTGATTAGCGGGGTTTTACTGTACTACTGTAGCATTATTTTTGTGCTTTGCCATTAAAGTGCGCCAGAATATATGAATGGTATAATCTATAATGAATACATGTGATAACTGATAGTATTAGTATATATTACATTTGCATTGCTATGTTTGGGCATATACAATTAGTAAAAGTTCAGAATTAATTGAATATATTTTTCCTTAGGTTACTAGCAGAAGCTTGTAGAGCCTTTAAGATTGATTTCTGTAATCCAAGTGAAATACGGGCATGGTTGGAGGAAGATCACCGGGTGGAACATAAGATCCATTGCAATAGATCTGGAAAACTGCAAGCTTTGTTTGCTTGGTTTGACCTGCATCTGGATGATGACGTTACAATATCCTCTGCTCCTGTTGATCTTCTTGATCATGGGGGCATTATGATACAAAAGGCGAAGTGCTGGGATCAAGCTGTGTTTCCTGAGAAACATCCTACTTTAGTGACAGCGGAAACTGTGTTAACTGTGACAGTGTCATGTGCAGATGGAAAGCTTTCTATAAAGACTGGTATAGATAACTCTTTTGGTGACACTTCCACAGACTGTAACAAAATTTCATCAAATACTGGTGATGCAGAATGCAGTGGTGGTTTTATTAAACAAACATGTCAAGAGCTGAAACACCAGGACAATAGTGGAAACTTCTGTGGACAGGAAGAACTAAAGAAAGGAACTAAAAAGTTAAAATTACAACTAAATGAGCAGCAGCTTATAAGAATTTCACAGGAAAGTATTAGACTTCTGAATGATAGCATATGGATACATGGCCTGGAAGAAGTGGGAGTTCATATTTGTGATGAGGTAAGAATTCTGGGGGTCATTGAAATACAGCTAAAACTCTTCAAAGGGAAGTTTCAGTATATTTATATTTAAGTGTTAACAAACACACATAAGATTCTTCCTTAAGCCATTCTTCAATGATACAAAATGTACATAGCCTTCATTTGGATATGTGGCAGCCTAAACAGAATTTTTTTGGCACTGAGAAGCATGTCTTTTTTGGCAGACTCGGATATTCATAGCCCCTTAAATTCAAGTGCATAGATTTCTCATGCAATTTATAACTACAGTAACCTCATAGAATTGTGCTACCCAAATAGTTAACATCGCAGCATCAAAGGGTGCAATAAGATTGCAGGTATTCTGTGTTTTGCAGAAAGCAATGTTGTTACATTTTCTCCAAGTAAACATATGTGTTACAAGCATGGACATTTATTTCTTAGAGGACCAATGAATGAGAGAGAAAACAGCGAGGATGCTGCAATGCTGTGTTTTACTCCACATGGAGTTAATATCCGTCTGTCATTTGTGATTTCTATGCCTCCATTGGCTGAAGTGACACTCATTGGTGCAATGTGAAACGTCAGGGAGTTCCAAAAATAATCAGTGCATTATCTGAGAGGTTTCTATTAACAAAGATAAAGAACATGTTAACATTTGAGCAGCACGATTATATCTTAATCACAGAAGTTGGAAATGATGTTCTTGTGCCACCAAACATCACTCACCTTTTTAAGAAAATTTGTATTAACTCATTAATTCTTCATGGCCATATAAACAAAACTATGATTTGTCCAAAAAGATTAAATGGGATCTCCATCCAACACCCAGTTGCAGAAATTAATTCTACTCACATTATCACATGCTTGCAATTTCTAAACTACAATTGCCTTACACATGTTTCATTTTTAAAGTTTAGTGCCATTCCAAGCCAAGGTTTGGAAAATCCCTGTGCAAGCTTCCTTGGAGATTTCTTTAGAGTTCATTCTAGATTTTTTGTGATTACATCAAGTTTTCCCTCTGCAAGAATATACTGATTTCAGTTTCTCACCAAGAATAGGTCCCATTTCCTAAATATATTCATAATATTATAAACTGTTGTGCTAAAGTATGCAGAATTTTTAGCATTACAACAGCACTAAACATTATAACACTTAAACAATTGCAGTGCAAGGCAAGCAGTTCCTTTAATATGACCCTGTGTCCAAGCAAAGGCTGTATCTGTGACTGTTACACACTTTCGTGGATGTCAGTTATCTCCAGCGCCATTCCTGAAAGTGTGATCATCTGCTGCAACTCAATGAGCCCTATTCAGGCCCTGCAAGTTTCTCGGCAATGATTCTTGAAATTCAGACACCCATCTCGCAGTTAGTCTGTTGCAAATACCAGTATGTTTTTATGTGGACCCCAGGTCATATGGGTATTCCCCGCAACAAGGAGGTGGATGTAGCTGCTAAGTCTGCATGCCACCTCCTGGAGTTTTCCACTCATACGCTGCCTTATGTAGATGAGCAGCGGTACTTCCGACACCTGTCTGGCAGCCGTCTTGGGGAGCGTTAGCTGGCACTCAATTGTGGACAATCAAGGATACCATACAACCCTGGCAGACCTCTTGCAGGAATTCCAGGCAGGAAAAAGTGATGCCAACCCGCTTGAGAATAGACCATACATGAGCTACCCTGGGTACCTTTTGCATGGTGACCCTGCACCTGTCTGTGCTGTGTGCTCCATTCAACTCTGTGTAGCACATGCCCTTCTTGATTATTCATGATATGCTCATGAGTTCCAGTCCGTTGGCCTGGGTTTTACTGCAGTCAATTTTGGGTGACGACCCAGTAGCTGTCAACGCAGTGCTCAGTTTGTCACCCAAATTGACTTTGGTAAGCAAGTTTAACTTGTATTTTATTTCATAGCTTGTTTTGACTTTTAGGATGTTTTACCTTTTAATTTTTAATATTTTAATGCCTTACTGTTTTATGATCTGTTTTTAAGTTTTAAATTTTATCTGTTTTAATTTCCCCTTTTTAATGTTTTAGCGGTGCTAATGAACTGGTGGTGATTTTCCTTTTTTTTTTTATCTTTTGACTTCAGGCTCTAATGACCAAGCTGTCGACGGGCCCTTAAACCCTACTCACTTCATAGATGATAAGGTGTTCCTGTATGAAACCATATCCAAAACTTCTTCATTTTGTTGTTAAGAGCTTCCATAATATTTATTTCTTGATACAGAATGTCCCAATGAGCTATCTTACCAATTATTGCACCATACATTCTGCAAGTAAGAGGTTGAAAATAAAGACAGGTAGCTTCTGAAAACTGTGAGTAGCCTATTATTTTTGCTAAGGGCTAAAGCATAAATGTCCAGGGTTTTGCCCACATTTGCCTAAAACAGTTTAAATTTATATGTAAGGCATTGAAAATCTGATTAGGGATAGTATGTTTAAGGTAGTCTACATCATAACCCCCACTCCCAAGTCTGTAATGTAAGCGCATTAATTTGTATCTGGATTGGCCAATCATTCTCTCTCTCGCACGCACACACACACACGCACACACACACACACACACCCAGGCAGGCAGGCAGGCAGACAGGCCGGCCGGCCAACCGACCGAGATTGAGATTGAGATTGAGATAGAGATAGAGATATTGAAAATATAAGTAGGGTTAGTTTTTGAAAGCAGTAAGGTAGGTTGTAATCTTCATTGAGTCCAGTAGTTAAAGTGCACAAATTTGTCGTGATTGGCCAAGCCATACATTTTTGTAAATAAGGGATTGAAATGAACCCCTAGAGCTACCCTGTAACTACATACACATATGCACGCACATGCAGCCAAACACGCACGCACACACACCCACGCACCCACCCACCCACCCACCCAAACAGTCTTGCATTTACTTATGTCTTCAGAATAAATCCTTATAGTTCCGGAGGTAACCTTTAGTTCTTACAATTTATGTTACACACAAGTTGCTTTCTATATTTCTGCCACTTACTCTTGAAGCACTCACAGTTGTACTATACTCTGTTAGGCACAAGATTACTGCACTGACTAGCAATTATGTCATCAATTAAAGTTGCTGCTGTTGTTGTTGTTAGCTAATGCTGGATTTTTGACAATGAAGTCATTAGTTCTGTTGCTCTCCAATATTTTTCACTGATGGATGTGGCGCTAGAAATCGCCGGGCATATTTGAAGGTGGTCTTGGTCCATTTCCTCTTGCATATCACATAGAGGACAGAGTGGCGAAGAATATATCCCAATTCTGTTTAAATCTTTTGCTAGACAATCACGTCTCGTAATCAACCTTAAGGTTGCAACTGCAGTTTTTCAAGGGTGCTCAGGAATTACTGTTCGAATGTTTTGTAGTTCCTATCTTTTATTTTTTTATTTTTCATATTAATATTTTGCAATAATTTTTTTTAATTCAGAGTTGACTGATCTTTAACTGTATAAAATGATAGATTAACTATAGATTTCTGTGCACCGCTGGTACCCTTTTTTGCAAGAAAATCAGCTTTATCATTACCACTCAGTCCACAGTGAGCTGGTATCCATTGGAAGACTAGGTGTTTTTGAAGTGCTGTTAGATGGGTAAGGATTTTCCAACATTCTATAACTGTTTGGTTTTTTGGTGACAACTTGGAAGTAATTACTATGATTGCCACCCTGGAATCTGAGAGAATAACTGCTTGATGAAAACGTGAAGTTCTATACAAAAGATTTTGTAGGGCCATTCAAATTGCTTTAATTTCTCCATCAAAGTTCGTAGTTCCATAACTTAAAGATTTGTAATAGGAAAAGAGGTGGCATGTGACTCCAGCACCTGCTCCATCTTGGTTTGATATCAGTGATCCATCAGTATAAATATGGAGCCATTCATGTTCCGGAAATCTAGTATGGATTGTCTCTAATGTCAATAATTTTATAACTAATTGGAGTATCACTTTTCTTAACTCCTTGTGTCAGGTGTAAATAATATGTGATGCCTAATGTTTGTGTCAGATTGACTTTGTATATGAAGTTTTCCTTTGAGTCAGATTTACTTTATATATGAAGTTTTCCTTTGAATTAGGAAGCATCAATTAAAGTGCAGTGTTGCTAAATTCAAATTAAATATGATCACACATTATTTTACTTATACTGAATAAATACTCTTTGTCTCACAGGTAAACCTTACACATGTCAAGTACATATTGGATTTATCACCACTGCCTCTGATAGGATTGTCCCTGCTTACTCGAATGAGTTCCGCAGTACAGTTACTATATACCACCAGTGAAGAAGCTGTAGAAGTAATTGCTAAGGCCAATAATATCAACAAAACACAATTAAAATACCTTTCAGAAGACCAGCTTTTGGAAGACATTGTCAAAAAGGAACTAAAATTTGATGTGATTGTAACACATTTGTTTGATGAAACTGGAGAGTTGAGGGAGAAAGTATTTACAGCACTTCCCATACTTAGGTATGTGTTCTCTAGGAAGTTATAATATGGTAGGTTGGAAGATATTGAAAACACATAAAATTAAGAACAAATAAAAACTTATCAGCCTCAGCCGTCATTTCCAATCAGCTACATCAATTATAGTATTGTCTGTAGTATATTTATGCATTACGGCTTACCAGCAACATGATTAAATCAGCTGCAGTATTTTGAAATTAATTATAAAAAATCTAATGTGTTGCACTCACATGACTTTCTCTACTCTTGTACTAACCATTCTTACAAACTCTTATTCCTATATCGTCTTGTTAGTTAAGATAAATGTTCGTACAAATTATCTTATTGCTTATTTCCTTGTAGGTGCAAAGGGAACATTAGAATACAGTAAGCTTTGTGCGACAGTCAAATCTTTTAAAGCTTTGGGATTCCATTCTCTTTGCACACTTAACATATAAAAAAATGAACAACAATGTTTCTATTACATGAAAGTTTTAAGTTTTCTGAAACTCACACACATAACAAGGAATATCTCCAAAATGGTTCACTCCACAAGAAAATTTGTTCAGACCTAAATTGTTTATTTGAGCAAGATCTACATTTTTTGTACAGTACGATTTGGTCTATCTCTAACAGTTTACCAGTTATGCAAAAGTCGTCCAGAGTAAATACGACTACATGCGCTATAGCCAGAAAATTCAAGATATACATTTCATTTGTCATCAAAATATCTCAAACATATGACATTTTAATCAAAATCGTGAGACAGAATATATTGTTAGACCCTGAAAGGAAAGCATATATGTAAATATTTATTGCAAATGTAACTTATTTTTCATGTTGGTAAGGATTTGTTGAGTACTGAAAATGTATTGCTATTTTCTCAATTGTTACAAAAAAGAGTTGTTTAAAAATGTCATAAATGTTAAGTTACATGTTCAAATTTAAGATGCATAAATATAAGAACCATATATATTTAATGTTAAAAGTGTAGGGAGGATAGATAAAGATCGCTTCCCTAACATTACAGGAACTATTTAGCGTGTAGGAAGGTTTCAAGGTGCACTTCGCAGCACAATGAGCACATACGCGCATGAATACAAAAACATTATGTAAAGAGGTGCCAATTTTTTTCTTATTAGTGTCTTGGAGCCCGGAAAGTGAAGACACGTTTTTGTAACATGCATAGATGTGGATCTAAAATAGCTAATAACGTGAAAAGACTATCAAGAAGGTATATACAGGTGCCATGAAAGTTAATTTAATTGTAACGAGTGTAATATTCGACGAAAAAAGTGCAAATAAAAGTGATATAGTGAAGTTACATCCTGTGTTCGTACATTTCACCCTGTACCATGACCTGGAATAGAAAAAAGAATCTCATCCAGACTCACGGAACACAAAAGAAGCTGCCGCCTGGGCCAAACTGACAAGTCTGCGGTTGCTGAACATGCCATTAATGCAGTCGGTGAACACAGTATTAAGTTCCAGGATACGCGCATCCTTGCATCTACCATACATTACCATGCCTGACTACAGCGAGAGGCTATTGAAATTTACAAGCACCCTAACAACTTTAATAAGAAGGAAGAGGCCTTAAGATTAAACAGCAACTGGCATCCGGTCATAGAACATCATAAGAAGCAGGATAGCAAGGTAAGCCAATCAGAAGAGACCAGCAGCATAAGAGAGATAGAACCCCCTCCACCAGCCACCACGCCTCTGGATGCCCCGGGCCAATCAGCGTACGTTGCACATGGTATAAATGGAGCCCCACGGACAGTCGACGCATCAGTCGCAGTGATACCTTCCACGAGGAGACTCCGACAACACCACTGAGGATGTCTACCGCAGTTGTAGACGAAACGTCTGGAAGACAGATCTCCAGCAGACCACGGCATAACAGCCCGGAAGATACTTCATTCTACAATTTATCCCTGTTGTGTATAGGAGTATAGATTTCTTGAATGTAAGCATGACAACAAAACAATGGTGAATCCAGTCATCAGAATCGATTCTTCATCTGATTACCCTCCCCATATGGAGGACTGACACCCCCTAGGACTTACAAGCCAGTGCCTAGGGTCAGATGTCTGTTGGGGAGCAGACGAACCTATGGACTGGACAGAGTGAAGACCTGGAAGTGGGTGGTCAGCCCAACACCAGGTATGAGAGTGAGGAAGAGGATGATATGAAATGCAGGCAAAATAGATGAATAGAAAAGTGATGATGGAGCAGTTGGTGGAATGAGTGGCAGGAGAAACAGGAGAATCCAGAGAAAACCTGCCCACAGGCTGCTTTGTTCACTACGAATGCCACATGTGGGTCCCTGGGATCGAATGGTGATACAATGTAACCCCTCAACCACAGCGCCACCCAGAATTGATTCCAGATTTGTAAACTATGAACATGAAGCCAAGTTTCTGGGTTATTTCTTGATACAAATTTAAGCTGCAACAAACACAGAAAAATTATCAGGGAAGCTAAGTACAGCTTGCTTTGTTCTTTACCAGTTAAACTCTCGGGTATCACTCAGCATGCTTTAAAACATGTCACTTTGTGTATTTTCAGTCATTACTATTGTATGACTTATCTCTGTGAGAAAATAGCAATATAATTTTTGAACTACAGAAAAAAACAGTAAGAATTGTATCAGGCATACTGACAACAAAAAGCTGCAGGGAATAGCTCCACAAGCTTAATATTTTGACCCTACCATGCTGATATACAGAGTGTCCCAAAAAAACACCAACGACACTTAGTATGCCAAGTGACCAGTTTTCAAATAGGAATCCCTGCCCGGAAATGCACGGTTTGGACACTGTAGCATATGGAAGTGTGAAATGTTCATATTTCGTCAATAAACCCAACATCGAGCTGTCTGCATTACAAACAGGCTTCAAACTGTGTATCTCCTACATCTTTGCAGACCCTATATAGGCGGTGGTAAGCCTCATGCTTATAACCCAATACATGCGATTTTCAATCACTCCGTGGACTCAAGTAATAAGGTCCTTCACTGACATTATGGGAGTGCCATACACCACACTCTTCATACAACTCCACAGAAAATAGTCGAGAGGTGTCAGATCTGGTGACCGTGCTGCCCATGGAACTGGTCCACCTTTACCAATCCATCAATTTGGATATGCAATGTTGAGGTGATTCCACACATTTACGTCAAAGTGTACTGATGCTCGCCCCTCAAAATCTAACTTCTGTGGTCCTTGTCCCGAGGGGTGGGCAACAGGAAGTAGGGAAGTGACTGATGGGGTGAAGTACGGTGGGGACCTTGCGTGCCCTAGGACCGCTGCAGTAACCAAGAAGGCCCATCAGTAACCTCAAAAACTGGCAGAAGAGGCCGTGGTTTGCTGCTGCCTTGTAGCATAGGGAGTTGGTTCTCCAAAGGCTAGGGGAGTAAACCCTAAATAAATCAGGCAGGCCTGGAGGTCTTAAGGAGGCAGCCCCTCCACCAGGCTAGCTCAGTGTTTGGCTAATAACCTACTTGAGTGAACATCAATTATTCAGAGTACAGAAGGAAGAGCTGGACAGATTACACAAATGGCTGAAAGAAGAAGTAGTAGTAGTAGTAGTAGTAGTAGTAGTAGTAGTAGTAGTAGTAGTAGTAGTAGTAGTGTGCTGATGCTCATGTTGGCCATTTCTGCAACTGTGCACTTGTATACACGTATTACTACTGTTAAAAAAGGTTACTGTGCTGGAAACAACACAAGTAACACAGCAAGATGCGTACTAAGGACTCTATGGAGGAATGTAGAGCTTGTGCAGGAATGTTATTATGCTTAGGTTGTTCATCCCAGTACACAGATGTCTAAAGGTTACATACCTTCCATATTAAGATACCAAACCGAATGTTAACAAATAGTCACAACCATTTGTTCACAAACTTTGACGCTCTCCAGTGTCTAAACCATGCATTTCCAAATTTGAAAACCGATCAGTTTGTCATCCCACACAAAATACTAAGTGTTGTTAGTGGTTTTTTTTGGGACACCCAGTATAAAGCAATTACTAGTCCATGTCAACAATGGAGCCAATTATATCACCAATGCTGAAGTCCATTCACATAACACATGTAATAAGAACAAGTTGCATATAGCCATTGAAAGGTAAAATTATTTGAAACAGCCTTAAAATTTAACAGCTTAAAAACTATGTAATCATTTACCAGAATATTTAAAGAAAATTACTTCTGCAAACAAATATAAAGTAGAAATAGGTACTCAGATTCTTAAAACAAAACCAGTTCTATTCTGTGAATGAATATTTAGAATATTGTATCAGTAAAATATCAAGTTATGTCTTCCTTTGCTTCACACGATTGTTAGCTGAAGTTAAAGGCACACAAGGACCTCAGAACTAGTTGAACTAAAAATGATTACAAAAATTGTATCTGTATAATGTACATATTATATTCTTATTTATATTCCTTATCTCCTGTAAGATTGCTGATGGCTTAATAAATAAGTAAAGTGCTAGCAAACCAGTGCTATTGCTGAATGTCCAAAGTAATACCTTAAAAAGAAGCTATGATTACATTAGTATTTTTATTATGAACACTTTAATTTTTGGAAACATGTTACATGTGTATTCATATTGAAATAACAGTAAATCTACATGTCAAATTATATTATTTCCTGTGTAGTAGCTTTCGTTTTCTTTCTACTCTAATCTATCACATGCTTGTATTTAAGGAGTGCGCTATCTGAAAATGGACTATTTCTACCAGAGCACCTGGCAGTAGTTGGACAGCTGGTCAAATCTGATTGGTTGGCTCATGTATCTCAAGTTCAAGGCACTGATTCTACCTGTGGATATAATATAGCTCCATTCATCAACTTGTATCAGGTAAGCATTAAAGACACATCACAGCTTAAAATTTGCAAAATCCTTTGTGCTGTACCAAGAAGTGCAACACTTTTGTAAAGATTAGTCCCATAAGTACAGCTTGGTTAATTAGACCTGACCCTGAAGAAATGCAGAGGAGGATAAGATAGTCTAGGGTGGGGGAGAAAGACTGGCAGTACTCTCCTTACCTGTGCTTATTACCTGCATTGTGGGCACACCCACTACTCTGCTACTACCGACCCAAAACCTCTCCCAAAAGATAGCGGACCAGTCCAGCTACTGCACCTGCAGCTAAGCAGGTTCAGGACAAAAAAATCATACTGTAAGTGGCTAAAGCATTCACCTCCCACCACAGAGAGCGGGATTTAATCTCAGCAACCTAAGATAGTGATGGTTGTGACGGTAGCAGTGCTTCATCTGCTACAGAAGTCGAGGTCACCAAGAAAGATATCTGGAGACCATGATAACCATTCCAACTTATGAGAAAACTGATTCTTGAGGCATTGCTGATTGTAAATTGAACAGACATGTCATAATAGTGCAACTAATAAATATTTTGAGTAGTTTATCTTTCATCTGATTTTCTTGCTCTATTTTCTTTTACCTATTTGTTGATGTCATTTTTTTAACAAATTAAGTTTTTGGAAGTGATTATAAACAGTGAAATTTTTTATAACTGCAAAAATTGGAGATAGAAGAACTGGTAAAACTGACAAACTTATACATCAAGCAAAGCTTCTTCACATTCAATCAGAACTTTTATCAGCAAACTTCAGACTTTTCAGTGGGAAACCCATTGTCATCACTAGGGAGCGGATTTTTATGTAAATAAATATTTTAAGTAATTTTGCTAAAAACACATAATTTGTCATTTTTCTTTGTTATAATTCTTAAATTTAACAAAAAATGTTGTGCGTATTATGATAACACAATTTGAATGAACTTCATTCGTAAACGTGCTGCGTAGTGAATGACATCCACTACACGTACTGCCTCGCTATCTGAAAGGGGAATCCCTTATTTTATGATGTGGACGGCTGACGCAAGGTACGCAACAGTCTTCAATCACTGCTTGAGTCTTGTAAAACAGAATGTTTATACAGTACGGGTTCTGAAGTGAAGTGATTTGTGATATAATGCCGAAAGTAAAGTCGAGTGTTCACTCTTGTTTGCAACAATATGTTGCTGAATTCAATGGCATCTTTACGAGTGATTAAAGAATTCTATTCTGCCAAAAATGTGGGAAAGCAGTAATGTAGACCAGTGATCGCAAGTCTTGCAGCATTTAGCAGGTAATAAACATAGAATTGCCGCTTCACATACAAGTTCTAGACAGGTCCTTTTAGGCGAAGGAACTTCCTCTTCAGAGACTTCACATACTCTAGTTTCAAAATGTTTTGAATATTATGCAGATTTATGCAAAACTTTTCTTTCGTGTGATATTCCTTTATACAAATTGAAAAGTGCAGAACTCAGAAATTTTCTTACGAAATACACAAAGTTTCAAACACCAGAAGAATCAACACTAAGAAAACTGTATGTGCCTGCCTGTTACGAAGACATTCTAGGAAAAATCAGAGCAGAATGTGAAAATAAAAAGATATGGGTAAGCATTGATTAATCACCCGACTCTAGCGGTAGGAAAGTGGGAAATGTTGTGGTAGGTGTGCTAGAAAATAATGAAATAGCTTCCAAGCGGTGTTTTCTGTTAGCATGCAAAGAAATGTCAGCATCGAATCATGTAACAATGGCTCGCTTATTCAATGAATCTCTGCAGTTGTTATGGCTGAATGGGGTGAAATTTGATAGTGTTTTACTCTTACTCACAGATGCTACTCCATATATGAAGAAAGCAGCCGAAGGTCTTTCTGTAAGCTTCCCACACATGATACACGCAACTTGTATAATACATGGTTTACACAGAGTATGTGAGCAGATATGTACATTGTATCCTAAAGTGGACAAATTGATATCAAATGGCAAAAAGATGTTTGTGAAAGCGCCAACAAGAATTGATTTATTCAGAACCAAAAATCCAGATGTTGCACTTCCACCTAGACCCATAGTTACTCGTTGGGGGACATGGTTGGAAGCAGCTGTGTATTATGCAAACAATTTTGAAAATTTTAAATCAGTGACTGATGGACTAAATAAGGGTGATGCTTTTTCAATTGAAATTCTTCAGAACTTACTCAACGACATTACATTGAAAAATGTTGTCTTGCATATCTGCAAATTTGAGTTTCTTGTTTCTTTCTATAAAAAATAGAAACATCAACCAGCTTGTTAACTGAAACAGTTAATGAAGTGTATGACATTGAGAAAAAAATTATTTCACTCTAAGGTTCAAAAGTGGAAGCTATTAAACAGAAATTTGAAAGTGTGATTGAAAAAAATTGTGGATTTCATACTATGTGTAAAATTGCCAAGGTTTTGGAAGGGGAAGTAGACGGTGAAATTGAAAATGCGTGTGCAAGTGACATTCTTTTGATGAAATATGCAAGGCTATCATCTTGTGATGTTGAAAGGTCTTTCTCGCGGTATCGTGCATTGTTTCGAGACAACCGACCGGTTTGTGATGGAAAACTTGGAGAAAGTATTCGTGGTTCACTGCAACAGCCAGCTGTTTCAATCCAGCACTGCCTCAGCATGATTGCTGAATGATTTTTTAGCATAAGTATTTGTAGTTGTGTAGTATTGAAACAAAATATTTTTGCATTTTTTATGCATATTTACATATTTTTCCTGGGGTAGTAAGGGGTAGTGATGCACCTCCTATAGCCTCTCCTACCCAATTCCCATCCTCATCCTGCCCGTGGTGCACCCTGCTTTTAACAGATGAAGCTCTGGGGACCAAATCACAGCGGTATAACTGTTTCATCTAAAATGGAGGAAATGTCATTTACATATGTGCTGGCCTATCACAGCACAACAGCGTCCCTCAGAGGCACATGAGGGGAAGGTCGGTGGATCTAAATACCACCTATTTAGTCCTCCCGGCTAGGTCCGATGGACCCGTTGACCAACGATAGGTGTGGTCCCCCTTGCAAAATGGGGATTTAAGTCGGGTGATGTAACTGCCACATTGTAAAACTGGTGCCCGTTAAGAAAACAGTTACATGAAAGCCACATACATGAATATGAGTCCTAAAGATAAACATTCCGGAGTTAAAACTGTCCCCCAATCGGATCTCCGGGTGGGGACATCTTTAGGCAAATTTCATATCAATACAAAGTATTGGAAAGCACGAATGCTAATGGCTTCATTGCCAGATGCAAGGCACTAGAAAACAACAACAACATATTTTTCCTACATAAAAAATAAAATATTTTACAGTTTTTTAG
The DNA here is from genome assembly GCA_030765045.1 of Tenodera sinensis. Classification (NCBI taxonomy): domain Eukaryota; kingdom Metazoa; phylum Arthropoda; class Insecta; order Mantodea; family Mantidae; genus Tenodera; species Tenodera sinensis. The sequence goes on along the minus strand of CM060962.1, from coordinate 293,845,939 downwards.
CACATAAAAATCCACTCCCTAGTCATCACTGTTAGTGAATTTATATGTCAGCACCCTAAGGATTAATAAAAAAAACCTTTTCCACACTTGTTGAAAGCCTGGTTGAGCTACGTGGACGATATATTTGTGGGAGCGAAACATAGAATTTGACTTAGAAATAGAAAAAGATAGATGGTTACCTTTTCTAGAATACAAAATCAATGGGACACCATAAAAGAATTGAATTCTGGTTATACAGAAAACTCATCCATGTACACAGTTATATTAAAAACAAGCACATTCCTATATCAAATCATGCAATATTCCATGACCTACAGATTGGTAAACTTACAATCCAAGAAAAGGAATACAACATGGATATCAATGTACGAGATGTCATAGAAAAATTACAGGAATTTTTGTTTTTCTTAAAGAATCTTTACTTATTCAACATCAACTTTGTACCAGCACTTTTTTCCAATCTTGGAAGTACTTCTAGAACTCACTCTTTGTTATGGTGTTCAGCTTCTTCAGCAATTCTGTTTCTATCTGATCAATGGTGGCAAAACTGTCATTTCAATGTTCTTTTCAGCCTTAGGAATATAACCTTGTTGACTGTCAACATAAACTAAATATTCAAAACAGCTGAATATACAAAAGTACATCAGAAACATGTGTACTGACAAGATAAAAAAAAGTTTTGAAAATCACATACAGGGTGGCACACGAAATGTCATACATTGAAAATTGTTTATATAACTTTTAATAAACAAAATAGGTTAATTTTTTCTTTTTTACATTAATGATCAGAATGTGTATGCTTAGCAAACATGGAGTACATGTTCAATATGTCCACCTTGTGGACACTTTGATGTTTCTGATCACCCTACAACACAAGTCTTCTGTGATTCCCTGGAAAAATGTAATAGCCACTCGTAGTTGCTTTACATTACGTGGTTTGTTGTGGTAGACTGTCTCCTTTAAATGTCCCCATAAGAACTAATCACAGGGATTAATATCCAGGCTTTGTGGTGGCCATATTGAACCTCCCTGAAAACGTTCTAGATATCAATGGGACATCACATGGTGCCTGAAATGTTTGTTTAGGAGATCCAAAACAATGTTTGCTGTATGAGGACGAGCTCCATCTTACATGAACCATTGCATCTCCATTGGTAACCCTGTTGCATAAAATTGTGGAAGAAAATTGTTCTGCAACATGTCCATGTAGCACGCACTGTTAACTGTGCCATTGAAAAAGATTGGACCAACAATTCCATGTTAGATATGGCACCCCATACACTCACTTTTCCCATAATTTTCAATCTCATTTGCAACATCAAGAGCTTCTCTTGCCCAAAATCTGATATTCTACCTATTGACGCTACCGTTCAAATAAACATATACCTCATCGGAGAACCATGTGTTATGAATCGTGGCATTGTCATTAGTAAGAGCTGAGGTCGCATACTCTGGTTGCTGCACCTTATCATTTTCCGTCAGTTTGTGTCAGCATGAAGCATTCATGAGATGCTCAGTTCAGCTGCAGCTTGCCTCATGGATTTCGTAGGACTTCATGCCAAAGCCACTATCACAGCGTCAGTATTCTCTGGAGTACGGACTGTGTTGACACAATGGTCTGTTGTCATGACAACTAGGTTTGACAACTAGTCTTCGTGACTACGCAATTCTATCACAAAGTCTGTTGGCTACTTCAAGGTCAAATCTGGTTGTCATGACAACAGACTGCTGTGCCACTCCCCTATTGTGTGCATAACGCATGCCAAGGGAACTGTCAGAATACCCAAGTTAGGTTAATTCAAGTATAGCATCAACCTGCCTTTGCCCATCATATTACTAAACTGAAATGGTGGTGACACATATGTGTGATAGTGCAACTCCTGCCTTCTGTTGAACCATGCAAGAACTACGGTTACTTGTCACAAAATTCCAAAGTTGCAAATAAAATATCTATAAGATAATGTCAATGTATGACATTTTGTGCACCACCCTATATATGAAGCCAGCAAAATTAAAAAATTCCCATTACTTTTTTATCACACATCATATACAGAAAGTAGTCACATGCATTGGATTCAGTACACATAGTGTGAACAAATACAAAAGGCAAAAAAAGTTGGAACATCACCACTTTCAACATCAGAGACATTTCATCAAAAATATATAGCAGATAGACATTCCACCCAAAAATACTTAACAGATTCAATGAACTATTTCTAGAATGTGGCATAAAATCTGCACCACCTCAGAAATGTACTTCAACATCCGCTAAAAGAGAGTATACCATATACTAAGAAATCAGGGATTTACAAGATTGATTGTAAAGAATGGCATGAATATACACAGCATTAATTTTCATTGTTTTATGGCTCAGACAATTTAGAGTAAAATTCCATACATTTACCCTCTTTGGATTCTGTGTTTCGTATGCAACATATGTCTTAAGGTTCTCTTTGCACTAGAGGCATACATGTAAACTTTGACCTGAGGGAGTACCTGGTTCATACCTCATTGTAGTGGTCGTTGCTCTCATCCTTGATGGTTGCGGCTAGCTTCTTACCTCATCGTCGTTCTGTCCTGGGTTTGATTCCTGTCCTCGGCTAGTGTCACCATTGGCTTGCATGGACCCTATCCTTTGGTAAAAGGAGCGATGATCTCAGGTGGTGGGAAAAGCAGCGAAAACAATTAGTGTGGTTAGATTCAGGAGCAGCATTCCTGAATTTTATTGAATTTATTTTACATTTCCATTCACCACTAGTCAAATGTTAGCATCCTTGTTGAAACACTGTCTTTTGCTTCCCATTGATGGCACTGACCAATGCGGCTTATAAAGAAACAATATCTCTGCGTGATTCTTCTTTTCACCTCTAGCACTAAGCTCACTCCACTATGTGCGAATTGCACTAATATGCAATGCACTTCTAAGTTTTAATAATCACATTTGATTCACTTGGCACACTGTTTCTTTATATTGTGCCGACACCTTCTTTTGCTGGTATGGCGACTATATGGAGGCTGTCCTAATGACGGTAGGAACACTGTCTGACAATGGTATGAAGACTGTCCTGAGTTCTGCGATTTCATGTACTTTTAAGCACGTGGGCCCCTGCAATTTACTTAATTCTGATTGGTGGGCTGTCTAGACGATTTTTCACGCCTTAAAATTTTGTACTTGAGTCGCAGATTTTCATTGGGGCTTCTCCATCCCCTCCTTTAAACAGCCATCTTGGATCAGGCAATTCCCCGAGTTATATCCAGTGAAGATGTTCCATCTCACTCGGTTATGTTACATTACCGTACAATGCGACAAAGGAGAAACTCCTTTCGAGATAGGACAATAGATACGCGGGTGGAGAGACAACATAACTGCCTTGTTTTCTTTAAATATGCAAGTTTCTATACCTTGTTCCACTCTTAGATGACAGTATGGAGTTAAATGGGATATATCTGTCTCTATCTAGCGCATACAAGTTGCCATTAGCCTCGTCCTTTTCTACCTTCACGCTGTTGCCAGGTTCCTAATAGCATGGTATAAATATTCAGTTGTTATAAATTTCAGATTTTACACATTATCCTACGCATAATTTTTTTCTCTATTAGTTTATATCCTTTTTAGAGTCATTATACATTTCTATAGGCCCATATTTCTTCAAAAAACATTTTTTTTGATAGAAGTCTGATATGTGCTGTTTCTATACTCATCACGACCTAACTAACTGCTAGAATGTGTCTATATTTTGTTCTTAGGTAGAGTAAACTATAATGCTACTACCTGCCCACTTTGAATTCCCTATGTTTACTCAGTTAAGTGTTACAATTTTTTAAATTAAATGTTTTCGGAAAATTTTGTACCTGTGCACTGCAAAAGTTACGCAGTGCGAAACTTTTTTGTTATGGAGTTTACATCAGGGAACCAGCGAGAGCAAATGTTGAGGAGGGTTGGAGAAAGTGTTTAAAATAAACCAAAAGGCTGTAACTTCTTTCTTTCATCGAGTAGGGCAAACAAAACATATTCATCTATTCAGCGTATTCTTGCGCCAGGCCTGACACAGAAGACAGTATAAGGAGCAGCACTAACATTAGTTCGAAAGAAGTCGGTGCGTAACTGTGTGGAATCTGTGAGCTGTTATCGTGTTATTTATTTAATAGTTTCATAAATATTTGTAGTTATGGAAGGGGAAGCTAGGAAGAGACGATATATTGGTAAATTAAGAAGTAAGGAACGCCATCGAAAAAGAAGGCATAAAGGGCGGAAAAAAAAGAAGTATATAGTGAATAGTGCAATGTGGAGTGCGGCGAATTGTTCATTCTTTACTGTTTGCAAATATTCAACCCACGCTGAATATAATTTTGTCACGGTTCAACAGTGATGAGACCCTACCAAATTTCTCAAGGGCCACTCTTAGTCGGTTCTTACATGACTTGGGGTTCGAATATGAAAGAAGGGGTAAGAAGCGCATATTAATAGAAAGAGACGATATCGATATTATCAGATGGCGACATATCTAAAAAACGTAAAAAGGTTTAGGGACCAGGGGAAATCAATTGTTTATACAGACGAGTCATTTGTAAATTTAGGTTATACAGTAACAAAGGCATGGAGGAATACCAAAGTTAAAAGTGTCCGTCAAGGAGCAATTGAAGGACTAAGTACAGGACTCGGCCACCTCAGGATCGCGCGCGGAGAAAGATTCGCAACTAGTACATGTTGCAACACTGCTCTCCATTTAACATGTACTGTCATTTAAGGGTGGAACGCGCTTTAGCTTTTTAACCCAGGTCTCGGACAGTGTTTTAACATGAACGCTTTACATCGTATACTTTCCAGGCTTGCAAATACAATTAAATTTACAAATATAATTGCATATACACATTGAAAACAACATTTACATTCTACTCAGTTATATCTAATCATACTCATTATGATTTTTACTTAATTAATAAAAAAATTATAATTGGAGGCTTTCCAGTTTAAAAGTACCATCCCAGACCTTAAGCTGGGCGGCACCGTGGCCAAGTGGTTAGCACACTCGCCTGCCACCTAGGTGGCCCGGGTTCGATCCCAGGGACCCGCATGTGGTATTCATGGTGGACGAAGCGGCGTCAGGGCGGGTTTTCTCTGGGTGCTCCGGTTTCTCCCGCTATCTCATTCCACGGGTGCTCCATCTTCATTCCATGTGTCATCAGTGTCACCGCCTGCGGTGCCGTAGTAGTAATAGCGTGTCTTAAACACTGCAACAACAGACCTTAAGCAGTGCTGAACTCAGGACCTATGGCCTGATAAGGCCATACCTTAACTGTCACCCTTTTTTGCTTGAAGGCCTTACCTTAACTGTCACCCTTAAAAGTAACCAAAGTCAGATCCAAAGAGGTTAAGATATTTGTATGACTAATACAATGCATAACTTGAATTTTATGGGAATAGACTATCAAGGTACCTTCATTCTGAATGAATTTTGCATAACTGGCACATCAGGAGAGAGAGAGAGAGAGAGAGAGAGAGAGGGAGAGGGAGAGGGAGAGGGAGAGAGAGAGAGAGAGAGAGAGACACACACACACACACACACACACACACACACACACACACACACACACACACACACACACACACACACACACACTCACTACACTCTTTTAATAATTACCAACTTATGTAAAATAAGTTTTTGTAGTGTTAGCCATTTGTAAAATATCCATCATTATATATTTAGGCTGAACTTTCATGTGGCATCCATAGATCAGCTTACATAATCTGTTCTCCCCACATGGATTCATTTGTAATTTAACAATATAGGTACAGTCTTTTTTTTTATTCTGTATCAGTCATACAAGTGTATATTGCTTAATTTGAGATTATTTGTATATAGTAAAATCTGTAAAATAAGTGATGTAACGTGTACGGATGAATCACTTTTTGTGGGGATATTATAATATATAAAGTACTGTGTTAAGTTTTAATGGCTTATTTTCATTTGGGGTAGGGGGGTTTCAGTATCCTTTGGTCTTTTATTGCATCATTTATTTTGCTACATGTGACATTCTTTTTTAATTCTAAACTGGTTTTTATCTCTCTCCCTACTAAACAGAGTTCATTCCAATAACCCTAATCATTAAGACGAGAAAAAATGGATGGTCATCTAAATCCAAACACTGTGAGTTCACATCCCAGCAACTGCTGCCAAGTGTGCTTTTATGGTAGCCGAAAAATTTAATAGCGGCTAATAACTGACTATTACTATTCTTTTTCCTGCTGTGTAAATAAATGTTATGGGCACAAACAGGGCCATATTTATGTAAGGGCAAACCGGGCAACTGCCCAGGGCAGCACATTTTAGGGGGCGGCAAAATTACTGGAAAGCTGGACCAAAAAAAAAAAAAAAAAAAGCACAGACATGAAACATCAAGTTCCTTTTGATTCTGGGTAAATTGATTGAAGAAATGAACAACAGAGTTTCTTCCTACAAGGAATTCAGTGAGCCATTTATGTTTTTGACAAATCTGAAGATGCTTAGTCCACTTGAAATTCAGGAAGCATCATCCAGACTTCAGAAAGTCTACAGTTCGGATCTTAAAGATTCAGCATTTGTACTTGAATGCTTACACTTCAAAAGCTACATGGAAAAGAATGAAAATGCGACACACTCTCCTACACAGCTGTAAGGTAACTGTCTAGAGAGTGTTTACCCAAACTTAAACATAGCTCTACAAATATACTTGAGCACTCCTGCTTCCAACTGCTCAACTGAGAAATCATTTTCTGCTCTAAGACGCATAAATAATTATTTAAGAACATCATAAGTGAAGGATCGTCTTAGTTATCTTGGTGTTCTTGCAATTGAATCTGACTTACCAGTGAAAATGGACTATAACGAACTCATAAACTTGTTTGCAAATGACAGGGCAAGGAGGAAGCCTCTTGTTATTTAAACAGCATACGTTTTGACATCTAATATGGGCTGATGCCTCTTTAGTGTAAGTTCTTTCTATTAAGATGTTCCTACTTAAATTTTAATAACCTCAGTTATGGTGTTTGCCACTCTAACTTAAGTATCCAAACTAGTGAAACCATTCTCTTTGCTGTGAAAATTTAAGTAATATATGTATTGCAAGTTGGGGGGGGGGGGGGGGGGGGGTAGCAAATGCTTTTTTGCCCAGGGGCATCAGAGGTCCTAAATTTGGGCCTGGGCACAAATGAATTGTATATCACCAACTTTAAGTGTGATTTTACATATATTTAACTATACAACATCGCAAGGTGTGGCAAGCCTATGTTTGGATTTTATATTAAGCTACCTGCCATTAAATTTTGCGGCAACTGTAATAAGGGCCTACATAAAATAATTAGCATGATGTCATGCATGTATGATGATGGTTCTTATTCTTAAAAAATAAGTAAATAAAAATCACAGCAGTCGTATTGAAATAATTAAATATTGTTAGGACATTAATATAAATATTTGTAAGGTAGAACTGGAACTTAAAAATTCAATGCCATTCTGGCAGTTTGTCACAATAGCTCAGTGGTTAGAGCAGCCGTCCGGTAAGCGGAAGGTCTGTGGTTCAAATTCCAGTTGTGGCATTGAAGTTTTAAGTTCCAGTTCTACCTCTCAAACTTTGCCCACACACGGCTTATGTGTTTAAAAACACCAACAGTAAGTTTGTTGGCATAAATAAATAATAAATATTTGTGTTTTATTTTTTCTGCCATTTATATGCCCTTTTTAACATCTAAGTTTAATTCCACTTAACATATACAAAGTGATGTAAACAGTAAAACTTTTCAAATGATTTGCAGATGTATTTGAGTCAACCTATAGACACTTGTAGTTTCATTTAACTTACTTCTTATATGGACATGTTTCAAAGACAATCATCATTATCAACGATTTCTCGACTAGCATTTGAACAGATTCTTCCTCTTTAAACGCCAGTCAAGAAACCATAGATAATGAAGACAATGGTATTTGAAACGCATCTGAATAAAATATGAGATAAATGAAACTAAAAGAGTCAAATGCTTCTACAAATTATGTCGTCTCTGTTGACATTGTGCACCACTGTGCAATAAAGGATTATGTGAGATTATATTGGATGGGATGAGTGAAATGAGGCTCAAATGAGCTTGAAAAGTATGAACATAGCTCCTGAAGATAAGGTAAAACACAGAAAAGAGCATTATCTAGGTTAACTGTAAGGCAGATATTTGTAGCAAGTGATATTTTTGCAAGAAGTGTACATTTTTAACAAAACTTTGGAGTAGCTTTAACGACAAAAGGTCATTAATGGATTATAGATTCTTAAAAATGGAATGGGGGAGAGAAATACATCCAAGTATGCAATAAAGAGGCCAGAATCGGGTGTGCATGGCCTAGGATGGGGATAATGAACCTAAGTGGTATCAATATTTGTTTGTGCTAAGTTACTTACACTTCAGGGTCTTATGTGAGTGACCCTGGCAACTTGTTCCCTAGACTGCCTATAAAAAATGTTTAATTACATTTTCAACTTCTTAAACTCTAAAATTTTTCTCATTTTTCCCTTTTCACATAGTATTTTCATCTTTTACTTTCTCTACCACATATAGTAAGTAGAGGAAGTATTGTATTCCACCCAAAAAAGTGGATGTCATGATTTCACCAGAAATATATGTTTTGAGGCCTCCTGAACCCAAAAAAAAAGCATTTTTAGAAAAAAGTCTGTGTGTGTGTGCGTGCACGTGTGTGTGCGTGCGTGCATGTGAGTGTGTGTGTCAGTGTGTCTGTGGGCAGCATACATACCTTAAAAACGAAAAGTCTGTTAAAAACCAAAGTTGGTATTTAAGTTTAATGTTTTTGAAGGATGCAACATGATTTTGAAGAAAATTGGTCTACTCTTTATATGAAAAATCTTTCTAAAATGTTGGTTTTCTTGAAAATGGCTATAACAATTGATTAAAATACCCTGTTAGAGATATTTTTATGGCGAACAAAATGTATATTTTGAATTTTCTGGCTATAGCCTATGCAGACCTTGTTTACTTTGGATGACTTTTGTATAACTAGTAAACCGTAAAAGGTAGGCCAAACCTTACTATACAAAAAAGTAGATCTTGCTAAAACACAATTTATGTCCAGATAAATTTTTTTTGCAGAGTGAACCATTTTGGAGATATTCCTTGTTATTTGTGTGAGTCTTAGAAAACTTAAACTTTCGTCAAATGGAACATTGTGATTAATTTTTTCATATGTTGGCCATCTAAAGAGAATGGAATTTGAAAGCTTTAAAAGATTTGACAATTGCTCAAAGCCCACTATATTCTCATATTCTCCTTGCACCTACAAGGAAGTAAGCAATAAGATAATTTCTGCAAATGTTTATCTCAACTAACATTAAGATATAGGAATAAGAGTTTGTAAGAATGGTTAGTACAAGAGTAGAGAAAGTCATGTGAGTGCAACACATTAGATTTTTTCAACTTCCTAATTCCATTTCCTTTTTACAATCCACAAAAATTCTCCTAAACCCCTTACTTAAGATTGGTCTAAAACCATTTTATTTATTTTACAATACTACTATTTTTGAGCCATTTTTCTGTAGTAAATTTTCTCCTCCATTCATTTGTTCCTTTAATACCAATCAAATATGTACTCCAGCTTCAATTGGACATATTTCTTGTATAACATTACCTCTGAATCCCCTAAGTTTCCATACTCCTAATCTAATCCAGGCTATTGGTTCTCTTTCCCTTTTATTACAAACTTCTATGTTCTTTTCTTTTCCTAATTCCCTCTTTATCATTTAATGAACCTAAGTGGTATGATAGGGATAAAAAGGGGGGAGAGATGCACAAAATGTGGTAGATATATGAAAATTGGCACTATATTTTGGAATATAATGATACAGAAAAAGGAAGAGAGAATTTAGTACACAAAAAATGGAAACATTTTCCATTTGAGTTGAAAGTTAGGAAAATTGTTTATTCAATCAGACAAATACATAGAGAAAGCAAGAAAATATTTAGGAAAAATGAGGTTAAAATGGTTAAAAGAAGTATGAGTAAGTAGAGAAAATGGAAAAGTGTAATGAGGGGTTAAAGTAATTAATGGCCATAATAAACTTCCCCATTATATATAAAACAAAATGGTAAATATGAGGGGAAGTAATAGAAATAAGCAACTCCAAGAGGTAGGAATAAATTGTATATTGGGGGAAATATGGTTATAGTTAATTATACAGTTGAACCTGCTTTATGTGTAACCCAGTTCTAAGTAATTCATATTTATACATAAATTTTTGTAGGTCCTGACAAAAGTAATTTAGAAATGTGTTAATAGAACCTTATTTATACATAATGCATTTATAAGTAATTCTGTTATACATATTAAATTTAAATACAACTGAGTTTTATGTAATTAAATGAGCATATGGCATACACTATCTTAAAAGAAGCTCATACCTTTCCTGATCTCTGTTGACAAAGATGCAAGCTGAGTGGGCAGCTTTTGGCCATTGAAACAAAAGACAAAACATTTGCTGGTAGAGTCGGTGGCTTTTGGCGCGACAATGTCTTAGGTTGAATTAGTGAGTGTGTAATATTTAAGGGCCCTTCGATAACTAGGTATTAGGACCTGACAATGTCATAGCAACAAACGAGAAGTGAAGGTAAAAATGTCCAGTATCTGGTGTTTATTGTTGAACAGTAGTTTTGTCTTTCAGTTCTCAGCTGCTTTTAATCAGCCAGGAAAGGGAAATATTATAAAGTAGATCAGAAAGTAAAATTTATGAGAGGTGGAACTTAATCCACACAAAACCAAAACTGAAATTGCTTCAGACTTAGGAGTTGCTCATGCCACATTACGTACTATCATCAGCAACAAAATGAGGTGTATGCCCTCAATGCAAGAAAAGTGAAACAAGCCAAAGAAACTGATTCCTTTAAACTAGGTCCAAGTTAAAAATAATGTTTTCTTCATGCACATCATTGTTATTTGGAAAATTTTACACACAAAGGCCCACTGTATTGCTTTTATTTTTTCTAAATATGATGTGTTATTAAGATCTCATTTGTAAGTAATTCTGAGTTGCAAGTAATCTTCCCTCTTCCCCTTGATATGTGCATAAATCAAGTTCATCTGTATTTTTTTTTTATTCGATTATTGTATTAGGCTAAGAGTGTACTTGTATAATCAGAATTGATAGAATAAATATATATATTACCTACTCAACAAAACTAGAAGAGTTTGTGTTTGATGCAAGAAATTTATTTGCAGAGTAATCATCATTTGGACCTGAACCTTGCAACGCTTCCTGCTGTGCTGCTGTCTGAGCCCATGCAGCTGCTTCGTATGCAACCTGTTAGTGCAGGTCCCATAAGTCAACATGTTACAATGAAGCCATCGCAGTCGGGCGAGGCAAATGCATTAGTATATTGGTTTGAAGTCAAGTACCTTCCTTCAAGTAACTCACTTAGTACTTTTCACCAAGGTGCATTTGTAAATCAAGCAGCTATATTATTTGATCCTAGCATTATTACTGTGCAAGATTGTGATGTAAAGCTGCATTTAAAGTTTGAAAAAGGATTCTTTCATATAATTCCACAGGATGTTGGAACTTAAGAGCTGAATACACTTTGATGTCTTGAATTTATAAACTATTTTATGGCAGAGATTCAATTTCAGTTATTTGTTTCCCTACTGTGTATAGTAAGTAGGGAAAATATTGTATCAACCCAAAAATTCAATGTCAAGATTTAACTGGAAAAGTTTGTTTTGAGGCCCCCCGATTAAAAAGAAGCATTTTTATGGTAGCTGCAAAATTTAATGGTGACTGATAGTTGACTATTACTATTCTTTTTCCTGTAGTGCAAATAAATTTTGTGGGTGCGAATGATATTTATATCACTAGCTTTACAGCATTATTTCATAGCATGTTTAATTATACAGTACTAAAAGGTGTGGCAAGGCTATGATTGGGTTTTGTGATGAGCCAACTGCCATTAAATTTTGCGACAGCTATAGAAAAAGGTCCTATGAACAGTGTAACTCAAAAACAGAAAGTCGGTTAAAATCCAAAGCTGGTATTTTTCCTGTCCCTCCATTTCATTTCACCTTTCATCCTCATTGACTCTTTCAGTGTTGATGGGAGTTTCAGCATACATGGAGATACATTACTCTGTGTAAATCCTCATCCTCTGGATTAGGGAAGGTCTCCAAGTCCCCCCCCCCCCCCCTCCCCACCCCAGAGTATGCGTAAGCCTGCAGGAAGGGAGCCATTTGTAAGAGCTGCCACTGGGAGTTTATATCTGTAGACATTAGGGATCCTGCTCTCTGCTGTTGCCTCTCTTCAGTCCAGCCATCAAGGAATGTAAACACATTAACACAAAATTTGGAACATTAAGCGTTAAAAATTCTCTGAACCTGATTCATAAAATAAAGGATATAGAAATAGATAAAACAGGCACCTTAGTCTCATTTGATGTCATGGCTGTATTTCCAAGCATAGCAGCAAAAACCCTACCACACACATAAGAAACTGGCTGCAAACAATACAGAAAACTACACAGGAAATACAAGAATATATCACATTAACTAAACGGAGCACTGAACAAAACTATTTCACATTCAATTGGAAGTATTATAAACACAACTCAGGTTTAGCTACAGGCAGCTCACCATCGCCACTATTGGCAGACCTTTTCATGAGCCTTTAGAAACACAGGTCATAAAAACATTCCCCTTGATATTCAAAGCTTGGTATCACTTTGTTGAACACGCTTTTGCAGTAGTCCCAGAAAAACACTTGGAAGCTGCTCTGAAAATACTAAACCTTCAAGAAAACTATAAAGTTCACAACAGGAAAAGAATACAATGGACAGCTAGTTTTCCTCGACCTTAAAATCAAGAAAGGAAACCTAACATTCAGCATCTACAGAAAACCCAGACACACCAGTAGCTACATAAAACTAAAGTTACAATCCTTTCCCCCACCAACATACAATTCTCAACAGCCTTATGTATAGATTAGTAAACATCCCCATGAACAAAGAGGAATATGACCATGAGGTAAACAACATTATGGACATAGCTGTAGAAAATAGATTTTGAAAGAAAATGATACATAAGAAGATATAGAGTCAAAACCAGAAAGTGAGTGAAAGAAGAAAGCATACTCATCCCCTAATGAAGAAGAAAAGAATTTCACATACCATTCAACAGCATTGTATAAATTTCAGAAAATCTTCAAGCAGCATAACATCACTTTGGCCCCAAAAAGAACAATTATTCCATCAAAAGCATATTAATTTCTAAATTAAAAGTTGATATCCCACAGGAAAACAAGCCAGGATTATATCAGATCAGCTGCAACGACTGAAAAAATCTACATATGGAAAATGTAAGAATAAGAACACATCATAAACATCAAGCAAAAACAGAAAGATAAATCAGCACTAACTTGGCATTTTTGGAGAGTTCAACATGCCACAAACGGAAATCCAATAATTCCAGAAAGCATTTCAGGAAAAGCAGAATTCACAGTTTGGGAATACATATACATATGGAAAAACAGAAATCACATTTTCAAATTTGAAATTCCACCAAGCAATATACTTGTGCAGAGGTTCTTCCAGCCACTACCAGGCACAAGGCCAACTATAGAGGACACAGGTTATTGGGGTATCCCCAAAAACAACTGTGTTATTTTCCCCCTTATGGCGTGGTCTGGTTAATTCCATTTGTTAGGTTACATTAGTACCGCCAACT